>OY292315.1:52812153-53157284 GCA_958496155.1 Sisyra nigra
TGTATAAGAAGTTTCAATTTAAAAAGTTAATCTTTTACTCTGTAAAAAACAAAAAGAATATCTATCCCACGGAAACCGTACATTTTTTTCGGGATATAAAGTATACTATATGTTAAACCGAATTAAAATCTATATCTATGCCAAATTTCATCCAGATCCGTTCAGTACTTTTTGAGTGAAAGAACAACAAACATCCATTCTTACAAACTTTCACATTTATAATATAAGTAAGATTATATAAAGCCAAGCATTGAATCTACAACTTATTTAATTTCAAAATTAAAATTTTCATGAAAATTCATAGAAAAATACCCAGTTACTTGACTCGATTAGTCCTTACTTGTTATATATATATATTTTTTTTATTCAATTAAAATTTTTGATCGCTAAAGCGGAATGAAATAAATTCTGGTTGTAGTCACAAAAAAGCTTCATCTTCATCTGCTAAATGGAATTGACTATATCAAAGACATAAATTTCGTCATAGGCACCCTTATCTCGTGGTCTCTTGTAAGATGTATAGCTGTCACTAAATTTCAAGTCTCGAGCACGATTCTCATTAGCAGATTGTTTCATATAGTTCTCTGCTTCCTTCACGAAAAATTCACCAAAATATTTGTAATTCTTTTCGGCGTTGTTCATTTCATCTTCCGGTATCAACATCTTCACTGTTGATTCGAAACAAAGTTTCTCCGGATGAAATTGAATGCCCCATATCGGATAATTGACAGACTCCATCGCCGAAATGTACGTCGTGTCATTTTTTTCATCAGTTTCAGTTGCCACAACCCTCCAATTTTGTCGTATTTGGCAATCCTCTAAATTCTATAATCAAATACATTCATGTCAAATGTATTCATAATAGTTTTGTTTCATCACGCTATTTAGAACGGTTCTGAAATAGTGCTTATGTGTTAAAAAAAAATGTCGATTGTAAGTTTGTAAATTAGGGTAAAGAAAAAATAAATTAAAATTTTTGATAAATTTAGTGTAAGTTGTGGCAAGAAAAAAAAAAAAAAGGTAAAAATTAAGAACCGAACCGAGGACGCATAGATTGGTAAGCTAAAGCCTTTACCGCTGCGCCACGCCATTTGATACATGATAAATACACTTTAATGAATATAAACGGTAGCACCACTTTTTCAAATTTTTAACCCTTATTATCTCAGGAAAGGCTGCGTATCTACCCCAAGGTCTTTACAGTTTACTTAGTACCAGTCCCCCCTACAACCCTACTAAGTCCCATCGCTTAACTCGATTGTGGGTTGCTGGTGTCTTTTTGTTAGATGTGAACTATCGAAACAGGAACATACAGATCCTCCCGGACAGTTAGGCAACGCTAAAAGCGATCGCCAATACAACGATCAGCTCTAAGTTGGTGCTGGAGTACCGGCAACTCCTGGAGGACCTGACAAGGCACAACCGAGTCAAACTTGATTGGGTGCCAGGGCATAAGTGATTTGAAGGCAATGAAGAAGCTGATGCTTGCGCAAGTTCGTAGACTCCACTCCTGGGCCCGGAGCCTGGAATGGGGATCACCAAATTTGCTGTCAGAAGCTCAGCAAGAGAATGATGGGGAGAATTTAAACTGCTGAGGTTTTACGGCTGGGAAAGAACCAACTGTAGACTGAGAAAGCATCTGCAGACTATTGAGGTGCCTCAACAGGACCCCTAATACAGACTGTGTAGGGATGGGGAGGAAAACGCGACCCCTGTGACTTTTGAAGGCAAAGCCTTCACAAAATGGTGACACCTGTCTAGCTTGCTTTTTTCTTCAGAACCGTTCATTATTGTTTTTAATAAAACAAATCCGCTATTACTTTGAATTATTTCCGTTTACCTTTTCGGTGATGCAATACTGATGAGAGTAGCAGTTTAAGTTTTTATTTTTTAATAACTCGATAATCTTATCAGTTACCTCTTTAAACAGTTTACTCGACTGAAAATCTGAAATTTCAATTTTTTTATTTTTGATAGTTCTACGATTATAATTGGTAAATATTTTATAATATATCAATCAAATACTTTGAAGCTTTTAGATGTAAATACTCAAATTACCGACTTGAGAAATTTTTTCGAATACGCACCAGATGTAAGGTTTAATGGAAGCATTTTATTTTTTTTATGGTCGCATTTCGAGCGATATTTGTCTGCATCCCCTGAATCTGCATACGATAACAGATGCATTCCTAGACAAATCGCAAAAATTGGTATTTTGCGTTCCAAAGCAATTTTGTATATGATCTTTCCAGCATCTCCATATCCATCTTTTTCATGAAGCCACGTCGCTCCACCAGGAAATAGTACACTTAAATTTTTAAACAATAATTTTAAAGTTTACCCCCATTAAACGATCAACGATTACCCATGCACTTGACTCAAAATTTTTTCATAATACTCGTCACTTTGCCGAATCCTGTAAAGTAAAAACAATTACACCAATGGATTTTATCCAGGGAAATATCCAAATGACTTACATTATAAATACGACTTGGGCCCCGCATTCTTTCAAAAATTTGACATAAGACGCGGCTACAAAACTCTTATCAACCCCATTTTTGTCCAGACTTAAGTAATTTTCATCTATAGAATACGTTTCTTGAGCTACAATAGCAATAATAGGTCCTCTCTGATTTGTAACGGCGTCACATCCCTTAGCGTTGAAATTTTCATCAGTTCTAAAGTCAAAAGTGTCATTTATTTGTTTGTGCTAACCGCCAATTATAGGAATAATTAAAATTGAAACCAATCGACTAATTTCAAATAGACAGATCAATGCGTTTAAACTTTGTAAGATAACTACTGAAATGTTGTAATATTATAATGAACGTTTGAAATGTTTGAATTGATCCGATAATGAGCGCTTTTGAAAATTGACAGGAAATGATTGAAAGAATTGAATATACACTCTGAAGGTTAGATAAAGATGACAAGCTCATTATTGATATTTAAACAATTTAATTATCATAAACGGTTTGAAATGATAATGAATATAACTGCGATTTTTAATTTTTTTTTATATAAAAATGAAATTTCCTAGATTTCCACCAATTAGTAGGCGTGGATGACAATATGGATTTATTTGTTTATGAATTTGTTAGTTTTCAATTTTATTTATAAAGATGTTTGGCGAATTGATGGCATCTATAACTCACCTGAGTTTAATGAAAGCAATTTACAGAAATGATGAATGTAAGCTTCACGACAAAATAATTCCCGTTTTGCTTTCGCAACATTTTCTGAGTCGGCAATCGTTGAAGAAGTTCACGAGATTTGTCGTAAAGTGTTAATTATCGTCTCATTTGACATGCGATTGTGTTTTTAATAAATAAATATTATAAAAAAATGAAAAACCGACTTAAAAATATATAAAAATTCTTAAACAAGAAATGCACTAAAAAGTAACAAAATAATGGCGTATCCTTGCAGTATCTACAACTTACAAATTATTAGGATGATACAAGGTACAACTATTGTTATTTTTGGAGTTGGTTGGTGTCAGTCAAGAAAATACGACTATATTGGTACTTAACAAAAAAAAGAGAAAACCTTATGAAAATTATTTTTCAAATGAACTTTTAAACAATATACTCAAACTGTAACAATATCATGCGACCTTTAAACTACAAAATACCAATTACCAACGAAACCTTTTTACAATTTTTACAAATTACCATTAATATTTATTTTCTTGACTGACACCAACTCCAAAAATAACAATAGTTGTACATTGTATCATCCTAATAACTTGTAAGTTGTAGATACTGCAAGGATACGCCATTATTTTGTTACGTTTTAGTGCATTTCTTGTTTAAGAATTTTTATATATTTTGAAGTCGGTTTTTCATTTTTTTATAATATTTATTTATTTCTCGCGTTTTAGTGATCTGAAGTTTGATAACTGATTTTATGTTCTTGAAAATGATTAACCTTCCACACGCGTTGCTCATAAGAGGCAGCGCCGTTTAATATTAAAAGTTACTACATCATCCCTTTTTGCCCTTAAGGGTTGACATTTTTTGCTTTTAAATGTAAAAACAAAACTAAGTGAATTACTCTTTCCAACAAAAAAAAAATTATAAAAATTCGGTTAAATGTCATTATTTCATCCCCTATTTTCATCCTTAAGGGGTGGATTTTTTTCTTCAAATTAAAATGTGAACAATTTAAAGGTACGTTGTACGTAATAGAAAAAAAATTATCAAAATCGGGTTAGCCAGGAAAAATGTATAATATTATTTCATCTCTAATTTTTAACCCCTTATAAGTGGAGTTTTTTTTTAAATGGTTAGGAGATCAATTTAAAGTTCTGTTCTACAAATAAAAAAAGAATTATCAAAATCGAGCTATCCAATAAGAAGTTAATATTTCATCCCTTAGTTTTCAACCCCTTAGAAATGAACGATTTCTTTAAAATTAAAATGAGACCACACAGAAAGCACCAGCTTTCAAATAAAAAACAAAATTATCGAAATCGAGCTATCCTATAGGAAATTTATATTTCATCCCTTAGTTTTCAACCCTTTAGAAGTGAACGATTTCCTTCAAATTAAAATGGGACTATTCGGGAAGCACCAGCTTTCAAATAAAAAAAGAATCATCAAAATCGCTTCACCCAGTCGGAAATGCTGAGGTAACAAACAAAAAAAAAAAAAACAAAAAAATACAGTCGAATTGAGAACCTCCTCCTTTTTTTGAAGTCGGTTAAAAATGATGTGAGCTACTGGTAAACAAGCTTAACACATAAGCACTTTAAAGTAATTTTTGAAGTGAAACTTCTATGTGGACGGGATCTTAGGACTTTTTTTTTAGATTTTGGATAAATGATATTGCTTCATGTTTGATGAAATAATTTCAAAATTTGGGCGTTTTAATGTAAGAACAACTTTAATACAGTCTTCGGCTAATAATACGCTTATAAAAGAGCCATGGAAAAAATGTCCTTATTAACCCTAAAAAATGTTACCCCATGTGGGGTTATTTACCCCGGTTCCCCGACCGCTACTTTTAGCAAAGAGAAAAAAAGAAAATTTGATCAACCACGAGAAATGGACATATATAAAGGTTATATTGCCTTTAATTTCTTTTCGCAAGTTTAAATTTAAATTGATAAAAAGCGTCATTACGTCAAGTCACTTTCCGTATCAGAGTTTGTACGACAAAAGAGGCTGCTATCAATTTTTTTCAAGACTAACATTTTCTTTAATAACACACAAAGCTATAAAAATCATTTCAATCAAAAGCATACCAATGAAGGAAAAAAAAATTCTACATGTTATCATTTCTAAATTTAGACATCTTAATGTATTTTTCATCATTGAAACTTAGTCACTCAAAGAATTGTTCGCCAATTAATTGCATTTTTAGTTAACCACTTCCGGATTTTCTATACAAACTGTAGGAAAGCCGAAATTTTAATAAATGAAAATCTTCATTGAAATAGAGTTGTATACATAGACAAAGTGGCCATTGACACTGCCAACTTTAACAGTAAATTTCATCGACATGTGCTGCATAGAAAATGCAAATATTTCAAGTGCATAATGCAATAATTGAGAATTCGAATCGTCATTTTGCGATTTGTAATTTCTAATTTAAAAATAAATATTATTAAAGTGAAATTTGATTCAAATGATTTAATTTTTCCAGTATTTTATCAATATATGAAACTTGACTTGAAGATTAACTAGAAATTCTCCGGGTTTAATAATGCTAATTAATAAAAATTCAGAACCTATAGAAGAATGACGTTATATTTCTTAAAAATGAAAGATTGTTGCCTACTATTTCCAAACTGTTTGAAAAAATTGTTTTGAAAAGATTGGACCTACACCTGCTAATTTGTCAAGGCACATCTAGGATTACTAAAACAATTGTGAAAGGATGCGAAGCAAAATAATTCCCTATAGCTATATTTAAGATGTCGCCTTAGACGCCTTCGACAACGTTTGGCATGACGGATTACTAGAAAAATTGTTCTAGATAACAACACCTGGATAGACCAGTGCTGAAGCCTTTGAAAATGGAAAAAATGAAAAAAAAAATTACAGTAAGATGAAACCTATTGAAAAAGGAAGAGAATATAACAAAAAAGAAGAAAGAAAAAATAAATTACGGTCGATTTGAGGTCGGGAAATGAAAAAGGGAGGGGGGTTTAAGGGTAGAAACGCTTGATCTCAATTTCCGACAAAACTACAAGTCCTATAAAAAAAGTTAAATAGTAAAATTGTAGGTAATAATAAGATCTATGGAAAAAAGTTAAATGGCAAAGTTGTAGATAATAAAAAGATCTACAACTTTTGTGCTAACACTATTTTCACATAACCTCAAAATTTTTGTGAAAATTTCCAACAACCAAATGTTTTATTTAAATTTTTCTCTTTTTCAAAAAAAAAAAATGATTAAAATTTACACTTTAATTATTGTATTTTCAGGGAACATTTAACATTGTAATGTATATTTTTTGCACCTCAGAAAAAAGAGATTTCAACGAATAAAAAGCTCACCGGCATTTGTAAAAAATTCATATTTTGACGTGAGAATTTTCAATAGAAAATTAGGATGGGTTTTCAATATTAAGTCAAAATAAGGTGAAAAACTAAATATTTTAAATCAAATAATTATACTGCGTTTGGGAATTATAAATAGGGGGGTATATAATGGGAAGGGGATAATTATAAAAAGGTAAATTCTCACCAAATATCGTGAAAAAAAATTTTTTTTTGTAAAAGATAAAAATTAAAAACCAAACACTTTGTAAATTGATTTTTCACATAAATTTTGAGGTTATGTGAAATTATTACCTACAATTTCACTATTTAACTTGTTTCTATAGGACTTGTAGTTTTGTCGGAAATCGAGATAAACCGTTTCTACCTATAAACACCCCTCCCTTTTCCACTTCCCCACCTCAGATCGACCGTAGTTTATTTTTCCTTTTTGTTATATTCTCTTCCTTTTCTAATGGATTTCATACTACTATAGTTTTTTTTGAGTTCAAAAATAATTGACATTGAAAGGTAGGTTTATACAAAATTTCATGATAAAACAAATTTTTTTTGTAAAAGATAAAAAAAAAATCAAACACTTTGTAAATTGATTTTTTACATAAATTTTGAGGTTACGTGAAAAACGTGTTAGCACAAAAGTTGTAGATCTTCTTATTACCTACAACTTTGTCATTTAACTTTTTTCCATAGGACTTGTAGTTTTGTCGGAAATCGTGGTAAACCGTTTTACCCTTAAACTCCTCTCCCTTTTCCACTTCCCGACCACAGATCGACCGTAGTTTATTTTTTCTTTCCTCCTTTTTGTTATATTCTCTTCCTTTTCTAATGGGTTTTATACTAATATAATTTTTTGGGTTAAAAAATTATTGACCCTGGTCTAGGATATCTGTAAAAAGTCATAAGGTCATTTAAGGTCATTCCTTCGCAATCATTCATTTGGGGTATTACAAAATAATGATCAATGTACGAAAATTGCGTATTCTTCATTGGGAGCTCAACATACAGTTTATCTCTGAGTACATCCTACAATATTGTGTCTAAAAGAACCCAAAAACATGCACAGAATCGGTATCGACAATATTAAAAGTAGGTTAAAATCCGGGCTACCCCAAAATTGCTAAAATCGCAAAAATAAAAAAATTAAAATATTGGATCAATAATTGTTAAATGAAAATGAAAAAGCATTCGTCTTTAAGTGCAGAAGTGCCTGGATAATCTTATGAAAAAGCATTATTGGCTGTTAGTTTACTAACAGAAACCAAACAAAAAATCAACGATTAGTTTCTGGGTTAAAGATTGACTTAATTTTCAAGTAAGTTGACTTAAATTCGTTTAAAAATTAAGTCACGTGTTAAAATTTTAATATGCAATTAAGTCAAAAATTGAATTTGTAAGTTATTTTATAGGTATTCGTTTATAGCTTAAATTTCATTCTCGTTTCATTCGACTAAAATGTTCAAATACATGACTTGATGAAATCCTACAAACACAATTTAATCCTAGAAAAATGAAATTATTTTATCCTGTAGGACAGGTAAAAAACGTGTTAAATGTTTCTCACACACAGACACTGATAAAACGATGTACGAAATGAAAGTTAATTTTTTATATTAGAAATGCATTCAAGGTCGCCGAGAGTCATTTTAGGCCTTAAAATCCTATTTAATTTAAACAATAACTTTACCTCAGCATTTTCACTTGTAATTATTAATATTTTTAGATTTGATTTATTTTAAAGCTTTCGTAAATTTTCGAGAAATCAAAGGAAAATCCGTGCAGATATAAAACGGTTTGAATCAATTATGAAATTATGTTCGTAGCACATAAAAATATTTTTTTTCTAATTCACACGTAATTTTATGGTAATCTTTAAAGAAATGCACTCCTTCAATTAAGGAAGGAAGTTTATTACACATTGGCAAACTGAACATCGAATGACAATGGCAAATCCTAGACGCCGTTCCGCAAAATCCCACTCCACTTAATCATTCGTTATTCTACGCAAATTAATTGGATCAGATGGCCAATAAGTACGTGTTTTAATTCGAATTCTAACAACGTTTAAAAAGTAATTGATAATAAAATTTTTAGCAAGTTTACTTTAATGTTATCGATTGCATCTTTTCAAATAATCATCCGAAATTTTCTAAACGTGTTCACAAAAAGAGTTATTGAACTCTTGTAACTGATGCAATAAATGCAATCATATCGCAAAAAAACTTCATTTAATAATTTTTATTTATTTAATGATTTTATTTTAATAAATTTATGTTAAAATATAAAAAATATATATATCTAGGGGTATAAGTATGGTAAATTTGTCCCCGAAAGATATTTAAACAATACTTGAAAGATTTGTAGGTATTAATGAAATAATAAGATCTTGAGAGTGTCAGATCCTTAAGGCAATTGGTTTTTGATTAAGAAAAAAAATTGTAAAAATAAAAAAAAAATTTTTTTCTCAGAAACGTGGATCCATATTTTCGCAGGATCCAAAATTAAGATCAATCGATCTACGATCTTTCTGGGAATTTTTTTTTTCTGATTCTTACAAATTTTGGTCTTTTTCAAAAAACCAAGTGTTGATAGGCCCCTAAAACTTTCAGGATTTCATTACTTTATTAATACCTGAAAATCCTACAAGGATCGTTAAGACAAATTCTCCATATTGATACCCCTAGAGCCTTTGAAAGTAATATTCTTCGAAAGACTACAAGCTGTACTAAAAAGGGATTTATCAAAATTCAATCTTTGAGTAACTTACAGAAGATTGAAAGCATTTTTGAAGTTTTACTTCTACACGTAATTAATCAATTTTATGAAATATAAATAATGATAACTAAAAGTCAGATTGACTCAAAGAACTGTGATTTCTTTTACGAAAAAATTTTTGAAGTTATACTTCTTTAGGCGCGTTATGAAAAAAATGATGTGAGTGAAATTATAAGATGCGCGCGCATCACTAAGTCACAAGATTAACATGATGAAGTTGGCCACAAAACCGCTCGGTTTTTTTTAACTAGGCGCGCGTAATTTGAATTTTTGTTTTATTTATTTACTTATTAATTTATTTTTATATTTAAATTAAAAATAATTAATTAATTAAGAAAATATTTATATATACACAAACTAGCTGATCCCCGCCCGCTTCGCTGAGCGTATCTAAATTATACTGATTGAATAATGGAAACTTTCATCACATCAACAAAAAAAGACAGATCGATATTTCTAGATCTTTGATTCATAGAAAATTCATGAAAATCAGATAAACTACTTTTCCAGGAAGATATTTTATATAGCTATCTAGAAGAGCTATTTTATTGGTTCTATACGTTTTTATGAATATTATAAAATACTTATACTTGTGTTCTTTAAATAGCAATACAATTCGAAAATGTTGAATGTATTATATATTAAACTGAGTTTTTCACCAAGTTCAAATTTTTCAATAGTTATTTAACACGTTTATTTCTAAAAATTATAGACATTCAAAAATTAACAACGAAAGAAGTTTCAATGTTTCAAAAATTTTCATTTTTAATTTACCGATGTTATCGGATATTAAATTAAAAATCATATTTTGCTGTAGAAATTGTAATTTTTATGGAATTATAACTTTTTTGGAATGGTTGTGTTAAAACGCTATTTCACGAACTTTAGGGAAAGCTTTTTTTAAAACACGATTCCTGCAGGATAAGTACAATTGTTATGCTATCTTTTGAGAATCGTGCATTATTCTAACATATATGAATTAAAAATCTATATTTTTCTCTGACCTTTCAACTACCCTATTGCAAAAAATCATGTCAATCTTTTACTCTATGTCAAACAAAAACATATCTATCCCACGGGAGTAGTACATTTTTCCTGGATAAAAAAGGATCAGGTCTTCTTGAGGATAATGTGCTAGAACTATATTTCACGTACTTTAACAAAACTTCTATTAAATACACGATTCCTGTAAGATACAATTGTCTTGTTATCCCACGGGAAGAGTACAATTATGTCGATTTTTTGCACTACGAAAACTCTCATTGCTTGTCAAGCAATGCATCACGCACCGGCGCTATCTACTAAAAAAATTGGTTTGTAGTACATACTATGTATCATCAGAGATGGCGCTGTATGTGAAAAAAGATTTTCCCGCTTTTTTGTTTAAATTTTTCCTGAATTTTCTTTGCTATAAACCTCACACAGCCCGAGACCTTTCCAACGAATGCAAAACCGTGGAAATCGGTTCGTGCGTTCTGGAGTTATAGCGTCAGGAAAGAAAACCCGACTTATTTTTATTTAATAGATGACACTTATTATTAATAACTTAGTTATTAATTTTCTCGAATTTTGCAGTAGCTGTTATCATACTATTTGGAGTTTAATGATGTAAATGACGTCTGCATTCCATGTGTATTCTTGGTTATTACGAAATCTGGAATTCTGAAATAACCATCTTTAAATAATAATTTAGTAAAACAAGGCATGAATAAGATTATGACATTTACTTGGAAAAGTAGCCACTTACTTTATTTCGCAATTTTTATAGAGCTTCGTTTTCTTGGCATGCATGAATTTTCAACCAAAAAAATGATCCTGACAAATTTTATAAACGTCTTGCAGCTTTCTTTTGATTTTAATTTCATTGTAAGCCAAAGTTTTTCACAGTATTTCAGCCATTAAATAGACATAAAAATACAAATTTACTACACAAACGGTGACTCGGAAAAAACGTGTTAAACGTCAGATTACTTTTAGGCTATTAGTACGGCGCGTTGTTCTTAGAGGCGTTAGTATCGGTCTATTTTATCATCACAGCGCAAGTCCGTAATGCTTAGATGCATTTTGGACATTGCTCCGTCATCTCTGTTCAACGCGCTTTAAATTGAATATTTTGATTAATATTATTTATTATTCGTAAGTATTAGTAAAAAAAAAATTGTGCTTTTATACTTCTTCAAGTGCTCCAATATAATGGAGGTTAACTATCCGTAAATATTATTCTCTAAATTTTATTTGAATTATTTAATAAAAACTAATTTTTAATGATGCCAAAGAAATATAACGTCTCACGCGCGTACATAAGTACACGCACCCACTTTTTTATACCTTCATCATTTGATTGATAGAAAATAGTTGCAATCAGAAATAGTTCAATGTCTGACTTAAGGAATATTATAATCAAGAATAAATTATCATTATAGGTAGGTAGTTAACAATTCAAAAAACAATGCTTTTTAAGTTATCCCATCCTTTATCTCTTGACAATTCTTATCGTTATTTAAATATCGATTTGCAAATAATACGATTCATAGTTATTATGTCCTTTATCTATAATTTCTTTTTAATCAATGTCATAATAAAGAATTACTTTTAAATCATCAAAATTATCAAATTGACAAAACATAAAAATGATCTACGATCTATTTTCAGGTGTAAAATTTAATTGAACTAATTATAAATTTATTTTTCCAAAGAGAAACGATTGGCAATTTTATTGATCACATTGGTGAATCAATATTTCGAAACGATAAGGAAATGTGTGGAAAGAACATTGTATGCATTTTAATGGACATCACATATGTAGGTACTCAAGCAATATCATTATCATTGTCAAGTACGAAAAATAGAAAAATGATTAATTATTTACCTTATTATGTCTATTTCAGATAATATTTAAAAGGATTGCAATTGATAATTGTTCGATTATTTGTCTTTATCAACAATTATCACAATGTAGGTATATTCTAAAAGTTTTCTAACTTCATAGATATACCTAGTAGCTTTGAGTTGTAGGTACTTTTGCTAGTGAAACATCAACTATTTCAAACTATTAAGATTAGTGAAGACATTATATCGTTCAATAGTTCCTCGATTTTCACTCGAAAATTTTTCTCTCATCATATCTTTTATAATAGAAGAAAATTTTGACGCACCAAAAAGAAATACTGCACCAAATATTCCGAGAATGTTGAACTGAAAAAAAAAAATTAAATAATGCATTTACTTAAATTATTTCCGAATGAATTGTGCATAATTATTAATAGATAACTAGCCTTGAGATTGAATTTTGTCGGCTGTCGATAATGTTTTCAGTCAAATGCATTGAAATAATCCAGCTCGATGAAAATGTTTAAAAGTTCTTCCATTATTTTCTTTATTTAATTTCGTTTTTAAAATTTCCTTTGGTATTCCCTGAGTTAAATCACACTTACTTAAATTTATTGCGGCTAAAAGAATTTCATGTATGAATGAGATCACTTATTATGATTTACATAAAACCAGGAATTTGCTCAATGCATGTTCTATAAATAAAATACAAACTAATAAAGTCAAGATGAAAATGTGTGTGAAATTAATAAGAAATATGCATGTGGAAAATTTAAAATGAAACGACCTGTTATGAAAAACTAGGAAATTTATTTTTTACCAAAAAAAAAAAAAAAAATGAAAATCATTCATTATTATCTGATGGTCGTTTATGGTAATTAAATCATTCAAATATCAATAATGAACTATGTCCATCTTTTTCTATCATAAAAGCTTTGCATAGGTTTTAATTTAATCTAAATCAATCATTACTTGTTAACTTTCGTAAGTGCTAATTATCATATCCGGTTTTTCATTCAAATCACTGTCAAAGTTACAAGCTTAGACGTTAATTGTGATTTTATTGAGAAATCACAACATGAACTTGTAAGAACTTGACTTGATGGATTCTCAGTTACAAACGTAGTATTCTACTCACTGGAAACCTGTTTTGGCCCACACTGAAGACAGCAAAAGACGAAATTAAAAAAACAATTAACAAAACAACTTCAGAATATTGGGACAGCAAATGGAAAAACAAAATAACACACCTACATGAGATCCGCAAGACAACCATAGAGAAGCTCCCCATCCCAGTAACAAGAAGAGACCAATCGGTGATAGCACGACTGCGTATAGGACATACGAACTTAACGCACAGCCACTTAATAACAAAAAAAGAAAAAGCAAAATGTTCGTATTGCCAACAAGAACAGTCAGTGAAACATATTTTGCTTCAGTGTGGGACATACCTCTCTCAAAGAAAATCAATAAACCTCCCAAACTCCATATCAAAATGCCTGAACACACAGGAAGGAATCAACAAAACAATAACCTTCCTCAAAAAAATAGAATTATACGAAAAAATCTAGAAATTCTAATTTAAATACCAAGTCATTGATGACCACGTAGTTAAAAAATGACTTATAAACACAAAAAAAAAAAAAAAAAAAAAAACCTGTTTTGGATAGTTAACACTCCTTTTCGGCAGACAAATTTTAGATGAACTGCAACAAAAACAATTCTTCTGATACCATTTGATAGAGTCATTTATTATATTCAAATATTAGATACTTGCATACATGTAATTTTAGCAGTCTTGGGGTAGCCCGGCTTTTAACCTACTTTTAATATTGTCGATACCGATTCTGAGCATGTTATGCGATACTGTTGGGTGTACTCCGAGATACATTGTATGTTGAGCTCCCGATGAAGTTGAGCTTTTTTGAAGTACCATGAAGCGTTTTGAGATTTTGGTGACCAAATCGATGTGGCGAATGTAATTAGCGGTCTCAAGATTGACTTGAATCAATAAAGTATAATCCAGATTGAGGGCTGACTTTCTGTTCATGAGAGGGTATAGCATTGATGGTCTTGCGTATGCCTCTCTTAACTTTATTTCAATACTAGCTGATACCCGCCCACTTCACAGAGCGTATCTAAATTAATCTGATTGAATAATAGAAAATTTTACTCAAAATAAGAAATTAAGCTATTTTTACAAAAAAAGATGATTAGATATTTCTAGACCTTTATTTCATAGAAAGTTCATGAAAATCCGTTAAATTACTATTCCAGGAACAGATATGAGCTATCTCATAGGTAGGATCATTACGTTTTTTTTAATATTATAAAATATTAAGAAAATTTTAAGCCTTGAGAACCTTTCACACCAAATGTCATATGAAATCATTTATTAAGTTTAGTAGAATGGATTAGTAGCTATCCTTTAGAAAGTGTACCTTTTTTAGGATCAATAATATTTAATGTGTTATCTTAAGATCTGAGGTATTAGGTTTGGTTGCATTAGATTCATAATTCTTGGATATAGTATTAAGGCCATTATGTCTTATCCGCAAGTCTGCTATTTCCCGAGGTCCAAGATTATACAACGAATTCTTATAGATCTTGCTAAAATAAATTAAAAACTAAGAATATACTTTTTTAGTACAAAAAACAACGCGATGGTCTCATCTAAGTTGCTATTTTCTCTTAAAAAATAAGTTGGGCTGGATTTCTTTTTGTTCTGGGGGCTCTGCCTAACGGCTTCACCTCTCTTAATCAAACTCCTAATCGGGATCACTTAAGTCATACTGTCTGTTTTGGTTATTTATTCTTTCGGGTCTCATTTTTGAACTAAGATATTTCTTTTTTATGAATGAAATCATATTGACTGCAGATGATTTCCTTCTTCTCCCTCGACAATTCGAACGTTTACTCCGCCGAACTATTAATAATATATTAACTACCCGTAAATTCACAATGGAGTTATGGTTTCTAGGAATTTCACCTATCGCTAAACTTCTATCATGGTTATAATTTTCAAATTTGCGAACAATAATTTATAAAAATAACAAACTACATAGTTTAAAATCATATCGTCTCTACGATATGATATGGTATATGTACATTGTATCACAGCTGCCTGCCGATGTATGTTTTTCGTTGCGCAGTTTTTATAGTTTTTATTTTTTTGCTCAGAAAATCAACATTTTTTTCGGAATAAAAAGTATTTTAAAGCACTTTTTGTAGTATTTACTACTTGTAGTGAAAATCTCGTCCAAATCGGACCAAGTTTGCCAAGAACAAACAAACAGAGAGGGAAAAGTATTCGAAATTTAAAGTAGCCTATAATGTAAGTTACAATATTTAATAACTTTTTGTGAAAATTCCATTGAAATTGGCTCAGCTGTTTTCAAGTTTACCCTGGACAAACCCTGTTATTACCCTTTTTTTTTGGGAAAAATTACAATGTAAATGGCATTAATTTTTTTGTATTAAATATATGAAAATGTAGGCAATAAAGAGTATTCAACAAAACACCTTAATTTTTTAGATTAGATAAAAATCTTAGCTGGAGAAAATGATTCCGTTTTTCGTTCTCTCGCGCAGGAGAGATGGAACGTTTTTATAATATAGGTATTCAAGTAGTAAAAATCTGCAAACTTATTATTGGTGTAGATATTGACGCCAAGTCAATGTTGAGTCTAAATACACCTCCAGGTCAGGATTGTGTCAAGGGTGCCGTGCCATCGTAATTCGTACTATGGTGCCGTTTACCTTTACCTTATTATTTAGGATCCCCCCAAATGAATGATTGCGAAGGAATGAACTTAAATGACCTTATGGCTTTTTACGGATATCCTAGACCAGGGTCAATAATTTTTGAACCCAAAAAAATTATAGTACTATAAAACCCATTAGAAAAGGAAGAGGATATAACAAATAGGAGGAAAAGAAAAATAAACTACGGTTGATCTGAGATCGGGACGTGGAAAAGGGAGGGGGGTTTAATGGTAGAAACGGTTTATCTCGATTTCCGACAAAACTACAAGTGCCATGGGAAAAATTTAAATGGCAAAGTTGTAGATAATAAGTAGATCTACAACTTTTGTGCTAACACTTTTTTCACGTAATCTCAAAATTTATGTGAAAAATCATTTTACAAAATGTATGATTTTGTAATTGTAATTGTATTGTGTAATTGATTTGAAACTGTACATAAATACAACTTTGAGCAATTTATTAAAATTTACACGTTAACTATTGCATTTTCGGGGAACATTTAACATTCTAATGTATATTTTTTTGCACCGTAAGAAAGCAAAGATTTCAACGAACAAAAAGCTCACCGACTTTTTAAAAAAATTCATATGTTGACGTGAGAATTTTTGATTGAAAATTAGGGTGCTTTTTCAATATAAAGTCAAAATAAGGTAACAAATAAATATTTTTAATCAAAAAAATCATACTGTATCTGGGACATAAAAAGGTAATTTTTCACCAAATTTCGTGAATTTTTTTTTTTTATAAGAGATAAAAATTAAAAACCTTTCCCCAAAGTAAGATTAGATGAGATTCGGCTCGACCCCATCGGCCCCTGAACGCTTCACGTAATTAATGGATGTTCCCTTAAAAGAATAAATTAGTAGCTATCCTACAGGATCTTTAACAAAACTTCATTAAAGTCGTTTCGTGAAGTAATTGTTAAATTGTTAGTTTATTATTATAAACGTTTATTTCTAATTAATATCTTCGACAATGAACAATGAAAAAATTCAAATATTTTAAACAACTTCAATACTAATTTTATCGGGTGTTAAATTGAAATTCATATTTATTTTCCAGTAAAAATTGTCTATTTTTTAATTTCAACTTTGTAGAGATTTCTTTCGTTATTGTGTAAAATTGGAAGAAAATGCGTTAAAATTCTATTTCATGAAGTTTACCGAAACTTTTTAATGTATGGTTCCTGTAGGATATAATTGTTTTGCCATCTCATGGGAACGATGCATTATTCTAGCCTTAGCTATATCATTCTCACTCAAACAACCACATTGCAAAAATCATATCAATCTTTAACTCTGTGATAAACAAAAAACATATCTATCCCACGGGAATAGTGCATCTCTCCTGAGTAAAAAGTAGATCAAATCTTCTTCAGGAAAAGGAGTTAAGACTCTATTTCGTGGATTTTAATGAAACTGCTTTTAAATACACAGTTCTTATAGAATACATACTTGTTTTGCTATCCCATGGGAACCGTTCATTATTCCGGTATAGGAAGTAATCTAAATAATTTTCTGACCTCTAAACTACCACATTGTAAAAAAGGAAGTTAATCTTTTGCTCCGTAAAAAACAAATAAATATCTATCCCACTGGAACCGTACATTTTTTCTGGATATAAAGAATACCATATGTTAAACCGGATTATAATCTATATCTATGCCAAATTTCATCCAGATCCATTCAGTACTTTTTGAGTGAAAGAGCAACAAACATCCATTCTTACAAACTTTCACATATATAATATAAGTAAGAAGTAAGATTAGTTTATATTTTAATTGATATTTTTCTTTGTTAGTATAATTGTAACAGTTTTATTAATTAAAATACTATAGTACAGCTCGCTATTGACAATGTTTATGATTTATTATATGCACTTGAATCCGCAAACCAAGTTCTGTTATCACATTCATATATGCAACATACTTCATGCAATTATCATTTTTATCATATTTTGTGTCTATTTGAAAAGCGTTTATGATTAAAACACGTTTTATCTTTAACCTAATAACCACACAGGAACTGACCACAGGAAATGCATTATGCATTTTTTTTTTCAAAATGACCATTTCCGATGCACTTATTTTCTGTCTGGTAACATATCGGTTTAATATTAAAAATGACATCAAATATTGAGATTTGTTCATTAGTCATAATTAATTCGGTTTTTAACATAATATTAGAGCATTTATATTAATTTTGAGAGTTTTATTCGTTTCTTACAAACACAATTGCCAAACTTTTCGTTGATAGTTGTTACTCGTAAAAATCTTATTCAATGGGGGTAGTAACAATATGAACTCTGGATATGTGACAAATTTCCATTTCTATTAGATGAACTCCTAACCGACATCACCTCTTTAAGTCAAACTGAACTTTTATGATGTCTGAGAGTTTGTCTAGTTAAAAATTCACTGTATTTGAATTTAAAGAAAGAAAATTTAAATTTTTACATTTTGAAATATGTGCTTAGACATCGTAGGATCGTAGGACAAGGTGCAACTGATGAGAATTTAGTGAATCAAAGAAAGATAAACTTTCAGATAGAGAGACAAGCTTTCAATTTATATGAATAGCTAATTGTAAAAAATTACACCGACTTGATTAAGAACTATTTTTGATAAGAACATTTAAATAAGCTGCATAATATTAAAATCAAAATAACGCCAACAATCATCAGATCAGATTAAGGATTGGACGCACGGTCTTCTCTCATCGGTATCAGGCGTTTTGATCCCCGGACAAAATATCCCCATGACAAAAATATTTGCGATAAAATATTTCATGCTATTTCTTGTATTAAAAGATATTTAATAATTTTTAGTAAAAACGTGTTAAATTGACCTCCACTTATTTATTGAAAAAGTGTTAAATTGACACCCATGTTTCCGTGTTAAATCCGTAAAAACTGTGTTAATTAATACTAACGGGGTGCAGGGGGTCCCCCTGGCGAAGATTTGGAATTATAGAATTATAGAAATTATAGTCATTGTTCGTTTACTCGATTTTCATGCATTGACTGAATGTGCACTTCTTGACACCGCGAAGTTTTACACAAAACCAAATGTTTTAACTTCAAAATTATGCTGCTAATACGATTTGTCGTTATTCTATGAGGACTTTTTGTCTGAGGATATTTTGTCGTAGATATTTTGTCCGGGGATCAAAACGCACGGAACCCTCTCATCGACACATCTTAGGCCTCGTTCACACGGTTCAACTTTAGTTGATCAACAATTCACAATCTTTTAGACCGTAGTGGGGGGTAAGCGACGCGAGAAGTGAAGCACAAGCGAGTCGAATTGGGAGAAAACTGACCGCGGTCAACTCGATCAACAAAAGTTTGACTGAGTCAAACATTTTGTCGTTCAAGTCGACCCCGGTTAGTTTTCTTTCAATTCTGCTCAATTTGCTTCCAATTCGACTCGCTTGTGCTTCACTTCTCGCGTCGCTTACCCCGCTACGGTCTAAAAGATTGAAAATTATCCTTCAACTCAAGTTGAACCGTGTGAACGCGGTCTTAGAAAAGACAACCCCAAAAAGTACTCTTAGTATGAACGTGAACTAATAATGACACATGCAATCAGTGAGTACCCTTTTTATAGTACACTAATCAACCGCAGTGAACTAAAAAAGACCCAGAACAAAAAGACAATGGATCTCGAGGACATTACGAGCTCATTGAGGCTCCTGGGTGTCCTGGAGGATATATAAGCTAACCCAGTCAACACAACAATTGTCGCTAAGGACAGAAATGTTGACGCGACATTATAAAGAATCAGTGAAAAATAATTAAAATTGATGTTGTTCTGAGTAATATTACGAATAAATATTAAAACGAGCTAAGCTAATGTCTAGACTCTAGATAGTAGATACTATTAATAAAAGAACAAGTTTTATCAAATCTTCGATAACACCAGCGGATTAAACGGATCAATAAACCAAATTACATGACTGAATATATGTTGCCTATACAATAAGAAAGATAATATTTTAACGCATTTTTACGAAATATTATACTCGTACGTATATAATGTAATGTATAGTAGCTTCCCGTGAAATAAATATTAACGCCCGTAAGTTTAAAATACCGAACGTACAGTTAAATTAAAATTTTTACGAATGCGGAATTCGGTCTTTAGACCTCTAGCATGTGAGGGTGCAAAATTAATCGCTGGATCCAAAAATTTATAACACATAACAAAGTATTAATAATGCTTCAATAATTAATTAAAACCTACTCATTTTTCACGTACATCCGTACATTTTCCTATTGTTATTATGATGATCGTTCACACCAGAAATAAAGGATTACGCAGCAATGTTTGAAATGTCTCTTTCAGTGGCGGAACTACAAATTTTAGGCCTTCCCCCCGCAAAAAAATTGGATCAGCCCCTAACCTTATATGAATTTTTGCTTTTCGTATCTAGCGTCCTATATTTTAATTTATCATCGATTTTATTGCGAACGGGGCTTCTTAAAAAGTCTTTGAGGTCTAGAGGAGTTAGCAGATATAATTTTTACTTTCTTTTACTACTATATAGTAAAGGAAGTATTGCAATCGGGTCGAATTTTCGAGTTCGAGCTTTCACCGGAAATACATGTTTTGAGGTACCCTGAGTCCAAAAAAGTGGTTTTTGGAAACATGTCTGTGTGTGTGTGTGGCTGTGTGTGTGTCTGTGTGTGACAGCCATATCGTATCGAAAGCTTATCCGAATTTCACCAAACTTAATATTTGACCTCCATCTATACCTAGTTGTGCCGCAAAGCTTTTGGTTGAAATCGGTTAACCGAAAGCTCTACTTTTTTCTTGTGGATTTTGAGCTTTTTTAAATTTTTTTCGAAAACGGCTCCACCAATTTTCTTTAAACTTTCTATAGTTCTTATACTCATTGATGCCTATAACTTTTATGTGAAACTTTTTCCTGGGAAAATTCGAATAAGGACGGTTCTGGGGTGAAGGTTGGGAATTCGTATATGCTATATGAACAATATACATACAGGTTGTATGCATATAGTTCTGTTTATATGCATGGTTATAAGTGCTATTTTTCATATATTTTAAACCACCAGCGAGTTTTATAAAATTAAGTAAAAGAAAGTACTGTGACGCCTCGCAGCAGATATTTTTCATATCAGGTGTAATATTTCGTTTTGAAAATTAGCATTGTCCGTTAAGAATAACGACAGTTTCTTAATATCCTTATTTGTAACATCTTGGTCGAAAATCATGGTATTTTCATCGTTATTCAAATCAATTGCCGTACTGCTTTTGCTAAGTATCAACATGTTCAAATTGCCCTTCATCTCTATAGGTGTAGTACCTAGATTTTTTAGTTTTAAGTCAGTTGGATTAATTTTTTCGCTATAAACTTGTTCTAACACCTATTCATCTTTAGAAGAACTTTGATTTTCTGTGATCGTAGCTAACAATTAACGTATTTTTGCTAAACGTTTCTGTTCCTCTTACCACTAGTACTAATTTTCTTAACATTTTCAGGACCCCCGCGTCGCGGGGTCTAGCGATATGGTAGTTCCGCCACTGCTTCTGAGTGTCCTGGAGGATATATAAGCTAATCCAGTCAACACAACAGTTCTCGCTAAGGACAGACATGTTGACGCAACATTATAAAGAATTAATGAAAAAAAAATAAAATTGATGTTGTTCTGAGTAATATTACGAATAAATATTAAGACGAGGTAAACTAATATCTAGATAGTAGATACTATTAATAAAAAAACAAGTTTTATCAAATTTTTGACAACACCGGCTTTGAACGTCTAGATAAACCAAATTACATGACTGAATATATATTGCCTATACAACAAGCAAGATAATATTTTAACGCATTTTTACGTAATATTATACTTGTACCTATATAATAAGTATATATAGTAGCTTCCCGTGAAATATGAACGCCCGTAAGTTTAAAATACCGAACGCACAGTTAAAATAAAAAAATTTAACAAATGCGGAATTCGGTCTTTAGACCTCTAGCATGTGAGGGTGCAAAATTAATCGCTGGATCAAAAAATTTATAACACAAAACAAAGCATTAATAATCCTTAAATAACTAATTAAAACTTACTCATTTTTCACGTACATCCGTACATTTTCCTAATATTATTATGGGCGCTCACACCAGAAATAAAGGATTACGAAACAATATTTGAAATGTCTCTTTCAGTGGCGGGACTACAAATTTTATAGTAATTGTATCGAAGTTGCGTTGACACCATTGATCCTACGAGCATGACTTATGAATATAATTTGAAGGAAATTTAATAAGCTTTAAATTAAGTGCAGAGTGGGGTCTGTAAGCTTTGTAGTTCTCTCAAAATTTATTAAGAAAACCATATAAAAGATAAAATTGCATTTTTGCAGAAATGTACCTTAACACTTTTTTGCTATATGAAGTGATTTTTAAACATGTATGATCTCGCACAGTGTGGTATTTGACCTCAAAACCTGGCCAAAAATGGATTTTTGAAATTTCGTTTTACTAATTCCAAATTACATTCCTAGAAGAGATAAGGGTTTAATGCAACTAATGACGGAACCTTCACAGTCATAAGGTGAGTTATTTCGTCCTAGGATCATTCGAAAGTTAGTCTTCGTTCGTTTTGCTTGTCTGTTTTATCATCTTTCGAAATTTTAGTGAAATTAAAAGTGTTATAATTTTCACTTTTAAAAGTTTTTCGTTGGTTTTTATGATGGATTTTCCTACACCAGGTTTGTACTTTATATTAATATAAAATTTATGACAAAAAATGTATTCCAAAATTTTCTATAAGCCTACAAAAAAGCCCGTTAAAAAACTGTTAAAATTTCATCATTTAGAGTTTCGTTAAGGGTTTTGTTATATGATTAAGCATGATTAAGCTTTGAAATTAAATTTTTCTAATAAAATAAACCCTATATAAAATAATTCTAAAAAAATTAGCCGCACATAGTCGCACGAATTTTTTACATTATTTTTTTTATCCACGCGGGAGTTTCATTTTTTTAATATTCCAGGGCCTTCTGGATTAAAGTCTATGACTCGCAATGAGTTATATAGCATGGTTCAAGAGTCAAGAGGGCCATAACTTCTTGAAAACTTGAATCCATGGTGCAGACATTTTTTGAAAAATACAATATAGAAAATATTGATAAGAAAACTGTAGCAAAAAAGAAAATTGCTACAGTTAAATATCAATTAAACAAAGATGGTTTGCTGCTCAAAAAATGAAAAATAGATTTGAAGAAAATAATAAGGATTGGATATTTTTATCTAACACAGTTACGAAATAAAAATGTAACGATACGGAATCCTTTATACAACACTCACTTAATTTCCGGCTTTAGCCCGAGTCGTCCTTCGAAAAGATTTGAAAAATCAAGTGAAAGAAGTAAGCGACGAAAGACACTTGAGCTTCGAATTGCTGATGAAAAAAAATTAACCTACGCCACTAAAATGAAATTTAGAGAATCAGGAAAAACAGATGCCTCGAGAGTAGTTAAGGACCTAGTGAAAAGTCCAAGAAGAGCCAAAAGATACGTAACAGCTTTCAAAAAAATGCATGAGAGTCAACCCAACCGACTTTCACTTTTGAATGCTCTAATTACAAATACAAATGCAAGAAAAATTTAGATGAGAGCTTGGTCTTTTGGTGGACACGCCTAAGGCAAAATTTGGGAATACCAATGATGGTAACACAAGCCGCAGGTTTTTCGAAAACTAGGAAGCATCAGTTGCGATAATAGGTATGGATAAAAATTTAATTTACCGAATGAAAATTATTCTCGATGTCCTGCACAGTAATTGTAAAATCAATATAAACAATTTTGAAAGCTATGCTACAAAAACGGCGGAATTATATGTTGAATTATATAAATTCTACTCAATGTCCCCAACTCTTCATAAAGTACTTAGACATGGATCTGAAGTAATCGAAAATGCAATCCTTCCAATTGGGCAGCTATCAGAAGAAGCAGCTGAGGCCAGAAACAAACATATTCGAGGACTTCGAGAAAATTATACCAGAAAATTTTCTCGAGAAAAATGTAACAGAGATGTGTTAAATAAGTTGCTTTTATCATCAGACCTTTACTCATTGGCATGAGAAAAGCTAAGAATAAAAAAAGCATTTTAACATAGATGTTTTATATTTATTAGGAGAGTGTGACAAAGTACCTACAGAAACTGATGAAAGTAGTGAGTATAGTGCCAATGATAGTGACTAAAATAAAGATTTTCAATTTTCTTCTTTCTTGTATTGTATTATTCATAGTAAAAATTATATTTGCTTATCCAATGATTATTATTGTTTTTTTTTTAAATTTATATTATGATACTTCTGTAAAGTTATTGTATTTTTATAAACAATATAAACATAGTAATAACTATTTGACATTTATTTAGGATCCTTGTAATGGTTTAAAAATGAAAAAGATAGTATTGAAAGTTTACATTTCATTTTTTTCTAAATAAAATTGAACGAAAAAAATTTATATCAAAAACAATATTAAGGAAAATGTATAATTTTCCAAGCAAATAGTTCATTCTTATAAAAAAATCAAACCAAAACCGTTTACATAGCTGTTTTATGTGAAAAAATATTTTTGGTCAGGTTTTACAGTCAAATACCACACTGTGCCTCGGCTGGACTACTCCACATTGCCAGTTGGCAAGCTCCTGCCCCTACAGAGCTCCTAAGACTCCTCTTTTGCAAATGCAAGAAGGGGTGCTGACAGGTGGCTCCACTGGCTTGAAAGCAAAGCTTAGATGTTCTACGATGTGTGATACCTGCTCTGGGGAAATGTGCCAAGCTGCATTGAAGAGGACGACGGTGACGAAACTCAAGAAAACCCTGACGATCCACCAATAGTGGAGTACCCACCAAAAAGCGATTTTACTTTATAGGAATTCTCAAAGATTGTGAGAGAACTGCGAGGCTTACAGGTCCCGCTTTGCTCTTATTTAAAAGCTAATTAAATTGTTTACAAATTTTATTCAATAACTTTTGCTTGACGGATCAATGGTTTCGACGCAACTTCGATCCAAAAAAGGTCAAAAACTAAAATTTTCAATTTCTCAAAAAACTGGATTATTTTCAAAGTGCCGTAACTCGGTAGCCCATTAACGTGCAGAGCTTCGGTTGGGCTTAATTTGTAACAAATTTAATGCTCTTAAAAAACGTACAGAATAGCTGTCAAAGAAAAATACATGGATTAGGAGATACCGAGCGGAAACTGAAACAAGTTCAAAAATTTCACGGTTTTTCCTGTATAAAAACTTTTTGAGAGTTGCAAACTTGAAAATACATAGCCCTAATCGGTCCAAACAGCATACTAAAAAATCAAAGATACATCATGTTTTGCGAATTTAGTTATTTTTTATGTCGATTTTGACTGGCCTATGTCTAGATAGTAGATACTATTAATAAATAAATAAATTTTATCAACACCGGCTTTGAACGTATAGATAAACCAAATTACATGACTGAATATATGTTGCCTATACAATAAGCAAGATAATATTTTAACGCATTTTAAACATTTTTACATTAATATTATACTCGTACGTTAATATTGTAGCTTCCCGTGAAACTTAACGTCTGTAAGTTTAAAATAACGAGCGTACAATTAAAATAAAAAATTTCAACGAATGAGGACTTCGTTCTTTAGACCTCTAACAAAACAAAGCATTAATATAAACCCTCTCATTGTTGACATACATACGTAAATTTGCCTATAATTATTAAAATCGCTCATACCTATCAGAAATAAAGGATTACTCAACAATATTTGAAAAGTCTCCTTCAATACAATTTCGATAAAGGCACCTAGCTCTAGTCGCTATTTTACATATTACAATAATTTTCTTATTATTGCAAAAGTTACTAATTGTTCTTTTTTTATTGGATTTAATAAAAGTAAATGCCTTCTAAAAGATTAATTGATTTATAATATTTGTTTAATATATTCTAAAGACCTAAACTAAACACGCTCGATGAATATAAACGTTCCCTCAAACGATTTTCGAATCAAATAAATAAATTCCTCCTAACCAGTTTTTCTCTTCACCAGTTTATAATTTAACATTCTAAAAATAAAATTTAAGAAATAACTTCTCAGTGAAAATATTTTACAGACATATACATCGCATTTTAAATACGCTTTTCTTTCGATTCACGCGCAGTTTTAAATGAAGACAAAGTAAGTGTGAAAATTTAGGAAAATTTCGTTGATTTTCGTCAAGTGAAAATGTCCCTAGAATGTCCCGTGTATTTATATTCTTGTCAGTTTATGACAGTTTCATATTATATATGTTTTAAAATATTTTTAAAAATAACATTTTATCGTTCCATTTAGTTCTTAATTATTACAATAAACACGTCATCTCTATCTACCACGTAAGTTTTACATATTTATCATTTCTTAATAACGACTTTGTCTTTGGCATAGTAATCACACTATCAGTCTCTCATTTAAATTATTGCAAATCAACTATACAACTCTTTAAAAATCTTATCAAACCGAACTTTGGAGATTTGTCAATTTATCTCGTTTATTTGATATAATAGTAATTATATTTAACGATGTTTGGACTTGGTTGTTCGTACAATCATTTTAAAATCATGGCCGCGTCCACTGGTTTAGTTGTTATTATCGCTTTGGTGACGATTGTCACGTTAAATTATGACTCGTGTTGGGCGACTAAAATTAAAAATGTTAGTGTGGTGTACGGTAATGAGAGTGAGATTATTGATTTTAGAAATGAGGAGAATTTCAATTGTGTTGGCTGTGAGAACGCGGAAGAAAATGATCGACCGATTGTTGGTATCCTAGCACAAGAATCCTATTCGATAGATAAATATTTTCCCAGTCCAAAAGGTAAAAGTTACATTGCCGCGTCCTATGTTAAATGGGTGGAAAGTTCCGGAGCACGAGTCGTACCTTTGATGTAAGTCTTTGTTTCCGTAGTAGCTGGGGAACCCAAGCGGGGATTTCGGGATTTACTAAAGCGCGGCAGATTAATATACAGAGTGATACCTTGTACCCAGTTAAGTACTTCCACCAAATATTAGCCCCATATATATGGCCACCCGTCAATGATAAAGGATCAGATTAGTAAAAAAAATTGATCATCTGATTTTCTCGAGCGCGTCAGATTAAGATAGGGTGAGTTAGTTACATGCTAGAACGTGTACATTCCACTAATCTGACAATTTGAGAGTGACGTAAAGAAAGGGGGGGGGGTTACAAAGTTGTAAAAAACGTCATCTCGACATTTGAGCGTGGCTAATTTTTTTTTTATTTTGAAGAGAATAATTCAAGGATTACGAGAAATATATAATGTGACGATTTCCACAAGTCGTAGTAACAAAAAATCATCGATAAAGTTTAATGCGTGCAGCTGCGTGATGCATATATTCGAATTTTCCCAGGAAAAAGTTTCAAATAAAAGTTGTAGCCATTAATCAGCCTCAGAATCATAGTAAGTTTAAAGAAAATCGTTGAAGCCGTTTTTGAAAAAAATTGAAATCGCTCAAAAACTCCTAGAATATAGTAGAGCTTTCGGTTAATCGATTTCGACCAAAAGCTTCGCGGCACATCTATGTAATATGGAGGCTGAATGCCAAGTTTGGTGAAATTCCGATAAAGCTTTCGATACGATATGGCTGTCACACATGTCTGTGTGTGAGTGTGACAGTCATATCGTATCGAAAGCTTTATCCAAATTTCATCAAACTTGAAATTTGACTTCCATATTATAATTAGTGTGCCGCAAAGCTGTTGGTTGAAATCGGTGAACCGAAAGCTCCACTTTATTCTAGGAGTTTATGAGCTTTTTCAGTTTTTTTCGAAAACGGCTCCAACGATTTTCTTTAAAGTTACTATAGTTCTTAGACTCATTAGTGGCTACAACTTTTATTTGAAACTTTTTCCTGGGAAAATTCAAATATAGGCTATATGCATATATACAAAAAAAAATTTTGAATTATTTTCAGATTAGGTGAATCCCTCCTGATAATCGTCAGATTATGAGACAGCATGCCTAAGGCATAAAGATGAACCATATATATCTTAATCTGACGCGCTTGAGTATTTCAAAATGGCAATTTTTTTTTGCACTTTCTAATAATGGCAGCGCGTTTGCGTCACATTCAAATCGTCAGAGGTTTGTCTTAGGTTCACTTAACATCCTCTTAGAAAATCTGACGCGCACGATTAAATTTTTTTTTTCATTTTCAACCCTTACGTACGACCACCCCCATCATGGAAACAGTCAGATTATCATATGTACATTTTTAAAAATACGTAGCACATGGATGATATCAATATCTGACGCGCTCGAGTATGTCCATGTAACAGTTTTTTTTTACATTTTTGAAAATCTATAGCCGCTCCCCCCACCGCTGAAAAGGTATATATTATATGACATTTTTTCTTTTTATCATCTAATCTTCGCAACGCAATAGGTCTCGATAACGCTCGAGTAAATCCCGATTTAGCATCGGGGGCTCCCCTACTAAAGCGGATTTCTACGGTGTGTTGAATCGAGCCGAAATTTTAGACCTATTTTGGCCCTAAAATGAATCTTTTACCCTCATTTCAACCTATAAAGAGTAAAATGAACCTCATCTCAACCTAAACGATATTCCATCGTACTCATTTTAACCTACATGAAATTTGTATTATATTATGTGAACCCCGGTTCGTCTTAAAAAAAGTTTTATCATCATAAAACATAACACTTGGTTGTAAACCTGCTTTTTTTTTTACAAAATTGCAAATATTATTTACTAATAACCCAAATTTTTGATCTCTCTCTTTCCTATACTTAGATGCTTAATATAATATTGTGTAGCCTCTACTAACATAAAATTTATTGTGTTTCGGGATTAGATCCATTACTGGTTTGATCCTTAATCCTGTTCAGTCTTGTTCATTTTTACTCAGCTTTAGTCTCTTGTTAACCGTTCGAGTGGCTATACATTTGTTATAATACAACAATTGAATAAACTTATTTCACTACCTAATTGATTTATTTTTCAATATTGTCTATATCAAAAGGCCTAAAAGTGTAAATGTAAAACATTTAAAGGTGAAAAAACCGAGTTTAAAAGAAAAAGTGTGAAGAAATTTGCTTTAATTTATTATCTTGAAAGTAATCAGAGAGATGTTATACAATTAAATAAAATTTCCAAAGAAATGCGCATGGTTGGGAATATTGTGGATTATAATAAAAGGAAATCCTGAAAAAAAATGATGGCAATGGCGACAATAAAGGAGTTGGTAAACGAGGACAAGGAAATTAAGAATTAAAAACTGATATTTGTAATATTCTTATCACTTTTAAATTTATCATTAATATTAATGAAACTTGTATATTTAATGAATAAAAAAAAAACAAAATGTTATTCTTTTTGAAAAAAAACCTTACCAATAAAACAATAAAAGAGTGACAAAGAAAGAGCGGAGAAAAAAGAGAGGGAGAGTAAATTAAAAATTTTTTAACCTCATTTTAACCTTAAAATTGTATTTTGTCTGATAAATGCCACTTGTAGGTTCAAATGAGGTCCAAAATTCAAATGCATATGGTCCTCTTGTCAATCTACTTGAACCTCTGAATAGCCTAGATTTTGAGGGCAAAAATAGGTCTAAAATTTCGACTCGAGACGATATAAAATTAATCACTGAAATCACACTCGAATAACACGGTGCACTGTCTATCACACCATGGTCGTGGTAATCCAGTGTAAAATTTTCATATTTACACAGTGGGACTTTACGAGTGTACAATGTAATCGGATCCGCTATAGTTTCCTGAAAAAAATCCCTATAACTGTTTTTATTTGTTTTAAGGATCGGACAAGATGAAAGCTATTACAATAATATTACAAGAAAAATTAATGGGTAAATTTTGTGACCGAGTCTTGGAAATTTGTTTTTTCATGTTTCCCATGATTTTCAGTGTTTTATTTCCTGGTGGTGCGACGTGGTTCAATGAAAGCAACGGCTATGCCGATGCTGGAATGCTTATTTATAAAATCGCCAAGAAAATCAATTTGCCAATCTTCGGAATTTGTCTCGGAATGGAACTACTAGCGTATGCAGATGCTGGTGGCCAAGAACTTCGTTCTGATTGCGACGCCTATAATATAACGAATTCATTAAATTTCACACCCAGTAAAACGTTTTACGTAAATCCCTCAAGCTGGTAGTTCGTCAACAACTGGCTTATGGGACTTTCAAATCGTTCAAACATTAAATCGAAAATTTTCAGATTATCACTGGAGTAAAATGTTCAAAAATGCACCCGACGACATTATTAATATCTTAGAAACCGAAAATGTAACCGCTAATTTTCATAATTTTTGCATCACCGAAAAAGTAAGTAACACCTAAATCTAAATAAAAAAAATTTGAATATCCGGGAAAAAATATTTTTGTCTAATCATATATAATCATATATGAAAATTGGCTAGGTATAATCATATATAATTATATATGATTAGACAAAAATATTTTTCCCGGACAATCAATTACTCTATATTTATATATGATCATACCTGACCAATTTTTATATATGATTATATATGATCAAACAAAAATATTTTTTCCTGGGTAAATATTTTTTTTTAGGATTTAAAGGATTATAACATATCCCAAAATTGGAATGTTCTATCGACAAATTTCGATCGTAATAATTTGGAATACATCTCAACGTTTGAGTCGCCCAAATATCCGATTTATGGCGTTCAGTTTCATCCGGAAAAAAATGTTTTTGAATGGAAACCGAGTCAAGCGATACCACACACACGAAACGCAATTCGAATTGCACAGTATTTCGCTGATGTGTTCATCAACGAAACCCGAAAGAACACGCAACACTTTTTAAATAAGACTGAAGAAGATTCGGCGTTAATCTATAACTATCAGACCGACTATATCGGTTACGCTGGAAGCTCCTATGAACAAGTTTATATGTTTAATTAAGCCGGAAAATTGACAGGATTGTAGTGGGACGCATCGAAACGAAGGTTGAATAAAAATAACGATATTAAAATTTTTTGTATAATGTTTTATGAAAAAATAAAAAAAAATTCGATTTTTCGACGAGTTTTAATCGTATTCGACACGACGTAAGTTGCACAGGTGGCGCATTGTTGGTCGACCATGAGGACAATTCTATGAAAAATAGAGTTAGAATTTTTTTTTTTAATTTTTTTGTTGGAAATTACCCATGGTTGTTTTAGTTCAGCCATGTGATTGACAATACGTCGCATGTCTTGCATTTCGAGTGCAGTGCCAATCATAATTGACTGGCGACATGCTCTCGAGGCCAACATAGAACGTACACGACTTGGCCGAATTGTTGTACTTCCCGAATCTTCCTGTAGCAAAAACAAAATTTCATCGATATCATCCTTACCAAAAATAACATTGCGACTCATTGGAACATCAGTGAGAAAAATCTCCTTTCCATCGTCTAGAAAAAAATGAAACTCAAACTTTACTTTTCCATCTTTTAAATCAGATTTCAACTCACCATCTTCTTTGACATCAAAAAAGAACCCGTTTTTATTGAAAATCGCCATGTGGTCGATCAATAAATTTTTATTGGCCACCGTTAGATCCAATTTCATCGGTCTGAAATTTAAAAACAAATGCCTAATAGACTGATAGAACCTAATATAGGCCAGTCAAAACCAACATTAATTCGTAAAACATGATGTATCTCTGATTTCTTAAGTTCTCAAGTTGTAGCACTCAAAAAGATGTGGAACAATTTTTATACAGGAAAACCCGTGAAATTGTTGAACTTGTTCCAGATTTTGCTCGGTATCTCCTAATCCATGTATTTTTCTTCGAAAGCTATTCTATACGTTTTTAAAGAGCATTAAATTTGTTACAAATTAAGCTCAACCGGAGCTTTGCACGTGAATGGGTTACCGAGTTACGACACTTTGAAAATAGGCCATTTTTTTGAAAAATTGAAAATATTAGTTTTAGACCTTTTTTGGATCGAAGTTGCGTCGAAATCATTGATCCAACGAGCAGAACTTGTCTAATATAATTTGTAGGCAATTTAATTAGCTATAAATTAAGTGCAGAGCGGGGTCTGTAAGTGTAGACACCTTTGCACCCTTTCTTACATTTACAAGAGAGGAGTTTTAGGAGTTCTTTTTATTTTAATTTAATTTATTTTATTTTGTAATAGTCGGAATAATGTAGGCTAGGGACTGTACGGGTCAAATTCCTACATAAAAAAAAACAATGTTTAAAAAAAAGGAGTTCTGCGAAAGCAGGAGCTAGCCGACTGGCAATGTGGATGAGCACAGCCAAGATCAAGCATTTTTTAATCACTTCATACAATAAAATCATGTTTAAGTACATTTCTGGGAAAATTATTTTACCTGATATGGTTTTTTTAAAGATTTTGAGAGAACTACGAGGCTTACAGACCCCGCTTTGCACTTAGTTTAAAGTAGCCCCCTGTCGCTTAAACACGAGATACTTAAAAAAAGTGACCGTTTATGTCGCATGTTTTAGTACCTTTGGGTGGCGCTGGTAGTTTAGTTGAACAACAGCTGTTAACTACTTGTGTTGTCATTTATAAGTTTCTTATGCAATTATCATCGTTACTGCCACCAATGACATCTTCATAATTATTCTCATATAATAACAATACTAATGATAACAATAACATTGTATTTCTAACCTCCATAAAAGTCCTCGTTCAACTGTACTACTAGCGCCATCTATAAGTAGTGGCAAAATAGGACAATTTTCTGTAACATGGAGTTGTAGGAAGCTGGTTTAAAGCTAATTAAATTGCCTACAAATTATATTCAATAATTCCTGCTCTTAGAATCAATGGTTTCGACGCAGCTTCCGTTCATTTTAACAATAAGGGCAACAACAAATAAACTATTATAAATACTATACACATATGCATATGGGTCATTCTTTTACAAATCGCATACCTTTCGACACTTGACATTTTAGAATCATCTGAAAATTTTTTAAAGCTTCTTTACGTCAATTTAATTAACCGCTATTTTTGGATTTTGCTCAAAAATTTTCTATCGAAACTATGCCCATTTAAATTTTCGATGATTTGCTGAATTTTCTCCAACCTTTGCCTATTTAAAATTTTATATCTCCACTTCTGCTATTCGGAATAATGTCGTTTTTTTTTATTCCACACTTTGTTACTTAAGGTGTCAAAGTGTTTTTTTTTAAATTGCAAAAATTTTATAAACAATTGCAATTTATTGTTTATACGCTTTTAACACCCCCCTTTCCCCAACTTTAATGGAATAAAAAAAAATCATTCTGTTCCTTATTTTATCATCTACAAAATAAATTTTAGAAAAAGTTGGGATCTCTGTTAATTTGGAAGATATTAAATATTTTCGAGCGGAAGAAGCCGAAATGCATTGAACACAAATCCAAATGTGCTAAAACTATGCATTATTCACACAGTGCAGCGTGAACAATTGCAAAATTTAACACGTTTCGAACTGCGCTTAATGCGTTTCGGCTACTTTCACTCGAACATATTTAATATCTTCCAAATTAACAGAAATCCCAACTTTTTGTAAAATGCATTTGGTAGATGATAAAATAAGGAACAGCATGATATTTTTTTAATTCGAGTCAAATTCGATCAAGTTAGTCAAGAGATAAACAATTAAATTGCAATTGTTTAAAATATTTAGGATTTTTTTTTTTATACACTGAAACTTTAAGTAACAAAGTGTGAAATAAAAAAAAAACCGGGTGGGAATGGGTGCTCTAAGATTTTAAGGTGAACTACGAGGCTTGCAGACTCCGCTCTGAAAAGCTAAGTAAATTGCCTACAAATTATATTCAACAACTTCTGCTCGTAGGATCAATGGTTTCGACGCAACTTCGATCCAAAAAAGGTCTAAAACTAAAATTTTCAATTTCTGAAAAAACTGGCCTATATTTAAAGTGCTCCGATTGGGCTTATTTTGTCACAAATTTAATGATCTCAAAAAACCTACAGAATAGCTTTCGAAGAAAAATGCATGGATTAGGAGATACCGAGCAGAAACTAAAACAAGTTCAAAAATTTTACGTTTTTTCCCGTATAAAAATTTTTCCACAACATTTTGAGAGTCGCAAACTTGAGAATACAAAGCCCTAATGGGTCCAAACAACATACTAAAAAGTCAGAGATACATCATCTTTAGCGAATTTAACGATTTTTATGTCGGTTTTGACTAGCCTAATAGAAAGTATTCAAAGTTCTAGGGATAGTCTAAGAAGGTGTTATAAGATTTGAGGATCGTTTCCGGGGGTCGACCCATGTGACGGTCTGTTTTTTAGGGAATTTTTAGGATTTTTTTTCTACGACCAGTAAATAGATAGAGCTTTAAGTTTACCATCATTTGTTAACATATACTTCGACAGTATAAATATAAATTTTAAGCTAAAAATATTGTGTAGAACATGAGTTACAGCGTTCTAAACACCCCCACCTCGAAAAAATGAGCTCGCACTTCCTCCACGACTCCGGCTGATTGACTTATCCGAAACCAAAAAAAAACAACAGCGTTTTAATTTGTAAGCCTCAATGCACGGAATGACCTATTATCAAATGAATATACAAGAAATTGGACTTGTGGTAGACATTTGAAATAAGAGTTGCGAAATTTGCGTTTTTTTTTTTTTGTTTTTTGCTATAAAAAAATAGAAATTTTGGGAATTTTCGATTGATAATAGATAGTTCATTCCATGCGTTTACTAGTGTTGAGTGTATCCTATAAATTTCAAGTCATTCGGTCAAGCCGTTTTTGAGATACGATGGAGGAAAGTTTGAAAAACACGGTTTTAAGAAAAACGCGTTTAAAGTTTCAAGTCAATAGGCCCGGACTTGGCCCTAATTTATTAAAAAAAAAATCAATTTTTTGTAACCATCACATGGATCGACCCCTTTAAGAGGGCATTCTAGTTTAAAGGCCCGAATTGCAAGCGTTTTTTGGCAATTGATAAAAAAAAAGCATTTGATATTTTCACCATACATTTTTTTATCATTTGTTTATTTATATTCAGAGAGCACAAAAAATTAAAGCTGTCTTAAGTTGGCGGGGGGTAATCAATTTTTTTAATTTTTTTTTTTTTGCTAATTCGTTTGTTCTTGATTGTTCGATCAAATTTGATGTTTGTTTGGTAGCCATTTTTGCATAAATAATCGGCAAAATTTTGATCTAAACCTAGCACTCGACATAATCGAATATGGGTTTTTTATTTTATTTTTTTTCAATTAATCTCTGTTAGTTTTCGTTTGTTCGATTAAAAAAAACGTTTGTTCGATCTTATTTTTTTTATAATTAATTTTTTTAATACAATTGCACCCACGTAATTGCATACTGTTGCATATGTTCAAAAAAAATACTACTGCGCATGCGCAAACTACTGGAGAGTTGCGCGGGCTATTTAAACCATACTCCATATAATAATTATTATTATTATAATTATTATGTATTATTATTGTTATTATTATTATTACTGACTGTTATTCGATTATTATTTTTGTTTTTTATCATTATTATTATTAATTATTATAATTAATATTATTGTTATTCCCTCTAATGAATTAAATATTATGTTGCTTTTTGTAAACTTTTGTAAGGCCCTTAAGGAGCCTCGGCTTCCGAGCCTAAAAAGTTAATAAATAAAAAAAAAAATAAAATAAGTAAATTAATGTCAATATATTATTTTATTTTTAACACGCTTTTATTAGCTTCACCTGTATGTATGTAACGGAATCTTTGAGCGTAATTTTCACCAATTTCCAGACGTCTGATTAATTTGAAACTTTGCACATGTATCAAGGACCGATGACAATGCAATAATTTGATAACAGTTTCTCATTATCCTTATTAAGACCGCCAGGATTAATAAACTTTTTTATAGCATATTGCCAAAGTTTATCCGGTTCATGGCGATTTTTCAATGATTCATTGCAAAAACCTGAATTTATTGGAGAATTCAGCGCGATTACACCTCATGGGGTGCTTTATATATTGATGAATTAGCATGCAAAGAACGTTAAAAAATGTTACGGTAATTTTATATGAAACTAAAGGCTGATTAAACAATAAATTATATTTAACAGTAAATAATATATTTTGATTAAACGATGAAAAATAGAATAATATTTTTATTTAATAACATGAGAATAAATAAAACCAAATTCATTATTATAATTTATTATTGTAGTTTTATTATTACTTATAATTTTTATTAATATTCACAGCAAAAGTGGTTTAATGATTAATTAGTGAATTAATTGATTTGAGTAGAGTAATTGTATTATTATTTTTATTATAAGGAGCACGGAGTATATATGGAGCATGGTTTAAATAGCCCGCGCAACTCTCCAGTAGTTCGCGCATGCGCAGTAGTATTTTTTTTGAACATATGCAACAGTATGCAATTACGTGGGTGCAATTGTATTAAAAAAATTAATTATAAAAAAAATAAGATCGAACAAACGTTTTTTTTAATCGAACAAACGAAAACTAACAGAGATTAATTGAAAAAAAATAAAATAAAAAACCCATATTCGATTATGTCGAGTGCTAGGTTTAGATCAAAATTTTGCCGATTATTTATGCAAAAATGGCTACCAAACAAACATCAAATTTGATCGAACAATCAAGAACAAACGACGAACAAACGAATTAGCAAAAAAAAAATTTAAAAAATCGATTATCCCCCGCAAACTTAAGACAGCTAAAAATTAATTTCAAAAAAAAATTTTTTTTTCATTGAGTTATGCGTCTTTGAAGTAGAGGGAAAAAAAAAGGCCGTGTCCTCGTCGCCATAATTTCTACCCTTGTGGTCATATGAAAAATAAAACAATGATGGATTCTTGATAAGTACAAATGTCGCTATCGCATGAACCTCCAAAACTGACAAAATAAAAATGGCGGCTACTTAAAAATAAAGGTCGATTTTTTCACTCATTTTTTTAACTATGTCGAATTTTTTAAAAATATAACAAATGTAAAATTTTCATTTTTTGTTGGTTCATGCGATAGAGAGATATTTAAAGAATATTCATGCCAAATTTCAAGTAAATTGGCTGATTAGAACTTGAGATATTGTGGCTACCGCATCGAAAAAAGTAGTTTCGAGAAAAACGCGTTTAAAGTTTTACGTTAAGTCTCAACCGGTTTAGTTGCCACGACACTAAAACGGCTATAACTTCGGAAATAATTTGAATTTTAAAAAATCCTTTTAGGGAGATATTTTTGAATATATAAACTATCGGATTATGAAAAAAAATTTTTGTTTTGATTCTTTAAACTTCCTAGACTAGAATACATACCCCTTTAATTCCATAAAAAATTAAATTTAAAGATAAGATTTTAAGATTCACCCTTATATAATTAAAACTTACGAAATCAACTTCTGCCGTTCCATAATCATATTTTTTTCCAACTGCTCGAAATTGTATTTCTCATCAGTGGCGTGCTGATCGATAATGAACAAATCATTGTCCAATTTGGCGATGATAAAACCCAAATTAAACTGTCCGACAATTTCCATTTTTTCAAACATATCCTTAGAAATTTCCCGTGTCAACTCCTTCTCTGCATTAATCGCATCGGAAGCCTCGGCCGTAAATAAAGGATCTCGTTTTGACAGCTTCTCGTAGTACTCGTATTTCGAGGCACGATTTTCTAACGCATCTCGAATATCTTCCATAGTCAATTTGACGTCTTTCAAAAACCGATCAGGTATACAAACCTCGTCGAAAACGAGATCTTCTTCCGATTCCGGATTACCGAGTTCAATTATCGACCTACTTTCTTTGTCAGTGTCAAGCTCTTGCGATTCTTGAGCCGCCAATGTCACCGTGCTACCCTCAGAAGTTTCATCTGTAAGTTTTAATTCTTCCGACTCATTTCCCGACTCTTCCGATCTATAAATTTCAACTGGTTTTGTTATTATAGACGTAAAAGTTTCCACCAAATCTTTTTCAGTATCCCAATTTTTTTCGATTCGATTCTCACGCGAAGAACTTGCTACGAGCGATTGAAAACTTTGCGTTAAATCTTTATCCGATAACGATTTACGAGTGTCACTCGACAATTTCACGGAAGGTATTCGCTTTAACGACTTTAAACGTTCTAAACTGAGATTTTTCATAGCTTTCTTCGATTTAACTTCGGTAATATCGATTGTTTTCTCCGGGTCTTCGTGCGAATGAAAAAGACAGTCTTGGACTTCAAATTCTTTTTTAGTTTCAATTTCGTCTACGTCTACGATAAATTCGACGGATCGTTCAAGTTTTATGGCACATGCAGTTTCTTCTTCCGACACCGTATTCGATTCATTGTCACTATTTTCACTCAAATCGTTAACTTTATTCTCATCGATTTTTACGCGTTTTTCAAGAAAACTATCCAAAGCGGTCGTTTTTTTCGGTGGCGTTTTTAGCAGTCGTTTACGTCCACGTTTTTCGCTGACCAGCGGAGAACTGGAAATGCTATGAAGTTGAAAAATTGCCGGAATATTTTCATACATTTTTAAAAACGAGCCTTTTATCGTAGCCAACATCAAACTTTCGCTTGTAATAAATAATTTCCGCTTGTCAGGAGTGACGTTTACATCGACCAGCTCTTTATTTTTAACAGTGATGTTCAGTACGACGAAAGGATACTGGTTGTGGTTGTATTGATGATAAATATCGTTTATGAGAAAGGCAACTTTTACCAAATCACAAGGACGAGAATTGACGTAGTAAAATTGACGATCTTGACTACTTCGACCCGAGCCATGAGCACAACTCGATGCAAATCCGGTCAATTCAAAAGGATTATTGTCCTCGTCAATGCCATTCAATTTATATTCTTCTAAAATCGTTTCCGTTGGAAACATGGTTTGAATCGGTAAAAGTGAGGATAATTGCTTATGACCAAAAACACAAGAAATATTATCTCGCATCGTATTCGATGCTTGGGACGAGAGAAATACGGATCTTGCTCCTTTGGAAGGTTGATTTGAACATAGAATCCTAAAAAATATGGTTAAAACGTGTGTTCGTCTTATAAGGGAGGTATTCTGGATGTCCCCCTCCGATTCATTTCAAAGCGTTATTTTTTTAAAATATAGAGCATATAGAGAAAGGAACTCTTTTGTGTCAAAGAAATGAATGCAAAAAATGTTTTGCATGTGTAATACCGCAGTGCAGTAAGGGTGCAATTTCATGAATCGCTCGATTTTCAGCAATTTGGGTCACGTGGTAAGATTTCGAGCAATGTGCCGCCAGAATTTTGAAATTGATGAAAAGTTATAATCTCAAAATAACAATTTAACATCAAGAGAGGTCTAAGACAGGGAGATCCTCTGTCCACGGGCCTTTTCAATCTGGTCCTGGATATGATCATGAGGAAAAGCGGAATCCAGAGGACAAGGCTGATCCGACATCCGACATAGTCTTGCTAACAAGGTCAAGGAAGGAACTGCAAAGGGTATTCAGAAGATTCGAGATGGAAGCGCAAAAGTACATATAAATGAAAAAAAAACAAAGTATATGGAAATGGGAGTGGATGTGGCAAAGGAGAAGGAGTTCCGAGCAGAAGGAAAGATACACAAGGTCGAGAAAGTGAAAAAAAATCGAGTATCTGGGAGTGGTGGTCACAAATAGAGGAAGCGAAGACGAGGAGATAGAAAAGAGGATTCTGAAGGCAATCGGAGCAGTGGGGGCACTTATAACAGTACTGGGGTCAAAAAAATTATCAAGAGCGGCAAAAATAAAACTATACGAGACCGTCATAAGACCAACAGTCCTGTATGCGTCTAAGACCTGAACTGTGAAAAAAGAAGATGAAGCCAAACTGGAGATATGGAAAAGAAAGGTGTTGCGAAGGATTTTTTGAGGGGTGAAAATGACAGAGGAGTTGTGGCGCAGGCGTACAAACAGAGAGGTGATGGAACTATTCAACAGGCCCAAAATAACCCAAAAAATAAGAGCACAACGAGTTAGATGGCTGGGACATGTAATGCGGCTGCCAGAAAAAAGATGGGTAAAAAGTGTACTGCTGGAGGGTGGAGGTGGGAAAAGGAGGAGAGGACGACCTAGGAAAAAGTGGTTTGAAGCCGTGAAAGCTGACGTGGAGGAACTAGTAGGAAGCAGCTGGAGGGAAATGACAAAGGACAGGAAGAAATGGAAAGGACTCATCGGCCTATAGCGCTGCAATGTATATAATCTCAAAATCCTGGAAGCACATTGCTCGAAATTGTATCACGTGATCAAAATCGCTGAAAATCTAGCCATGCGTGAAATTGCACCTTAAGCAGCCCCCTTTCACTTAAATACGAGAAAGGCTAAAAAACGTGACCGATTTTTACGCAAACCTTAGTACCTTTGGGCCCTTTGGGTGGCGCTGGTATCTAGTTGAAAAACAGCTGTTAACTATTTGTGTTGTTATACGAGTCATACGTCTCAAACAGCCCCTAGCCCCCCTGTCACTTTAACTTATCATCGCTTAAATCACTTTAAAATACTTATCATAATTATTCTCATATAATAACAATAATAATGAAAACAATATAAATAATTTTCCTGACGTTTAAAAAAAATTTATTTCTAACCTCCGACCTTCATAAAAGTCTTCGGTCTTCATCAGTCTTCGTTTTAACTAAATTACTGGCAATGTTTGCAAATGCAGTCAAATTGGTCACATTTTTGTAACATGGAGTTGTAGGGGGCTAACCTTAAATCTAGTAATATCATCGGAATTTTTTTCCTATCGCGTCAATTGCTAACTAAAGTGTCGCTTTACGACAAATATCACAAATTTCTATTGTCACATGAAAATTGCTAATTCACCATACGTTATAGAATACCAAAAGAACGCGAGTATTGGAGCTATGGATGATATACCAGGAGTACAATCATAAATGGAAGATAAATTCAAATTTCAAAGAAAAACCTTGACAGTTTGTTGGTGCTGAAAATACTATACAGTGGTACCTCGACATACGAGTGCCCCAACATACGAGTTTTTCGAGATACAAGCCGGCGAGCTAGTGATTTTTTGCTTTGAGTTACGAGCGAAATTCGAGATACGAGTTCGGTTTAGCAGGTCGGCCGGTAGAAATTGGTTTCGAGGAGTCAGAGATTATTTCTACAAGTGAGATAAGGGAGATCTTAAGAATGTGGGGGGGAGAGTTTCACAGTTCGTGGAAAAGAAACACCCAGAAAAAGTTGCAACAGGTCGTGCATCTAATCTTTTTAATGACACTTGCCTAACTCATTTCCGGAACATTCTGAGAGGGAGAACGAAACAAACCTCCTTGGACATGTTTTTTTTCTAAACGGCCTACAGGTGAACGCGAGAAAAATGTAGCGAAAAAGGCAAAGACCAGTGAGGATATCTAATTTATTTCTTTACATTTTTTTTTTGTTTTTGTACAATAAATATTTGTCATTTATAAATACGTTTTTTACTATTCAAAACCACGTAACAAAAATAACTGGGGTGACATTTTGGGGGTTGGAACGGATTAATGGTAGTTTAATTGTTTTGTATGGAGAAATTTGCTTCGAGATACGAGTAATTCAAGATACGAGCAAGGTTGCGGAACGAATTAAACTCGTACGTCGAGGTGCCACTGTATGTATTCCTTGAAGTTGGCTATGTATTCCTATTGTACCACTACGCACAGTACTTCTATAGTACTGCCTAACACTGCCTGTACTGTAGCATTACTTTTAGGTTTTTTAGGTAATTTGTTCACTTATGAGTCATTTATTGAGTGCAAGTGCATTAATGTTATAAAGTTTCAAAAGGCACTTATTTATTGCCATAACCAGCCCCCTAAAACTCCATGTTACAGAAAACGACTCTATGTTGTCACTATTTGAAGATAGCGCTAGTAGTACAGTTGTGCGAAGACTTTTATGGAGGTTAGAAATAATTTTTTTTTAAGCGTCAGGCAAATTATTTTTATTATTATCATTATTATTGTTATTGTATGAAAATAATTATGAAGTTGTAATAAGCATAAGGAACATAAATGACAACACAAATAGTTGACAGGGTTGACAGCTGTCGTGTAACTAAACTACCAGCGCCACCCTTTTTCTATATGTTGCAACATTTTATTAAAAATAATTTAAAAAAAAAATAATTTAAAATAGTCTGCCCCGGATTTTTTTAGCCAACCCATGTTTAATATATTTCTTAATATACTAAATTCATGATAAAATAGGTTTCATTCTATTATCATCTCGGTGAAGGTCGAGGTAGGTTTGGATCTTCTACTACTAGTAAAAACATTTTACATAAATTTGAAACAGAAATTATAAAACGGTAACATTTTCGTTCTCTGCAATCATGCCAATTATGTTCAAATATTCGCGCCATCTATACTGTTCAAGTACTGCAACCAATTGCAACGAGATAAACGAAATTAACCAATGACAAAGCTAGAGTGAGCCAATCGCCTTTAAAGGGGTATTCTGGTGTAGAGGAATGAATTTGAAGTAATTTTTGAAGTGCCGTTAAAAAAAGACAATCAATATTTTTACTATCCATTTTTTCATAAGTTATTTTTTAACATTATAAGAATACAGAAAAAAAACTAAAAAAAAGTTAAAAATTTAAAAAATTAGAACGTGACCACTCACGATTCCAACCCTCCCAGCAATTTGAAACAAAAAAAAAAAAAAAGATTATTAATCTAGATTAATGTCGCAATTACTGGAACTACGGAAAAGTTAAAACAATTTTTTTTTACAAAATGGCGCCTGCCTGAAAAAAAAACATAATTTTTTGATTTTTTTTAAAAATAGTAATAATTAAAATTTTATTATAGTTTTAGTTAGTGCGATAGAGTAATGTACCAGAGGCGTGCGGTCCATACATGCCGTAGATGCGGCGCATGCATTTGGATTGTAAGACGGTTTTAAAAATTGAATATTTTTTATGATTTATTCATTTCATTTTTAAATTACGTAATTGCATTTGGAAAATAATTCTAAAAATGATATACTTTTATCATTTATAAATTTTTTAATTTACGTAATAATGAAAGGTATCACTCATAAAATTGGCATAGTTTACCAAATCAATTGAACGGCAAAAGCCGAATGAATGCGTTGGCGACAGTAGCATGCGATTGTTTGCTTCGAATTGGTCGCGCATGCGCACTAGCACGGTCGAATACTACCTCTCTCGGCATTTAACATAGTCAATTAACGGTCTGCAGATGCGTTTGCCGTTTTAAATTTAAACAGTGAATTTAATCGTTACTGATACTTTTCGTGAGTTATTTTGAATTATTGACCCAAAGGCCATACAAATGTTCTGTTCTTTAGGATAAGAATTATTTTCGTAGTTTTTAAATACATTATATGATGCGGTTGTTGATGATTTTTGTAAGAAGGAGCGTCGAATAAGGCTAATTTAAAAAAAATACTTAGAGCACCACGTTTAGCAAATAAAAAAATATATTTAAAAAATGTGGTTCTTATAACCCCCCCCCCACTTCTAACCGCATGCCCTGTTTCAAAAGTCACCACACGCCACTGTAATGTACATATAGAAGAACTCACACCAAATTTCAAGTAAATTGGCTCCGTAAAACTTGAAATATCATGGCAACCGTCTCGAAAAAAGTAGTTTCGAAAAAAGCGCATTTAAAGTTTCGGGTAAAGTTACGTGCAGTGGCCATACAATTGTAGTAAATACTTTCAATTTTTTAATCGGCGATTCCTGATCCAAAAATAATTAAAATTTTGAAAAATCCTCTTTAGGGCATATTCTTAAGGGTTTAAAATTTAAGCTTTTAAAATATCAAATATAAGAAAAATCGATTTTTCAAATTTCTAGCCCAGAATACCCCCTTAAACGCTATCTGGTTCTGTCACAGGCTTAAATCCAAGCTATTAACCCGGAGATTGTCCTCCTTCTATACCCTCCATAATTGGTGCATACACGACATTTATCGTGAAGCGACATCTTACAGAATCCGAATATGAACTATCGCTTTAATTAGCAAGCAACACGTCTAATGGAATTAAGTCGAATAAATCTCCAAATGTACAAAATAAATGGGGGACACCTAGGTTACCTTCTTCATGGGTATGGACTTACTTTACACCTGAACTGATCAGCACATAAGCGTTTAAAAGATTACAAAGTTTGGCATATTCTTTTTTTAAGTTTCTAATGAATTCTTTTCGACGAACTGGAAGAGATGAAAAAATATTCGCTACAGTCACCGTGGTTCCAATTCCACGAGGTTGAATCACTTGCTGTTGAATTTTCCCATTACTATCATAATCAATACGATACCCATACGAAGCTGTTACATGTCGAGTTACAATTGAAACTTTACCCAGTGCACATAGTGAACTTAAAGCTTCGCCCCGAAAACCAAAGGTAGACACCGAGGTCAAATCGGAAAAATCCTGAATTTTCGACGTGTGATGTTTCAACGCTATTAAATCAAATTAAGCAATAACAACGGGTCCTATAAAATTAATTTTTTACATACTTAAAGCTTGGAAATTGTCCTCTTCAACTCCACACCCATTATCAATCACTTCAATCAACTCGCTGCCATATTCGCGTAAGCGAATTTCAATGCTAGTCGCGCCGGCATCCAGCGAATTTTCTAGTAATTCTTTGACAGCCGAGGCTAAATTCAAGACAACCTAATACAAGAAAAAACGTCTCTTATCCATTTAAATGCTGTATGGAAATGTACCTGTCCCGAACAAATTTGATGAACCGTTTCTTTATTGATCGGATCAATCTTTTTTGCGATTTCGTTAGTCGCTTCTGGTTCGGCTACATCTACATTTTCTTCAATTCGTGAATTTTCATTCTCGTCACTTCCTTTTTGCTCAACTTCAACACTATCCATTTTATTTGAATCCCTTAATCTATAAACGAGTAAAAAAGTTGTAAAAAAGACTAAAACGTCAACTGATAGAGTGACAGCAAACGTCAAAATCATAAGAGGCGCGAATGCGCAGAATGCAATTGCACATTGCATTTTAAATGGAACGAAAGTTTAAAATCAAAAAGACAAAAATAATTTTTATTACTTGGTCAAAAGACAAATTAATTCATCTTCAGGTTCGCCTCGAATTTCGCCAATAATTGAATTAAAGCTTCGATTCTTTTGGCGACAACGCGCAAACGAAGCCAATAACGCCATTTAGAACGTAATAAATAAATCAGGCCAAATATAAAAATTTTGCCAAAAAGCCAATAAAAATTTTGACTTTATAAATATAAACGTTTTTGACTATTAAAAGATAGTCAATTTTTTTTATTAATATCAAAATTGATCTCAAGCAAGGGTTCAAACCCTTTTACTTTTGGTTCAAGTTTGAGATGGTTCAAATTATTGAAATTATTTTTGTAAGAAAAAATTAAAATTTTTTAACATTGTCTTATCACGTTTTGCTTAGTTTCAATCTTAAAATCAAATTTTTCATATTAAAAGCGATTAAAATGATCTTTTTGAACGTTTGGCGAACCACATTCAATTTATTGAAATGACAGCTGTCCAACATTATTGATATTTGTATTTCTGCAGTTTACTGGGGCAGTGCTTTACATTCTAATACATTTTAAAGTGTTTTATGCGCTTATATTGAATATATGATGTATGTTGACTTCAGAAACACATTTTAAATGTGTCAGATTGTAGGAAAAATGCATAGCAATACAAAAATTTATGACAGTATACACAAATAATTTCCAGAAATACAAATCAAGAGAAAAATCAGAAAAATGTAAAATTTTCTTTTATCATTTTCCCCATCAAATAATATTATACGTACGACTACCATTTTCTTCCATATTGAGCAAAAGAAAAATCATTTTAAAGCAACAATGCTCTAATAAAATCAATGTATATGTACCCAAGTATTTCTAAAATCCCTTAAAATCTTTAATTCTAAACCTTAACGTGACTATGAAACCGACTCTTCTATCCTTCAGGATTATATCCAACTACATAATTGGCAAAATCATAAATAATATTTCATTTTTCAATTTTTTTTCCCAAAGGCTAATTCTTAAAAAAAATATTTTTTTGAAAGTTTGGTGAGCCATATTCAATGTATTGAATATCATTGACAGCTGTCCTATATTATAGACATTTGTATTTCCGCAGTCTCCTGCGGCAGTGCTTTACATTCCAATACATTTTAAAGTGTTTTATACGCTTATATTGAATATATTATGTATGTTGATTTCAGAAACACATTTTAAATCTATTAGATTGTAGAAAAAAATGCACAGCTCTACAAACATTTACGGCAATGCATAAATAATTTCTAGAAATACAAATCAAGAGAAAAATCAAAATATGTACAATTTTCCTTTATCATTTTCCGTATCAAATATATATATTAAGTATGACTACCAAGTACTACTTTTCCTCCATATTGAACAAAAGAAAAATCTACTTAATTTTAAAGCAACTGAAAGCAACAATGCCCTTATAAAATCAATGTATATATACCTAAGTATTTCCAAAATCCTTTAAAATTTTTGATTCTAAACCTTAACGTGACTTCTATCGTTATCAAACTGACTCTTTTATCCTTCAGGATTATATCCAACTGCATAATTCGTAAAATAATAAATAATATTTCATTTTTCAAATCTTTTTCCCAAAGGTCAATTCTTAAAAAATTTTTTTTAAAAGATTTAAACATTTATTACACCTACAACAATCCTGTGGTATTCAGATAATTGGCGGTTTCATCTGACCTATATTTTCGGAAATTCGAGATAATGTCGAATATTCACAAATATCTGCGTCTACATGAGAGAATAGAACAGGAATGCTATGTGCTTGTATAAGTATATGAATGTGAATTTTATGTAGGTATTTGCATGTGGGTGTGTGTTTATATTATTTCAGGATTCAGATGATGAAAAACAATGAATACAAGTCCTGCGCATAGCACCTGTTGCCCTTCACACAGCATCCGACAAGAAATCCATATACGGAACGCGCGTGTGTTGAACAGGGATAGAGCCGGGAGTGCGAGGATTATTTTGATATGGTCCTGGATCGCTCGCTTATATTTTCACAGAGCCATAAACCGGAGCGACATACTCGCGTTATCGTACACACATACACACAGCCTCCCGTAGGAGACGCTTTCGCGTATCGCAAATTTTCATTTTCGCTTGTAGAATTCCTGCGTTTGTTAAAAACAGCGATAAAAACAGTGCCTGTTGATTTTCCACTAGTGATTTTTTTTTATCGCCCACGTCCTCGTGCTTTGTCAATATAATTTTTTTTTTGATAAGATGGTTAAACATGCTTTTATCATCTCGTCCCGAGACAGGGAGATCGTCGACAAGAGCTTGTGAATGAAGTTCTGTTATCCTGTTTTCTTTGTTGCCTCGTCTCGCTTTCACCCGCTTAACTCAATGTGTTCGTCTCGTTTCCACCTGATATCACAACGTTCACAAGGGAAATGTTAACTGTTACAAATGTCTTTCAATCGGCTGTTTTTCTTTGAATATAAACCGTTGAATTGATCGAGTTGGTTCGATGAAAATGAATCGTGGAAGTGGCGGTGTGTGGGTTGCACCGACTGCTTTGGGTCAAAGTCCCAGTACTCCCGTTGTGCCTCCGAATACGTTGCCCCGAACTCCATCCAACAGTGGGATATATCCATCGGCGATCACATCTCCTAACAGTGGAGTGCCTGCAGGATGTTCTAGTATTGGAGGCCCTGTAAGACGGGCTTGTCCTGCAAGTGGGGCCGAATGGAATGTTCAAGTCGTACGGGGTAAAGTTACAGGAAGATGTTTGTGGAACGCCTGTAAAGCTCTGTCTCTGGGTCTTCTACTGATGGTACTTGGTGCAGCCATGGCCACAATAGGTTCGAAAACCTTACACCATTCAATAAAATTATGTCCCTTAACGTATCTCTCATTTACAAAGGATATTATGCGGATCATCTTTCCGTCGCTCAAGTCGTTCGAGGCAATCACACCGTACGAGTCAAAAACGAAACACGTGGCTTCCATCTCAACAATTTGTCTTATGCCGGCCCCATAGTGATGGGAGTTGGAGGTAAGGCTTAAAAATTACTAAAACCATCGATATCGGACTTCAAAAAAAAAATTTTTTTCCCATAAAAATATATGAAAAAAAAAATTTAATTTTAAAATTTATTTATTTTGATCCTTGAAAAATAATTTTCATAGTAAAACGGGGAGAAATAAAAAAAAAAAATGTTGCCCCCAGAGAGAATTGAACTCTCGACCCCTGGTTTACAAGACCAGTGCTCTAACCACTGAGCTATGGAGGCTCACGTTCGAGAAATACCAACTTAACTATATAAATCAGAATTATACTAATAAAACCATAAAAATTTAATTCTTCCAAATAAAGATTACCAAGTGCCTCTAAAACAATTAAAAAATTTGGAATTTTATCATTTATCAACACTTAAAAGAATATATCATAAATGTTTATATCTGCTTTGCTTAATTAAAAAAAATAAGACTTACTAGCACGTTTTTAGCCAGTTAATATTTGAAATATCTCTTTTGATTAAATGAAAAATTATTTTAAAAAATAACTTTCAATTTTGATCGATCTAATTTCAAGTTAAGTTGGTGAAAATTAACGTTTTATGTTAATTTGAGTAAAAGCACATATTACTATGGATAGGAAACTTAGACTTGTCGTTATGTAAATTGGGATGCCTATACATCATTTATAAAGGCCAACGAAAAAACTTGAGATAGGAAAATTATTCAATTGGAAAATTGAAATTCGAAATGAATCTACCTTTTGGGATTAAAAAGGTAAATCCTTAACCAGAACCATTATATACATATACGTATAAAAGCATCGTAATCAGAAAACTCGCTGCCATAAAGATCGCATTAAATATTAACGTAACCCATATATCACCATCCACCGAAATTTAAAACGAAAAAAAAGGTTAAGTTCAAGCAAGCTTTCTAATGTTTTAAATATTCAATAGACAAATAGCACGAATATCGTTATGTGTTGTGGTTTTTGGTTTCGGTTTACATAGTTTCGACAAAATCTCCGCGTCCGTTTCGGTCTCGAATATGTTTGCGGTTTGCTAAATTTAATTAAAACATCGCTGTATAAAGCACAATAAAGCTCAAGTCACATTTCGAGAACACGTTTCGACTATAATTAAGTGATCAAATAACTAGCTAAAAAAAGGATTTAAATATTTACGTTATAATTTTCTTTCCAACTTTTTAACTTTTTATAGGGTAGATGTACCATTTTTGGCCACTATACCGTTTGTGGCCATTTTGAGAATTATAAGTAAATATCAAACATTTTTTATTACTATAGTGTTATGAAGTAATATTAATGAGATATTTCGAGGTGTTGGCAACGATATAAAATGTTTCCTCTACTCGTTAAAAGTATAGTTTACGAAAAAATTAAAAAAGTATTTGGACGTGTATTGTACTTCAGTAATTTTCATTATTTCTAATAAGAATCTGTAAAAATATACAAATGCTACTTTTGGCCATGGTATGGCCACAAATAGGGCATACGTTATCCAGTTTTGGCCATAGTACTTATTGATTGAATATAGTCCATTATTCAGGCGTATTTTATGCAGGTATTATAATTAACATTGTAGAAAAAGAAATTAGTTGTTTAGAACTATTAAAATGCCGTCGAGAATAAAAAAAGACCGTGGAGAAAATTCCTAAATTACCTAAAGCTGCAGTCAGTAAACCTCGAATGATTTCCAATCATCGCTTGTTATTATTGAAGTAATCAAACCCGATGCAGTTTCTACTGTTAGCACAGAAAATTTATCTAATTATAATTCTCTAACAATACTTCGAAAGACTTTAGATTTCTTTTTATCCAACACCCACGCTTGACATTTCTGTCATTCGGTGCCGCGCCGTCCAATAGAGGTTGGAGAAAGATGAAATTGTTTCTTTAGATGAAATTATTGTGTGGCCTTAAAATAAACAGTTTTCAAAGTGAAAACGTGGGCTTGGACATTTACCTTCAGTAATAACAGCGTATAAAAGGATAGAAATCATGGAAGCTAAAGAAAAAGAAATAAATAAAATTATAACAAAATAAAAAACCGACTTCAAAATAAATAAACAATGCACTAAAAAGTGTCTACAATTTATAAATTATTAGGATGAGATAATGTACAACTATTGTTATTTTTGGAGTTGGTGTCAGTCAAGAAATATGACTATGTTTGTACCTAGCAATAAACGAGAATACCTTATGAAAATTATTTTTCAAATGAACTTTTAAACAATATACTCGAACTGTAACAATATCTAGCGACCCTTAAACTACAAAATACCAATAACCAACTAAACCTTTTTACAAATTATCATTTAACATTTATTTCCTTAGCTGACACCAACTCCAAAAATAACAATAGTTGTACATTATCTCATCCTAATAATTTGTAAGTTGTAGACACTGAAAGGATACGCAATTATTTTTTTACTTTTTAGTGCATTTTTTATTTATTTTGAAGTCGGTTTTTCGTTTTGTTATAATTTTATTTATTTCTCGATTTTTAGTGGTCTGAAATTTGATGACTGATTTTATTTCTTTGAATATGGGTAAACCTATTAAAGGCGCAGCTCATATGAGGCAGCGCCGTCAAATGTTAAAAGTTACTACTTCATCCCCTTTTGCTCTTAAGGGTTGAAATTTTTTTCTTACCATGTAATGAAAGAACTGACTGGAATAATATTTTCAATAGAAAAAAATCATCAAAATTCGATGATTCAGTTAAATGTCACTATTTTATCCCCTATTTTCTTCAAATTTGAATGTGAATAATTTAAAGGTACGATGTACGTAATAAGAACAAAAGTATCGTAATCGGGTAAGCCAGAAAAAATTTATTATTTCATTATTATTTTTAACCCCTTATGAGTTTTTTTTTTATAACAAATGGATATGAGATTAATTTAAAATTATGTTCTACCATTAAAAAAAAATTATCAAAATCGAGCTATCCAATAAGAAGTTACTATTTCATCCCTTAGAAGTGAAAGATTTACCTCAAATTAAAACTGGGCGCCACGGAAAGCACCAGCTTTCAAATAAAAAAAGAATTTTCAAAATCGAGTTATCCAATAAGAAGTTAGTATTTCATCCCTTAGTTTTCACCCCTTTAGAAGTGAAAGATTTACCTCAAATTAAAACTGGACCCCATGGAAAGTACCAACTTTCAAATAAAAAAAGAATTATCAAAATCGAGCGATCCAATAAAAAGTTAGTATTTCATCCCTTAGTTTTCAACCCCTTAGAAGTGAACGATTTCTTTCAAATTAAAATGGAACCACTTGGAAAGCACTAGCTTTCAAATAAAATAAAAAAAATCATAAAAATCGCTTCCCCCAGTCGAAAATTCTGAGGTAACAAACATAAAAAAAAAACAGTCGAATTGAGAACCTCTTCCTTTTTTTGAAGTCGGTTGAAAATAACGATAAACAAGAAGGAAAAACTTACGAAAATTGAAAGAGAAGAGACAATTCAAAAAAAAAGAAAAAATTAAGAAAAATTGGAGGAAAAAGCTTAACTACAATTAGTTGAGAAAAAATCTGCTAAACCGCAAAAAAAATCTAAAAAATTACTAAAAGTTCCTTATTTCTAATAACGTTATTACACCTATTTTGTTAAAGTAAGTTAAAAATATTGATATTTTAGTTATTACAATGGTAACTTACAATGGCCAAAACTGGTGCAATCACTGGCCAAAAGTAGTGCCTCTATGGCCACAACTGGTTAAATCGGAGGTTAGATTAAATATTATTAATTTTTATATATTAAAGTAAAGTTCAAAGGTTTGAAATTGTCGTAATTCGATTATTGACACACTTATAATATTATTAATTCATATTTCGTTATGCCATATTTCATTTAAATTATTTTAATTCTTCATAAAAGATACAAAATTGCTTAAAGTGGCCAAAAACGGTACATCTACCCTATATATACGTTTGTGAAATATTAAATAGATTTATGTAAGTGGGATGATGGTTGTGTATACAACTTTGTATTTCACTCAGAACTTTCCAGCATAACTTGGCGTTTTCTACAAAGAAAATAAACTGTTTAACATAATTTAATCAAAACTCAACAAGTCAAAGAGATGAATTTTTAACGAGAAATTTTCCGAGACTTGAAAGAATTTCTATTTACTATCTAAGGATGATTTAAAAAAAATACCTTTTAAATGTTCATAGACCATATAACTGATTAAATTCTTTTCGTTTTCCTCGACAATGGAACCATGTTTTAAAATATGTATTACATCAATTATTATGTAGGTCATTGAAATAAGGGCACATAAATAAAACAGGAAAATGTGAACTAGAAAAGAAAAAATTAAACCAAGAGAAGCAATTAAATCGTGATTAATAACCACCTTTATAAATAATAAAATGTGACCGAAGTTGGGGTTTTTTTTCTATGTTTAACGCAGGTTTTATTGTGGTCGCTGCATGCGTTATGACTTTCGAGGCACGCGATTCCGCGGCTAAAGTGGTTCCGGCACGGCTCAAGGCCATGGCCGGGAATTCTGGAGGATGCATGAGCTATCATCGACAAGGACTTGGGCATGTGGGTGGTTCGAGCCGACGTTCAGCCGCGTCGCAAACGGCAACCGGTGCGAATTCTTCCGGTTTGGGAGCGATATCTGGTCAACAGGCCCCCGGTTCGATAGTCACGGGAACCGGGACCGACTGGGACCAACAATCGAAAACATCGCCAACCGATCGTCGAGCGCTTACAGCCGCCTTGCAACAGTTCAGTCGGGAACTGGGTGCAACATGTGGAGTCAAGTACTGTTTAAAAGTTTAAGAAAAAAATCAAGACATGAACTATTTAATGTTTCAGGCCTTTACCGAAAGCGAACTCAAATCACTTGTCGCCGATTTTAAAGACGCAGTTGAGTCGAAGTCCATCGGCACCGTTGTTGTGTCCGGGGGACTCACCTACGAATGTTTCGGTGGGAACCCCATCGCCGTCGGTGACGACAAGTCCACGACCCTCGATTCATGTCACTTCCCGTTTTCCAAATCCGCCTTTGTTCAACCAAAATACCTCGAGTGGAATGCGACCCGGCGCTTACTCGTTACTAAGTCCAGCAGGACTCCTCAAACGACACGCGGTTTCGGTTGACGAAAGCGGACCTTACAAGTAAACAATTATAGCATTAATTTCCCCATTTTTGACGTTTCAAAAATAATTTTTATAACAACTATTATGATTGGTCATTTCAACCGAAGGCTGTTATATTCCACCAATGAACAAAGAACTTTAAAATATTTAAATTTAACAATTGACACATTTATTTACAAATGGGTCATTCTTTTACAAATCGTACACCATTCAACACTTGACATTTTAGAATCGCCTGAAATTTTTTTTTACAGCTTCTTTGCGTAAATATAACATCCCGTATTTTTGGATTTTGCTCAAAAAAATTTTCTTTTGAAACTATGCCCATTTAAATTTTCGATGATATTTGAATTTTCACCAACCTTTGCCTATTTGAAATTTTATATCGCCAGTTCTACTATTCGGATTAATGTCGGATTTTTTTCATTCTGTACTTTGTTACTTAAGAAATGAAAATATATTTAAAAAAAAAATTGCATAAATTTTATTCACAATTTCCCCATTACAAAACTAAACGTTAAAATGCAAAAATGCATTGAAACGTAAAAATGAGGTAAATTTTTAATGTTAAAATTTTTACAATAATTTTTTTACTTACCTAATTTACAAAATTATAAAAATTTCACCAGAATTATCTATGTCCCTAAATATTTATGAGGAAAAAGAACTAGTAGTATCTGCAGCAATTGATTCGTTCAATCAGGATTTGTATTTTATTGGATCTTCTGCCATTCACAGAAGAAAAATTTTCCAAAAGCGTTATTCCGATAAAAAAATAAAGAGTATCTGAAGCATTGTCGAAAAAAAAATTTTCATCCAACTATTGACGAAAATGATGATATCATTGAGGAAAATGATGAAAATAATTTACTAGAATTTAGATTTTATAAAAAATGAACTCAAAATGGTTTCTAAGATCGTATATTTTTCTGGGTCTAGTGCTCAATATTAAAAAAAAAATTGTAAACCTTACTTACCCTGAAGAAGATTTTGGTCTTATTACAGAGTGACACTTTTTCCCAACTTTTCATGTTAAGGGCGCATGTGATGGATTAGGAGGAACTTTGAAAAGGTTAACAGCAAGAGCTAGTCTTCAAAGAACTTCCAATCCCATCCTAACACCAAAACAATTATTTGAATGAGCAAATGAGCCTTTTCCTAACATTTCTTCAAAATATGTCACTAAAGAAGAATATTTTGAAGTTTTTTTTTTAAGTAAATAATTATCAGATTAAAAAACCAGTTTTTTATTTTAACAATTTATTTACACTATGTTTCGCCAATGTTATTCTTATTCTTCTTATTATTATTATTATTAAATTTGACATCTGAAATTTTGTATTGTTAAATTTATATTCAAATTACAGATATATTTTTATTATATTTGATATAACAATTTTTAAGATACCTGATGAAGTCGGAATTACATTGACGAAACGTAGCGTAAAAAGAAAATAAATTGCTAAAATAAAAAACTGGTCTTTTCATCTGATAATTACTTAAAATATTAAAATTGTAAGACATGAAAATTAGTATTAAATATTTTGAAGGAAAACGAAAATTAGAGGTTCGATTTAGAAAAGCTACAACCGCCAAAGGGACATTAAAATTGTATGCTATAATACCGATTAAAAATATTTTCTTTGCAAGACGAAAATGATACAATTAAGTACCTACTTTTAAAAAGTTATATAAATATTTCAACATGTACAACAATTATAATAAAATGAAAATTAATATTTTGAATACTTTTAAGTTTAAAACAAATACGTCATTTTCCTACATCGCAACTGCATTCATTACATTTCCTTGCGTTCCAAAATATTATATGATTCATTTTTGAGGTAAGTATATCTATTAAAGTTTGCTTTTTAACGTCTAGTTTTGTAATGGGGAAACTATTTTGAAGTTCTTCTAACAAACATTTTGATACTCAAACGCAAAATGGTTAACATTCAGCAATGTAAAGTAGGTGCTAGCGTTGGAGATCTTAGGAATTAGACGCAGGCGGAGCGCGTTTCGGTACCTTGCGCTCGAAAATATTTAATATCTTCCAAAGTAAGAGAGATCCCAACTTTTTGTAAACTGGGTTCTGTAGATGATAAAATAAGGAATAAAATGATATTTTTTTAATTCAAACATTTTCTTTTTAATTAAGTACAGATTAAAAAAAAATCCGACATAAATCCGAATAGTAGAACTGGAGATATAAAATTTCAAATAGGCAAAAGTTGGAGAAAATTCAAATATCATCGAAAATTTAAATGGGCATAGTTTCAAAAGAAAATTTTTTTGAGCAAAATCCAAAAATACAGGATGTTATATTCACGCATAGAAGCTGTAACAAAATTTCAGGCAATTCTAAAATGTCAAGTTCAAATTTGCTCAGATTTTGTGCGGTTTGTAAAAGAACGACCCAAATGGAGATTTTAGCCGTTTTTCTGTTTGGATTTAATTATTGAATCTAATTGTGAATAATTTATGGTTTCAGCGATTTTCATAAACGTAGCAAAGAGAGCTTGCATGGCAGTCAGTCGTCGATGGCAATGGATTTGCATCTTCCGAACGATTGTTCTGTGACTCTTCGAGTCCGGGACACGGCCCGGAGGAGAGTGCTGACTCGACAACGACCTATTGATGCGGAAGATGACCATCATGCCTCGGTAAATATTAGCCAACCTTTCCCAATAATTTTTTCATCACGATCTTCCTTCTAGATTCGCTCTATAAGTAACCAAGATTAATTTTTTGATAGAAAAAAAAAGCTTAAAATCTTAACTAAAGAAGATTTCTCGTAAAACGCATTTTTGACCCATTCGAAACTTATTAACTCGAGAGTTGGTTATTAGAATATCCACTTGAATCCTTACTAATATTATAAACGTGAAAGTTTGTATGGATGTATGGATGTTTGTTGCTCTTTCATTCAAAAAGTACTGAATGGATCTGGATAAAACTTGGCATTGATATAGATTATAATCCGGTTGAACATATAGTATACTTTATATCAAGAAAAATGTACGGTTCCCGTGGGATAGATGTTTTTTGTTTTTTACAGAGCAAAAGATTAACTTCCTTTTTTGTAATGTGGTAGTTTAGGGGCCAGAAAATGATATAGATTACTTCTCATACCGGAATAATAAACGGTTCCCATGGGATAGCAAAACAAGTATGTATTCTATAAGAACCGTGTATTTAAAAACAGTTTCATTAAAATCCACGAAATAGAGTCTATCTAACTCATTTTCCTTAAGCAGACTTGATCTACTTTTTACTCAGGAGAGATGTACTATTCCCGTGGGATAGATATGTTTTTTACTTTCCTTTACTACTATATAAATAGTAAAGGAAGTATTGTAATCAGGTCGAATTTTTGAATTCGAGCTTTCACCGGAAATACATGTTTTGAGGTCCCCTGAGTGCAAAAAAGTGGTTTTTAGAAACATGTCTGTGTGTGACAGCCATATCGTATTGAAAGCTTTATCCGAATTTCTCCAAACTTGGTATTTGACCTCCCTATTATACCTAGTTGCGCCGCGAAGCTTTTGGTTGATATCGAGTAACCGAAAGCTTCACTTTATTCTAGGGGTTTTTAAGCTTTTTCAATTTTTTTCGAAAATGGTTCGAACGATTTTCTTTAAACTTTCTATAGTTCTTAGACTCATTAGTGGCTACAATTTTTATTTGAAACTTTTTATTTGGAAAATTCGAATAAGGGCGGTTCTGGGGTGAAGGTTCGGAATTCGTATATCCAAATGCATTTAGGCTGTATATATGTAGAATAGTTCTGTTTATATGTATTTGTATAGTTATAAAGTACTTATAGTTCTTTTAACCAACAGTGAGTTTCATAAACGAAAGTAAAAGAAAGTACTGTGCCGCCTCGCAGCAGATATTTTGTTTATCACAGAGCTAAAGATTGATATGATTTTTGCAATGTGGTAGTTTGGAGGAGAATGGTATAGCTTACTTTTAACTTTTAAGGCAAAACAATTATATCATACAGGAACCGTACATTAAAAAAGTTTCGGTAAAGTTCGTGAAATAGAATTTTATCGCATTTTCTTCCAATTTTAGACAATAACGAAAGAAATCTCTACAAAGTTGATATTAAGAAATTGACAATTTTTACTGGAAAATAAATATGAATTTCAATTTAACACCCGATAAAATTAATATTGAAATTGTTTAAAATAGTTGAATATTTTCATTGTTCATTGTCGAAGATATTAATTAGAAATAAACGTATTAAAGTAATAAACTAAAAATTTCAAAAAATTAACAATTACTTAACGGAACGAATTTTAATGAAATTTTGCTAAAGATTCTGTAGGATAGCTACTAATCTATTCTTTTAGAGCCGAATCTCATCTAATCTTACTTTGGGGAAAGGGAAGGTCTCGCAAATATCACGTATTTTTTTGTTTTGAAAAATATCACATTAGATTGTGGAATGAAAGATTTTCAGCTAACATCTCTTTCTTGAAAAGTAGTTTCACGAATTTTGATAAACTTTCTTTGGATCTAAAGTCTGAAAGTATATATTATGATCTTTTTCTGTCAAAATATATTAACTTTTATATTTCGCTATGAACGTAGGGAATCTTTTAATCAATCATTTAAATTTAGATACAATCAGCGAAACGAGCGGGTATCAGCTAGTAGGAAAAAAAAATATAATATTATGTATATAATATATAATTATAAATATATAAAAGCGTTGTTCAATCGTGATATCAAACCTCTTCTATTTTTGAATCACTTGAAAAAAGAAGAACGTGCAACTGCATTAATTTTAATACCAACGTTTCTGCATCCCAAACCCGCAAACGTCGCAATAAATTATCAAGCAAAATAAACTTTATTTAAATGTCTATAGGAAAGAAAAAAACCTACAACCTAAATGCATATGAATTTTCTTGTTGTTCCTAAACGGCCGCATCCTGAATGAGTCGGACTTGCAGCGTGCAGCAACAAGTTCAAAATTACCATGCAAAAGCCATTACTATGCGAAAAATGCCAGTTTAGTTATCCCTGCACCCGTCGCGTTTTTCTTACTTTTAGAAAATTAACAATGCAAACGAAACACCACACACGAAACGGATATTCGACACGGAATTACATTTTAAATTTAGCCGAGGTAGCGATTTTTGGCGCGTGTTTAGGATACCTTGATTTTGCGAGAGAAAAAAAAAATTATAAATGGAGAACAATTGACGTCATTTGCTTATCGTTTTCAATATCTGCAATGTCATTATAAATAGAATGCGCGTGTTAAATATTTATGAGTTTTAAAAAGCCTTTTTACAAACTAAAGCGAGGTAAAAAAAACGTTGAAAATCTCCGCTAAGCTACCTGTATATCGAATTTTCCTATTTTTGAGTCGGTAGCGGACAAATAATAAAAATTATAATCTACCTACATACATACTACTGGTTTACTTAACTGCAATGTCTAAAGTCCGATTTACAATTTAACAAGTACAGTAACGAGTTAAGAGAATGGTAAATATCTGCTGCGAGGCGTCACAGTACTTTCTTTTACTTTCATTTATAAAACTCGCTGTTGGTTAAAAGAAATATAAGCACTTTAAAACTATACATATAAACAGAACTCTATGCATACAACCTATATAAACGAATTCCCCACCTTCACTCCAGAACCGTCCTTATTCGAATTTTCCCAGAAAAAAGTTTCAAATAAAAGTTGTAGGCATCAATGCGTCTAAGAACTATAGAAAGTTTAAAGAAAATCGTTAGAGCCGTTTACGAAAAAAATTGAAAAATCTCGAAAACTCCTAGAATAAAGTAGAGCTTACGGTTAATCGATTTTAATCAAAAGCCTCGCGGCACAACTAGATATAATATGCAGCCTAAATTCCAAGTTTGGTAAAATTCAGATAAAGCTTTCGATACGATATGGCTGTCACACACACACACACACACACACACACACACACAGATATGTTTCTAAAAGCCACTTTTTTATACTCAGGAGACCTCAAAACATGTATTTCCGGTGAAAGCTCGAATTAAAAAATTCGACCCGATTACAATACTTCCTTTACTATATAGTAGTAAAAGAAAGTAAAAATTGTATTATACATGCTCGCTAAGAGAACCAGTTTACGTACTTTAGGTAAATGTTTAAAATATCAAAAGCCAACATATTGATGATGATATCTGAAGTGAGTGATGCTATGATACTTATGAACTGTACTAAATTCTCCCGTTTACCCTACGGAGGACTGCGGGGTACGCGAGAGATGGACCTCGTTTGCACTGGATTAGCCGAAAAATAGAATCCCGGTCTATTGAACTTAACTAGACCAAAAACTTACTACTTAACTCGTTTTTGTCGTCCAAATTGAAAATAATAGGTTTGTTCGCGGAGGTGATTCTGAACTGAATCAATCCAAGTGGATAGGATAATCGCCAAACCCATACAAGCTTATAAACTGATTAAGGGTTATTTTCCCGTGATCGAGCTTAAAAATGTTCGGAAGTAAGACGAGGATTAACGAGAACCCACAAAAATTGTTAATTGAATTGAACGTTGATGTCTCGTTCACACGAGTCAACGTTAGTTGACCGATTTTAGTTAATCGATCAAAAGTGGAATGAAAAACCTAGTGTGATGACTCGTTAAAATTTTTTTTTTGATCCACTAAAAAGTTGATTACGGTTTTCACACGAGGTTTTTCGTTCAACTTTTTTTGATCAACTAAAAACGGGCTACTAAAGTTGACTCGTGTGACCGCAGCATGACAGCGAAATTAGATTTTGAATTAGCCATAATTTAGCAAACTGCAAAACTAGCAAACTACATGAGTAAGAGAATCGAATTTTTCATCCTAACAAAAATCTGAGGATCGCTAGAACCAATTATGAATCGGTAACGAACGCATTTCGTGTGAACCGCGAATATCGGACCGTAACTCGGCTCATAAACTTGCATTAGCTTGGCGATGATCCTAAATCGGTTTTGAACTGATTCGTTATCGATTCAGTATCACATCCGCGAATGAATCTAATAACTTAACTCACCGTGGACGCAAGTTAACTCGCTACTAAAGTGTAAATCTCGTGCAAGCTTAGTACAAGGACTGCTTTTGCTAGGCAGAATGCTGAACCTGGAATAAGCAAGAATCCTTGCACAACAGAGATAAATGAGCAGAACCGGAGTACAATAAGCCTAAGGCTGCAGTGCGGGGGGAACAAGTCAGAACTGGCGTTCTGCTAACGAGAAAAAATAGTGTAAATCGGCATCGGGATCTTACTTATTAAATAGGTTTATTAGAAGAAATGGTCCCTTTTTTAATCTTATCAAATAGTAGATGCGTTTTTCGTTATCAAGGAAAAGTGCATCTGTAATTACACTGTTACCCTTATGTAGGATGCATCCAGGGGTGTACCAAAACGGTTCTCAAAAACGGCTGAGTAGTGGGTCGTATAATTTGCACCTATTGTACCCCGGGGTACACCATGCATGTGGTATACATTTGGTCGGAATCGATGACCCACACGTTCTAAGGTACCCTTGTTAAAGTTGAACTTGAATAAGCGAGGGTTCCAGATCTCTTTCAGATAGTCAAATAGTTTCACCAGGTACTGCTAAATAAAACAATCAAATCATCCAATTAAAAGATGCAATTTGCCTTTAAGAGTTGGTTTTATCATAAACAAAAAAAGAACTACTTTTTTAATCCTTAATAAGAGCTGCCTTCAGATTGTCGTCTTTTTAAATTTTTTTAGAGTAGCGGATTAGCGGCAATTCCGTCTAGTCGTGGACATCATCGTCGTCGGAGTTCGAACGCTTCAGACCACGTGCATCATGCACATCGTCGACGTCGCGAAGCGTCCAATCGACCGTTTCTGGAACGTGCTGCAAGTACGGACGCCCGTATGATGTCCCATCATCCGGATTTCGTGTGCCACGCGGTCAATTTTGACCGGCACGTGGCCACGTCGCAAGAAACGGTTTTGCACAAACACCACCATCATCACAACAGCCATCAGCTGCACGGTCATCAGCATTGCCAGCCGTACGCCTTAGGGGTGGCATCGACGTCCCAGGCACCCCCACAGACGGTCTGTGTGCACAACGCCCCCCAACGACGCCACAGTCGAGGGCACCGCAACAGCATCGAGCTGCGAAAGCAACGCAGCTATAGTCCCAAAGGAAGTCGAGAGGGCACCCTAATTGAGTCTGTCGCTGGCGAGATGTCAAGTGGTAACAGAAGTAATTAAAAAGAATGCAAACGCTGGCGCTTTTCGCTCTGAAATTCTCTTGACTTTTGACAAAAGCAACTTCTCCTCTTTATTTCCAACTAGTTTTTCCAAGCCCGTCCATATGCTAATAAACACACACACACACACACTCACCGACTTTTCCAAGAGTTTCTCCTGAAACAAAGTTCATAATTAAAACCGCATTTGATTTGGATTAAACGTTTTAAGTTAATAAAATTGAAACTTGAAAGTTTTCATGTTATCGTCAACTCGTTGCATTTTTAATACTTCGCGATTCTAATGAGGTTGGTTTTAATTTTACCGGATTTTATTTTAATATTAAACGTTTAGGACTTTGGTACGATTGGGTATTGTCAAGGAATGTCACGCAACATTTCGATATTTGTGAAAGTAATTGATTTTTTTAAAATGTAATTACGGTGAGGTAGACACTGATTGTGTTAATGGGGGAAATTTTATTTTCAAAATATGTCAATGACTCTTATTGAACACGGTGTGTATATCATTAACGAGCTTTTCCCGTAACTGTTTGTCATTAAACTGAAATGTTAGAGTGATTCGAATCGAATTACTAAATGATTTTCATGAACTACCATTGAAATATCAAGCAATACTATTCAGAGTGTGGAATTTTTTGTAAATTTCGTTTAAAATCAAGAAAAAATGTAAAAAATTATTTCATGATTGAAACTTTACGACAATGTTGGGTTTTTTATATTGTCAAAAATTTAGTTTTGAAAGAATAAAATATAACGATATACCACTGGAACTATTCTATTACTAACTAATATTCCATCTCTATGCTTACAATATGAGGGTTCATTGGCACTGAGGATAAAAATATCGAGGAAATCGAACTGTAATTATTCGAAAAAAATTGATTGTCTGTAAAGTCGGTTTACGGACGATAGTTTTACGTGATAACGTCATAATAAACACCTAATTGATGAAAAATTGCGTACTTTTATGAATTGAATTATTATAACTGAATTATCATTACTTTGTATAATACAAAGGAGTTAATTGAAAATTAACAATTTTTTCAAAATGATATCAGACTGAAAATTATGAAGGAAAAAATCAATTAAATCTTATTAAGTAAATTGTAAAAGAAAAACACAAAACACGTTGTCTTAGGCAGGGGCACCAACTATCGATATATCAAAATATCGATAGTTGATATTTATTTCCGAATACCAAATTCGATATTTTTTTAAAGAGCTTTATTATATTTTATAATAATTATAATTTATTCCACTTATATAGTTATTGACAATTTTTCAAGTAATCGCGTTTTGAGATGAAAATATCGATACGATATATATCGATATATTTTATACATTTGCCCATCCCTATGTTGCCTAGGATTCAACAATAATATCGTGCCTCTCTATCACTTGTATCGCGTTCTCGCTTGCACGCACAGGTTCAAATGTAGGTAACGTGACAAAATGGCCGAACTTTTTCAGACTTGTTGTCGTAGTTCATCAATTTATAAGACGTTATCACGTCAAAAAACATTGTGTATTGATCTAAAATATTGAATGAAATTATTTGACAAATAAACCTAACCAAAGATTTCTATTTGTCATTTAGACATTTGTATAACCAAAGAAGGGACATCTCAGTGCCGTTTGAAGGCTCGACCACAATTTTTCAAGCGGAAATCACGGCCATTGCCATATGAGCCAGAGCAAATGTAGGTACTTAACGATAGGCTAAGCTGGTTGTTGGAGTGTCGTCAATTCCTGGAGGACTTAGCAAAGCATATAATAAAGTCAAACTTAGTTGAGTACCGGGGCATAACGTAATTGAGGGAAATGAAGAAGCTGATGCTTGCGCTAGGACTGGTTCGATGACGTGGGTCCAGAGCCTGGAGTAGGGATCACAAAATCTGCTGTCAAAAGGGCATTGGAAAGTTGGTTGCGATAGCAGAAAAATAAAGCTGGCTAGAAATTTTCATTCGGAAACTGAGCAAGAGAATGATGGAGAGAATTTGCTCCTCGCTCACAAGACCCCAAATGCCGACTGTGTGGGGATGAAGAGAAAAACTCGACCCATGTCTTTTTTGACTGTAAAACCCTCACAAAGTGGCGGCATCTTTATGGGATAAATGATGCCCAAACAGGCATAAATCGCGCAAAAAGCTTAGTACACCTAGAAAACAGTGGTCGGGGAACCGGGGTAAATTACCCCAAAATATCCTCTGACAAAAAGTCCTCATAGAATAACTGCAAATCGTATTTGCAGCATAATTTTGATGTAAAAACATTTAGTTTTGTGTAAGACTTCGCGGTGTCTAAAAGTGCGCATTCAGTCAATGACTGAAAATCGGGTAAACGAACACAACGACTATTAATTCCTTTTGTTAATTATAATTTATTTTTATATTGATTGTCTCCTTTACAAAATAATAGGGGTAATATCGACTTACGCAAAAATATTTTGGGGTAACGTCAAAAAAAGTTCCCCGACCGCTGACCTAGAATAATAGTACGAAAACTAGCGACGTCGAAAAAAAAAAGAATTTTAGGTCGGCCAGTTTTTATAGATGTTATCTCTCGCACTATCCCGAACATCATACGGGCTGTCTGGCTGTCGGGTGGGGTTGCGTTTATTAGTGCGCATCGCACCTGTGATAGGTAAAATATTGAAATTTTCAGAAAAAAAGAAAAAGTTTCAGATGAAATTTGTAGAAAATAACATTTTACATAAAAAAATGTCCAGTGACTAGTTTTCGTAAAGTGGCTAGTTTGCCCGCTACAAGCTTGGAAAGGCTGGCTCGACCTGACGTCATTTGAGTAGCCGACATGTATACAATGAGTTTTACAGGCTTGTAGCGGGCAAACTAGCAACTTTACGAAAATTAGTCACTGGACATTTTTTATGTAAAATATTATTTACCTACAAATTTCATCAGAAACTTTTTCTTTTTTCTGAAAATTTAGATTCTTGATCTAGAGATATGCTACACTGTTACTGGAAATAGTGAAGAACTTGATTTTAAGTTCATTTGAAATCCAATAGTGCTTCTCTAAAAAGAAATCTCTCTTACTATTAATGCATCGCTTTATGCAAGAATATTAATCATGCGAAACCCAATCTAGAAATGATTTTCTACAACTTCGAAATGACCGAAAAATTCCACACCCATTTCTCTACTTCTTGTTCAAATTACTTCTCTGTGATAAAAAACAATCAAAGCTCTATATTTTTCGCTTAAATTAAAAAAAAAATATTTTTAAATATGTGTTAAAATGTATGTATATGAAAAGCTCATTGCTCACCCACTCACAGACATATATACAGATAGAAGAACATTAAATGAAATAAGGATAAAGGGTTTTCATCCTTGACCTTCTCAGTTTCGATGTTAGAAGAAAATGCAATTGCATGCGTTTCCCACGAAACTAATGTCTATGTTCAAGATGACCTTTCACTTAAGTGTTATTTATTAATAAAGCAAAAACTACCTGAAATCAGGGCCGGATTGGACTCATTAAAATTTCAACAATCAACAAAATTGAATGACACCTTATATAGGTAATGGAATTTTTTTTTGTTGATTCATTAAAGCTTTAATTTTATTCATTTTATGGAGCTTTTCAAAATATTTTTCTTATATTTTTTGACAATCTATGTTCATCACATTTTTGAAAATTGGTTGTGCATAAATTGTATTGTACAATCTAATACATTTTAACAGTGTATATGAAGCAACCATAGGTATATTGGATTGTACTACAACCAACATTCAAGCCGAATCAATTATCAAAGCTTTTCATCAATGTCAATGAGGTCAATGATTTATGTTGTATTCTATTTTGAGACAATCAAAATGCAGCTCTTGGTGATTTAAAAATGACAAACATAACTAAAATAACTAACAGGGTTTAAATTTTAAAAAAAAAATCTTGATTAAAATTAAATTTTGAGCTATTAAAAAAAATGTTAAATTTGTTATATCTGTTATACGATTAAAAAAAATGAAAGAATGAAAAATATATTTTATAAACTGTGTTAAAAAAGTAAAAAAAACATTTTATTTAATATTATGTTAAATTAGTCTTTTTCCTGGGAAAATTAAAAAAAAAGATCCGCTAGGGGCAGCACCGGTGGTGGGGTACATATGTTTTGAATTCTCTATTGACAACAACGTCAAACGTATAGAATTATAATGGAATTAACGGAAGATGATGTACCTGGAGCGAAATTGAAATTTGCAAAAGTGCAAGATCATTTTGTTCGGGATTTAAAACGATGGCTTGCAATTCGTGGCTTAACCGTATTAGATAATAAAAATGTCCTAGTTGAAAGGTTAGTTGGTTCATAAATGTTCTCGTTTATGTCATTGTAATGTTAAAAATTTTATTATTTTAAATAAAATAAGTTGATTTTTTTTTTGTATATTTGAGAATTGAAGAATGCATTGCAAATAGTAATGATAAAAAAAAATTTTGTTGGAATTGATGGTGGTCAATGTCTAGTGGATAAACAGCAACGCATGAAATTACTCAACCCAACTCTACCAAGTTCAACATCATGCAGTTTTCCTACTACAAATTGGGCAAATTTTCCATCCCAAGCTAATCCTCGTTCTTTCAGCTACGCTTAATTTTACACCATCCTGCTTGTATCGACTATCAGACGTACAATTACCGAATGCACACTGTTTTATAGGCATGACAATTTTTTTTTTTTTGACCACAATATTTATTTATTCTAATATTAATGATTATTAATATTAATATTTTTAATTATGATATCAATATTTATTCTAATAGTAATAAGACGTACGTTTGACGTTGTTGTCAATAGAGAATTCAAAACATGTACCCCGCCACCGGTGCTGCCCCTAGCGGATCTTTTTAAATCTACCCAGGAAAAATGACTTAGAATTTTTAAAATTTATTTTCAAATAAATCTCTATTGTAAATTGATTATTATTAATGATATAGACTAAAATAATTAAAAACAAAAAATTATAAATGATAGATTTTTCACCAAAAAATCAGCAAATTATATTTAACTAAATGCAATACTGATGCACGTTTATATATATAAAAGAAAAAAAATTATATAGTAATATTAATAAATCGTATAAGAATTTATTATTGTATTGTAGTACTATATAATATGTCAAGATAAATTTATCTATTTAATATAAAACCGTAATTATACCTAGATTAGATCTCACCCATAACAGTGTTTTCTAAAACGGCAAGTCAATATGTCTAATCGCACGTTATTTGAAATTTTTCAAACGAGGTCAGTTTAAAAATCAATTGATCGCATGCCATACTGAAAGCTAATGAGCTTTGTGCCAAACTACACTAGGATATATATTAGAAAAGCAGTCTAACTTAGGGCCTATAATTTGAATTATTTGTCGTTTTGGAAAGCACTGGACTAGAATAAAAAAAACAATTTCGATTAAGTAAACTCGAAATTGTTCTCATCTTTAAGTACTTTAATAAAATCGTAATAAAGGTGAAGTTAATTTCACCGGTTTTAAGTATGGGTTACCATTTTCTTAAGATGTAAAGGTCAATGAAAATACTTTTGATGCTCTCAGAAGAATAACAATTTAATCTTTTATTTTCTACTAAGATTCTGCTGCATGCTTACTACACTAATAATGCAGCGTAGTCATTTATTTATCAAATTAAAGCTCTTTTTTTGTGCATTATTATTATAAGGGTGCCAATCTAAAAGTGCCCGCAAATAAGCGAAAATTGCTGTTGAAGATGCTGTAAATTAAAGTGAGATAGTTAGGGGTTGCTAACCAAAATAAATAAAAATAAGATCCCCGAATATCTTCAAAATATCTTAGCATCCTTCTAAAGGATCGTCATTTCCGTATAAAATTTAAGATAATATATCGAATGATGTAAAATGGACGACTGGTGTTCCGCAAGTCCTCGACCCCACACTATACAACCTATACGTCGCCGATCTGCCCCAGACCGACACCTGTCAAATAGTTTTGTATGCCGACGACACAAAAAGCTCAAAAAAGTCTAAGATGAAAATATAATCAAGTATCTGGGGGTCTATCTAGATAAGTGGTTTTTAACCTGGGTTCGATCGAACCCCAAGGGTTCGGTGAGTCAATCTCAGGGGTTCGACGGAGGTCAAAACATACACCCGACTAATGTAATGTATATGGATATATAGGTACCTACTTATATTTGAATTTTAATCCTAAAAAATCCAAATAAGAAGGGTTCGGTGAATGCGCATATGAAAATGGTGGGGGTTATTACCTCCAATAAGGTGAATAGCCACCGATCTAGATAGAAGGTTGATCTGGTCTGATCATATCAAAGTTAAGCTAAGAGTATAAAAGATCAAAACTAAATGCTGAGTGCTCTGTAATGTTATTCAGATCTATGATCAGACCAATTACCTGCGCCTGTCCTATCTGGTTGAACACCCCATATAAAAAGCTTCAAATGCTCCAAAATAAGGTCCTTAGGATTGCAATTAGATCCTCTTGGTTCATCCAAAATTCCCAGATCCACCAATAACTAAATATGCCACACCTGGAGGAATATATCAAGAGGCTTACAAGAGGCTATACAAGAGGCATACAAGGCAGATTATACAGATCCTATACAAGAGAGCATCTTAACGTGACTCAGCAAACTATAAACTCACAACTTGCTTAACAACCGAGAACAAATATTAATAAACTGTTCGAGGATGAATGCAAACCTCCACAAAGGTCCCAAAGTGATGATGAGATACCCTTACCATGTGTAGCCATTATCCTATTGGCTGATCTGGTCGAGTGCCCATCAATATCAAAAAAAAAAGAGAGAGAGGGTGCAACGATATTTTTTAGACAAGGAAAGCTTGCTATTCTCTTGAACACTTGCTATTCTCGTCTGACAAATATCACAGTGCGTTAACTCTCCCTCACTTTAGTTCTTCTTTTACATTTTCGCTTACTTGCGGGCACTTTTAAATTGGCACCCTTATACCATCATGCATAGAGAAAAAAAAGCTTTAATTTGATATATAAATGACTATGCTATATTATGAGCGTGGCAATCATGCAGTAGGATCCTAGCCTAGGCTATTTGTACTGTAGAAAATGTGAATGTTCAGACGAATAAGGGTTTAAAGCTTAGAATGGAAGATAATAACTGAAATTTTTTAAATATTTTTGTTTTTGCATTGACTTTATTTGCTATGTATTTGTCAAGATAGTCAAAACTACAAAAAACAAGATTTTGACAATAAATAATTTACCTTGGTTTAAAAGACATTTGCCAAGTTATAAAGCAAAAAATTTTCTACAAGTGTGTGGTTCTTACCAAATTTTCTAAACTAGATTCCACATTATAAAAGCTTCTTAAAGGGTAATAGCCCTATTAAGGGGTTATAACAAGTATTCTAATAACGTAGTTATTTATAAGCTCAGGTTTTTTCTAAGTTTATTTTTGTGGAAAAATTCTTGGAAATTGTCCTACTTGCTACGATTTTATAATTTCTCTCTTTTTCGAGAGGTTTTTATCTATTTCGTGAACAAAATCACGCGTTCTATTGAATTACCAAAAAAAATTAAAGTAAAGGTTCGTTATCTTTCATTTTAAACTCCACCTCTCATTCGTTTTGACTGGACTTCAGCCTACGTTAATTAACATTACGGAATTGCGATTGTTGTTCCATCATGTCGTTTATGTATTGTGGGTTATAAAAATGAATTTAGCTGTAGTGTCTTTTGCATATAAGCAAAGGCTGATTACCACAACTTTTTTGATTTTCCTTAAAAAAATTTAATTAAATTTATTTTGAATAATATGAAAAATGAATTTTTGATTTTACTGAAGTTTTGGTTGATTAATTAAGCAGTAAATACAATCCTACATATTTAAGATGTGTTTTGTAAATATATAAAGCAGATCTATATTAATAATATAAAACACCTCTAAAATGTATCGCATTGTATGAAACAATCAGATTATACAATCAATATTTGTAAACAAAAAAGTTATACTAATCAATATCGGTAAAACAGATTTTCTTTTGAATTTGACAATTGTTATCGGCATATTGCTAACATAATTTAAAATATCCGAATCATAAAAATTAGTTATTTTGAAAAAAAAAATTGGTTAAAACATTAAAATAGTCAATGAAAAAGCTCAACTTTAAAGCTTTAAGGCAAAACATTGTTTAAAATTATACATGGTAACATAGAAAAATGGTCAAATCTGAGGTAAATGTCATTAGCATAGGTAGTTATTTCATTACAGCCCTTAGTTTGGAATTGTATGTGGTTTAATCAAGGTCGCTAAGATGAGTAAATGACCACTTTGGAATAAGTTATGGCTAATACTAGGGGTGTTTCGGGGGTGGTGGATTGGAACCGAAGTCGGAGAATCGAAAGAAATATGTTTAAAAGACAAATAAAAACAATATACAGGCATCCCCCGATTTACGCGGTAGAAAAGTTCTTCACAAATACCGTGTAAATAAAAAACGCGTAAAAAATTTCAAGGAACTCATTCAAATTAAATTCTCTACAAATCTCTACAAAAGCTTAGCAGCTCTGCTTCCATTTAATCTATCTTTTAAAGGGCCATAGACCATAGATTAAACCAGCGCCACTAAAAAGTTGTTCACCTGCTACCGACCCTATAGTAGACACGATAAATATTGGTGGACAATCGACATTATTAAAAAAACTATTTGCTAGGCTTCGATCTCCGTTAAAATCTCCGAATTAAGATTGTCAGAACCGGAGGTGAAATAACAACCAAAAGTCCCGACTTATCGGAGTGGAAGCTCCGTAAGATTCCTAACACAAACGTTAAATAGTTTTCTCCAAACTTTATCGAATATTCGTAGAGTATTTAATTCAAAAGACTTTTTCTTCAAATTTCCTTTAATATAACCTAAAAAAATATTGGAATTGATAAATGTTTTAATTAACCTCCTTCCTAAATACAATCAATCAAAATGCCAAATATAAAATAACACAATTTGATATATTTCATATATGTAAATGTAGTAATTTAAAAATTAATAAATTATATCAATTGCAGAGAATATTGTAGAAATTTGTATTTTTAACACTTAAGTAAGTTAAATGGGAATAAATAAATAAAAATGTATTTACGTCATGTACAAGATAGATAAAGACTGGATGTTTATAAAACTTATTGTTGTCTGTTGAAAATTTAAAAAAAAATTGATGTATTATATATAATAAAAAAATAGAATGAAATTTTTTTTATATTTTTATTGTGGCTGTAAAACTTTTTTTTAGGAAAAACGGACGTCCAAGTGGCGTCACAAATAATTCATATGTTTAATTTGAGCAAATCAAGAAAGTGATAAAATCACCAAATATATAGCAATATCATATAGTAACGAGGCAAAGGTCAAAAAAACAATTGCCGAGTCGAAAGCTTTCTACCACCACACCAAGCTTCGAAAGCGCCTACTCCAAGTTAATGACCTAAAATGAGTGTTACTGACGTGTGCGAGGCTACTTTAGGAATGGTTTCGACGACGTGAATGTGCGATAACGATTATAACAACCACCATCCCCAAACAAAAGAACTATCCACACCAAACCCTATCTACATTAAATCACCACTTCGTCATCGTAACCAAACAGGAAAAAATATGAATATAGATGCCAATTTATGGAAAAATTCATTAGTATATATTTTCAAGGTTTTCAGGACGTTTACTTGTCGCTGGAAAAACGAAACGACCAGCCAACGACACAGTCTTAATATACATACATATAATAATAAAAATTGACCGTGATGACGTCATTGCTTCACAACTCATACCGTCAGCAATGATAACATCAAAAGAATACAATTATAAAGGGAGATAATCATTTCTTGGAATTTATTTTATAAAAGAAATATCGTTGAATTTTACGACTTATAACATTAAATCTTTGTTTTATTCAAAACTAGCTAATACCCGCCCGCTTCGCTGGACATAGCTAAATTAAACTGAGTGATTAATAGAAAGCATCATAGCAAAATATGTAAAAGTAAGTTTAGCTATGTTGACATAGAAAGTTATTCCTCAGGAATCGTAAATTTTCTAGAGTGATATTTATCTTCGTATTTTTACCTGCTTAAAAATCTCACTATTTGCAGTTAAGTATTTTTTCAATGAATTATTAATTTAAGTTGGACATACTTCAAACTCCCTATGGCCTATAATTTGGATATATAAAATTTTTTTATTTATTTTTATTCCAATCATTATGTAACTCTGTGTATTTTCTCCTCTATGAATTTCTATGAATCGAACTCCTAAGAGCTTCAACTCTCTAAATCAAACTCCTCCTAATCGGGATCACTTACGTCGAACTGTATGCCTTGGTTATGTATTCTTACGGGTGTACTTTTGGAACTTGGATATATTTTTGTTAAGAATGATATCATATTCACTGCAAAAAATTTCCTGATTGCTCCAATTTTTACAGTCAATGAATCGAACAATGGATTAGCAAAACTTCTCCTTCGATAATTCGAACGTTTACTGAGTTGAACTAAAGATAAGTCATAAGATAACCTTCAAATTAACTATGGATTTATGGTATTTAAGAGTTCAACTTATCGAAAGTTCACTGAATTTAAAGTTCAATTATGGAATTTATAAAATATTTATGTTTTAGAATATTATGTATTACAAAAGTCATGTAAAAGGGTGCAACTTGGAAACATAAAGCGACAGATCTGACGTCACATTTTTCATTAAGATTATATTTTATTCATTTTTAGTATTTTCCGTTGCTTATTATTTATGTTTATCGCCGTTTAAACCTTCCCTGAACTTCCACAAATATTTCAATATTTAGAGTTCCAACATCGGTTAGTTGCTCTATCTATGTTACATACATAGAGGACCAGCCCCCTAAAACTCCACGTTACAAAAAATGACCCTAATTTGTCATTGCTTGCAGATAGTAGCGCTAGTAGTACAGTTGAACGAAGACTTTTATGGAGGTTAGAAATTTTTTTTTTTAAACGCCAGGTAAATTTTTTTTTTTTGTTATCATTATTATTGTTATTATATATGAATAATTATGAAGTTGTCATTGGTGACAGTAACGATGAAAATAGCATAAGGAATTGATAAATGACAACACAAATAGTTAAGAGCTGTCGTACAACTAAACTACCAGCGCCACCCAGAGGTACTAAACCATGCGACACAAACGGTCACTTTTTTAGTCTTTCTCGTATTTAAATGACAGGGGGCTGCTAAGGACTAACCTTTAGCTTTGTACAGTATAATAAATTTTTGTCACATTGCTTATTGTATAAATATTTTAATATCGTCGTCTCTGCTGGAAAGCAGTAGAAACGGCAAAGTACATTTTGTGCGTATATAAGGCAGCTTTCAAAAGAAAACTGCAGCATCTCGGAAAGACGGACATGCCGCCTAGCGAGATAGCAATGGCAGACCTCAGGCAGGTACTGGCTTTCTTTAAAATCCTGGTGCTCCCCTAGTTAACACAGAGGGACATATCACAATAGACCTTCTTGGTCGCGGAGATAAGTCGAAGAAATATCCTGAGGCCCGTAAAACGAAGAAAAAAAAAAAACCCTTACAAGATTGAGGACGGGTCATACCATAGTTGCCCACGCTCACATCTTTTTTTGGGGAAACGCCGCCAAACTTGCGGAAAACCTATTGATGTCCACCATTTGGTAAGGTCCGAGCATGATTGTCCACCCCTTTCTGCTCAACAAGATCTTGGGAATATTCTGGAACCGGAAATTTCTGGCTTCAAATAAGATGAAAGTCAATGAATAAATCGCCCTACTATCGACCGATATAACTCCCAACTCAACGCACATTATATCAACCAACCAACCAAGTGGCGAAAGGAATTATAGTCAAAGCGATTATTATATAATTATTTAAACAAAACGGTATAACGGTATAAACGGGGTTTCTAAATAAGCGGGGGAATGTCTTCGATAAGAATTACTCGCGATTTAGGCTTTAAAAAAATTGTGACAATCTCTTTAAAAACTAATTTACTATATAAATCAATAGTTTATTTTACACTTAGCGAAGCGGGCTGGCAACAGCTACCCTACATATGAAAACTAATCATAATTCTATATTTTATTGTTTGAAATTACTACAAGTTCACAATAACTTCTGGCTAATGTGCCACCCTCTAAAAATTCGTCGCTCTAAATCAGTGATCCTCAACCTTTTTTTTTGGTGCGGTACACTTTTAAAAAATTTCAAAATTTGGCGACCAACTAACCAATATAATGTTACCGTTTCTAAAATTTGGCGGCACACCTCATGAATTTGCGGTACTCAAAAGTGCCGCGACATTGTCTGAGAATCACTGCTCTAGATACTTGCCAATTTAACCAAGATTTAAAATCGGACATTTTTTATTTATTTTTTATAAATTAATTATTGTAATTTGATCAATATTTAAGATTAGTAATATTAATCTTATTCCTTACTTATCCCTAAGGTTTGACCTATATAAATCCCTCCAATATTCCTTAATAATAAAAATTAAATAAATCCTTGTCATAGATTTTTCTAAGCCACTTTTTTAAGATTAGAACAAAATAAAATGAAGAGAAATTTTTCATATAGGCTTTGAAAAATGGTAACACGATAAAAAATTATCGATCACAAACGGAACAACTTCGACTGGCCGAGGTTGACGGACCGAAAACTACCCCCCATTGTTAATACAAGAAGCAAGTCGTTAAAGGGTTAGCACGCAATGATTTCCACGTTGGTTTTCCAGCCCGAAAAAATGACTTAACAAAAAAAAGACTTTGAAAAATTTTAATAAGAATTAAACTTGATTAACGAAATTTGTAACCGTTTTATTGCAGGTATAGAAGAAAATAATCAACCCCACTAGATTGTGAATATTTAAAATATATTACCTACGTGTACGAGGGAGGATTTGAAACGGGCACGGGGTTGAAGCAACCCCATTTTAAATGGACGCGACTGGGGTTGGTCATTCGTTACTGATGTTATATTAAGTGTTGCTTGTCCCACTGGTCAGTTTGTGGAAAACCACGCGCGACTTCACATCTTCGTCTTGGCAACATTTTTAGCTCCCGTAAAGACAAACGCTTTTACTTTTAAGTCCGATAAAATGAACGTGAATGAAATTAGTTAAAAGCATTGTTAATAAGTAACAAGCAAAAAAATTTGAATTTTAAAATTTGAATTTTTACTGACTCGAAATGGGATGTGCCAGTAGTGGGCCGCATGCCGGATTAATTGGGGTGGCCCAGGACGCGGTGGACGACACGATGAAAGAAGGCGAACATATGGCCAAGGGTGAGTCGCAAATTTTAAGAAGGAAAATCAATCGCTTCATCGTCTCATGAATATGAAGACATTAATTATATGAAAATCCGGTACTATAGCATAATTTTCCGTTATCCCTTTTTTCGATGTAATTAATATTGACGGTGAATTTAATGCCAATCGGCACGAAATGTACACACATACAGTATGATTGCAAACATGTTAAGACCTAATCTCAATATTCACAATCTATACTTGTGTAATATACACGGAAAAAAATGTGTTGTAGTTTTAACAACATTCCTAGTTAATTTTACTACATTAACTAGTATTATATCGGATGACACTACGTGTGGTAACGTTTACCAGTCAAGTGTAATTAAAAAACTGTAGTATTATTTACAACACGAACTAGTAAAAATGTAGTTGAATTTTTGACACTTGCATTTATTTGTCAAAATTATTGGTTATGTTGTACGCGCCGCATGCGCAAACGCCAAAATTTTTTAATTGTACAACACTCAGCAGTTGTAACAGAAACATATATTTACTACACTATGGTAGTAAAAAATACTATACGTTAGAGCTGAATACAACACAGTGTGTTATCTAATGTTACATTTGTGGTTATAGTGAACACAAAGTGCAGCAAAAATATGATTAGTTTAGTGCTGTAAATTTTACACCACTTTTTTTTTTCGTTTAATGTAATTTACCCAAAAAAAATTTATTTTTTAAGAAAAAATCATAGGCATGACAAGTTTTACGTTACTTTTGGGACACCATATACCGATAATACAATAGTCAGTTCCAACATTTTTTCTAATACAAATATCGTGACATATTAATAGAATACAGCACGACCCACCAAGTTCAGTCCAGTCCAGTTCAGTCGATTTAATTTCAATTTATACATATTTTTCTTTTCAAGAAAACCCCTCCATTAATCCAAGTGGTAATTTTTCATCCGGCCTCAAATCTTGAGCGCCCAAACCTCGTAATTTACTCGTAAAAAAATCGGGCGAATCACGCAAATTCGCAAAAATGTCTCAATCATTTTTCTCATAAACCAACTAACGGTCAACAAATATCAATGTAGGATTGACCAATGAATTTAATTTTAAATTAGAAAAAGAAAAATAAAAACACCTTTTGTATTACCTGTGTTTCTTTTGATTTTTTTTCTTTATACAAATCTATTTTTCTTGTTCTATTTTTATCCGTCTTTTCACTTTATTATAGTAAAACTTGATTATTCTAATATACATAATCGATAATAACGGAGAAGAAAACGAATTCAAAAGGAAAAACGCGGTTTTTTTTTATTGTAACAAATGCGTTGTTATATTTAACGTCATAGGAAGTTCATAAATAATTTTTATCAGAAAGCCTTCAAAGCTCTCGTTAAGAAATTATTTCACTTGAAAATAGTACGTTTTTGAAGTTATACTTCTTTAGGCGCGTTATGAAAAAATGATGAAAGTGAAATTTTTATATGGGCGGCCATCTTGAGACAAAAATTAAAAAAAATGAAGTTAGCCGGAAAAAACCACTGGGTTTCTTTATTTTTATATTTAAATTAAAAATAATTATATATACAAATGACACATATTATTAAAAAATAAGTTATTACTTTTCTCGAATTTTACAGTAGCTTTTATAGGTACTATTTGAAGTTTAATGATGAAAATGACGTCTGCATTCCATGCATATTCTTAGTTATCACGAAATCTGGGCTTCTGAAATGATTCAACCATCTTAGAATAATAATTTAGTAACACAAGATATGAATAAGATTAAGACATTTACTTTGACAAGTAGCTACTTACTTTATTTTGCAATTCTATGAAGCTTCGTTTTCATGACATGCATGAATTGTTAACCAGAAAAATGATCCTGACAAATTTTATAAACGTCTTGCAGCTTTCTTTGGATATTATTTATTGATACAAATTAAAATATTATTTTCTTAATTTTATTTTTAATAATTATATCTTTAAATATATATATATGTACTTATGTACGCGCGTGAGAAGTTATACTTCTTTGGCATCATTAAAAATTAGTTTTTATTAATTGCATTCAAATAATCAATTTTAAAAAATTGTCAATTAATATTTAATAATATATATCAACCACTTTTTTATAAGCTCCTAGTTATTGACTATCAACAATTTGGAATAGATTAAAACATGAAAAGTTCTCGGTGATTTCACCCGCATAAAATAGTGCGTACTTTGTAATGATAAAGGAAAATAATTAAGGGAGTGAATTTTTCAACAAAAAAAAAAAAAAAAAAATTCTCGTAAATAAACGAAAAAATAATTTTTTTAAACAGCCTCTTGACAAGATTAAGTATAATAATAAATAAAAATTATAACAAAACAAAAAAACCGACTTTAAAATAAATAAAAACTCAAACAAAAAATGCAATAAAAATTAAAGAAATAATTGCGTATCCTTGCAGTATCTACAACTTACAAATTATTAGGATGTTACAATGTACAACTATTGTTATTTTTGGAGTTGGTGTCATCCAAGGAAACACGACTATATTGGTACTTAGCAATAAACAAGAATACCTTATGAAAATTATTTTTCAAATAAACTTTTAAACAATATATTCGAACTGTAACAATATCTAGCGACCTTTAAACTACAAAATACTAAATACCAACTAAACCTTTTTAAATTTTTACAAATTACCATTAATATTTATTTTCTTGACTGACACCAACTCCAAAAATAACAATAGTTGTACATTGTATCATCCTAATAATTTGTAAGTTGTAGATACTGCAAGGATACGCCATTATTTTGTTACTTTTTAGTGCATTTCTTGTTTAAGAGTTTTTATTTATTTTGAAGTCGGTTTTTTATTTTGTTATAATTTTTATTTATTTCTCGATTCTAAGTGATCTAAAGTTTGACAACTGATTTTAAACGCGCTGCTCATATGAGGCAGGGCCGTTTAAATGTTAAAAGTTACTTTTTCATCCCCTTTGGCTCTTAACGGTTGAAATTTTTTTGCTTTTAAATGTAATGAAAGAACTAAGTGCAATACTCTTTCCAATAAAAAAAATCATCAAAATTCGATGATTCAGTTAAACTTCACTATTTCATCTCCTATTTGCATCCTCCTTAGGGGTGGATTATTTTCTTCAAATTGAAATGTGAACAATTTAAAGGTACGATGTACGTAATAGAAACGAAAATTATCAAAATCGGGTTAGCCAGGAAAAATTTATGATTTCATCTCTAATTTTTAACCCCTTATGAGTGGAGTTTTTCATAAAAAATGGATATTTTTTTTTGTTTGCGCTGGAAGGTGGAAATCTTCAATAGACACCATAAGACCCGTGCCTCGTGGTAGTGTGGGATTTTTACCCACTAAAACCACCGAAAAATTTATAATTTCATCCCTAATTTTTAACCTCTTATGAGTGGAGTTTTTCATAAAAAATAGATATGAGAATAATTTGAAATTATGTTCTACCAAAAAAAAAAAAAAACAAAAAAAATTTTCGAAATCGAGTGATCCAATGAGAAGTTAATATTTCATCCCTTAGTTTTCAAACCTTTAGAAGGGAACGATTTTTTTCAAACTAAAATGGGACCACATGGAAAGCACCAGCTTTCAAATAAAAAACGAATAATCAAAATCGGTGCACCCAGTTGAAAATTCTGAGGTAACAACCATGAAAAAAAATCATACAGTCGAATTGAGAACCTCCTCCTTTTTTTGAAGTCGGTTAAAAATAGTGTAAGGTAACCTACACAGTAAATGCCTTTTAACTTTATAAGGTAGAATAGATTGATCAGTTAATAGACATGTGCATAAATTACATGAGTAACAATTGAGATGGTGAGAATCAGAAAATTTTAAGTAAAAAAAAAATATAATTAAAAAATTTAAGTTAAGTCAATATTTAGGATTACAATACATCATTTTGTTATATTAAAGACTGGTGTAAGTCATTATTCCATCCAGTTTTTTTTTAAGTATGTAGGGATTTTTATACAGTAATTAATCTAATAAACCTTTAAAAATCTCAAAATGAGGAAAAGTTGGCTTACACCATTCTGATTCTTTCCAGCTCAGTCAGTGCAAACTAAAAGCTCCGCTTATAGGACCAAACGCTTAGTATAATGTCATTACAATGGCAAGCTTGGTTTTCGTAAGAGATGCAATCGATAGCAGTTTAGCCGGATACCGGATATTCAGCCGCCAAATATCCGGTGGAACGTTTAAAGTTGAATTAATAACTCGTTTTAACTCTATAAGTCACGACTCAAACTACTTGATTGCACCTTTCTTACACCCGAGATTCAAAACAAAGAAGTCTGGAGTTCTCCAGAAGCAATTTATCTTAAACACCGACTAAAAAAAGTAGAGGAAAAGAAACAGAATCAGCTGTATCTCGCAAAGCTCACGACGTTTTAGGATTTTTACTTTCGTTTACTACTACGAGTATATAGTAAAGGAAGAATTGTAACCTGGTCGAATTTTCGAATTCGAGCTTTCACCGGAAATACAAGTCCCTAAGTCCAAAAATGTGGTTTTTAGAAACATGTCTGTGTGTGACAGCCATATCGTATCGAAAGCTCTATCCAAATTACACCAAACTTGAAATTTTGTTTTCATATTATATCTAGTTTTGCCGCGAAGCTTTTGGTTAAAATCGGTTAACCGGAAGCTCCACTTTATTCTAGGAATTTTTGAGCTTTTTCAATTTTTTTTGAAAACGGCTCCAACGTTTTCCTTTAAACTTTCTATAGTTCTTAGACTCATTGCTGCCTACAACTTCTAGTTGAAACTTTTTCCTGGAAAAATTCCAATAAGAACGGTTCTGTGGTGAAGGTTGGGAATTCGTATTATCATATAGGTTCTAAGCATATAAGGTTATATTATATGTAATATATGTAAAATGTTTATATTTCTTTTAACCAACAGCGAGTTTCAGAAATGAAAGTAAAAGAAAGTAATGCGATACCTCGCTGCAGATATTTTTATAATTTTTAAAAAGCTTAAAACCTCTTTGAAGTAATAACATAATAGAAAATTTTTACTTTTTTTTACCTACTACTATATATGATAGTACTTAAAGGAAGTATTGTAATCGGGTCGAATTTTCGACTTCAAGCTTTTACCAGAAATACACGTTTTGAGGTCCCCGGAGCCCAAAAAAGTGGTTTTTAGAAACATGTCTGTGTGTGTATGTCTGTGTGTGACAGCCATATCGTATAGAAAGCTTTATCAGAATTTTACCAAACTTGGAATTTTACCTTCATATTATATTTAGTTGTGCTGCGAAGTTTTTGATTAAAATCGGTTAGTCAAAAGCTCCACTTTATTTAAGGAATATTTTAGCTTAATCAATTTTTTTCGAAAACGGCTTCAACGATTTGCTTTAAACTTTCTATAGTTCTTAAACTCATCAATGCCTACAACTTTTATATGAAACTTTTTCCTGGGAAAATTCGAATAACGACGATTCTGGGGTGAAGGTTTGGAATTCGTTTATATAGGTTGTATGCATACAGTTCTGTTTATATGTATAGTTATAAAGTGCTTGTATTATTTCTTTTAACCAACAAAAAGTTTCAGAAATAAAGGTATTGTGACGCCTCGCAGCAGAAATTGTAAAGTTATAGAAAACCTGCTATATAATATCTATACTTCTATCCATACATCAAGCTTTATATTTAATACAAGTCTCTAAAGCAAATACAAACTAATATTAGATTTCAAGCTTAACTTAGTCATTTTTGACGTCACAATTGGCCTTTACAAACGAATTTTTTCAACAAATTTTCTTTAATAATAATTAAGAAATAAATTAAAACCCTTACTTAAACGACTTGGTTTTTTCTAATTCTAAACTAAAAATTATGGAATAACATTATAATATTATAGTAAAATATTTTTAAAATTATTATAAAAAATGTTAATGATCATTTGCACGCAGCTTTCTCATAGACATAATATAAAACAACTAGGAATTGAATTTTTTTGGGCTGATTGTTCGATTTGTGGTAGGGAAAAACTTTTTTTTTATATAGATATAATGATTGTTTTCCTATCACTGAATAATTCATTAATGTTCATTGTGTTTTGGACATTTTCTCCGCACCTAAATTAATGTTGTTCGCTTTTTTCTATATACACATATGCTTATTAATTCAAGGAAAAGTTTATTTCCTTTACCCCTCTAATGTGAATTCTAACAAATACAAAAAATAATTAATCTTTCTCGACACTTTCCCTATTTGTTTAGCCTTTGAGTTTTCCATATGAGTTATATTCACTGAGTAAATAACGAGGTTGAAGCTTAGGCTTGTACGGGAATTTCTTTGGATGAATGTGTGTTAATGCCAATTGTTATCTTTAATCGGACGACGAGTGTGACTCGTGTATGGGTCGAGCTTTATTTTAAACGTTGCCAGAGCTTTTCTCGTTTATTTTATGCATACTTGGCGATCGCGTGTCGTTTCACGAAAATTCATTTATATTCTTGAATGTTTATTAGATATGTGTGTGAACTGAAATGAGATGGAAAAACGAGAATATCAAAAGTATACTTGTATCTAAATTTTAGTTAATGAAGCGACTTACACTAAAAAATTATTTTAAATCAGGGCTTTTAGTCAAACCGTTTAGGTTCTCTGATCTCCAGTAAAAATTGTCAATTTTTTTATTTCAACTTTGTAGAGATTTCTTTTGTTATTGTGTAAAATTGGGTGAAAATGCGTTAAAATTCTATTTCACGAACTTTACCGAAACTTTTTAAATGTACGATTCCTGTAGGATATAATTGTTTGGCTATCCCATGGGAACTATGCATTATTCTAGCCTTAGCTATATCATTCTCCCCCAAACTACCACATTGCAAAAATCATATCAATCTTTTACTATGTGATAAACAAAAAACATATCTATCCCACGGGAATAGTACATATCTCCTGAGTAAAAGTAGATCAAGTCTTCTTAAGGAAAATGAGTTAAGACTCTATTTCGTGGATTTTAATGAAACTGCTTTTAAATACACGGTTCTTATAGAATACATACTTGTTTTGCTATCCCATGGGAACCGTTTATTATTCCGGTATGAGATGTAACCTATATCATTCTCTGACCCCTAAACTACCACATTACAAAAAAGAAAGTAAATCTTTTGCTCTGTAAAAAACAAAAAAACATCTATCCCACGGGAACCGTACATTTTTCTGGATATAAAGTATACTATATGTTAAACCGGATTATAATCTATATCAATGCCAAATTTCATTCAGGTCCATTCAGTACTTTTTGAGTGAAAGAGCAACAAACATCCTCACAAACTTTCACGTTTATAATATAAGTAAGATTAAAAAAAACATATTATTAGGTTAAAATGGAAGTCTATTTTAAAATAAATTTCACCTTGAACTCTTTTTTCACACGTCCAAACCAAATCTTGACAAGCTCTTAGAAATCCTAACGGAAAAGTCTGTGAAAAAGGAAATATCAATCAAAATTTCGTCAAAAAGACTAACAAATCTGATAAGGGAACAATTTTTTTGTTGTTGTATCCGAAAAAAAGCTTGGAAAACGATTGTGGTACGTTTTGTGGTAAGAAAAATCGAGACGTGATTCAAATTCAGATAATTCAAGTGCGAGTAAAGTAATGTTTAACGAGAACGAAAAAGAAATGTGAGCTTTACATTTTTATGAGTGTTGAAGAAAGAAATAATTGCGTAGACGTATTGATTATTATATCTGAAGATAATTAGATTTTTTTTGGGTCTGAGTTTTTTCGATTTGGTTAGATAAAAATGTAATGAGTTGAAATTAGGGGAGCCAATTTTTTTTTTAGTGTTTCATCATAGATAATTCAAAGATATTTTAAATGTAAAAGCCATGGAATTTTTTTCATATACCTGGCAATAAGTAAAATGCTTAAAATTAAAAATTTTAATACTTAGAATTTTTTCAAGAGCGTCTATTGAAGTTGTAGACTGATAAAATTTTTTTTAATAAGATTGAAACTTAAAAATTTAATGAATTAGAGTCGCATATTGCATTGGATTATTGTATAACCGCTAGTTATAAATAAACTTATACAATCGACGCTAAGGACAGCAAGGACAATGTTAACTTTTAACAAACGAGAATTAATTTTTAGTAAAAACACTTTTCAAAAATTTAGAGCATTAATAGACCAGGGTCGATAATTTTCGAACCCAAAAAAAATTATAGTAGGATTAAATCCATTAGAAAAGGAAGAGAATTAATAAAAATGAAAGGAAAAATAAATTACGGTCGATCTGAGGTCAAGAAGTGAGATAGGGGATGAGGTTTAAGGGTAGAAACGATTTATCTCGATTTCCGTCAAAACTATAAGTCTTATGGAAAAAAGTTAAATAGCAAAGTTGTAGATAATAAGATCTACAACTTTTGTGCTAACACTTTTTTCACACAACAACAAAATTTATGTGAAAAATTCAAATTATCAAGTTTTGGTTTTTAATTTTTATCTTTTACAAAAAAAAAAAAATTTACACGAAATTTAGTGAAATTACCTTTTAATGTCCCAAACACCCTGTATTTTTTTTATTAAAAATATTAATTTTTTCACCTTATTTTGACTTAATATTGAAAAAGTACCCTAATTTTCAATCGAAAATTCTTACGTCAAAATATCCACTTATTTAAAAAAGTCAGTGGGCTTTTTGTTCATTGAAATCTCTACTTTCTGATGGTACCAAAAATATACATTACAATGTGAACAGTTTCCAGAAAATGCAAAAATTAAAGTTAAAATTTTAATAAACTGCTCAAAATTGTACAAATACAATATTGAGCAATTTATTAAAATTTACACTATTATAATTTTTTTTCACTTTTTACCATTTTCAAAGGCGTTAGCTTTGGTTTATTAGAAGTGTTTGAAACGTTTTGTGAGTTTAAGAAGATTTTACCTATCATTTCCAAAGGAATTAAAAATCGTTCAAATATTTTTACTGGCTAATGTTAGCCTGTTTTTAGCCCTAACACAGTCAAAGTTTTGACAGCTGCTCCCAACTATCTTGGAAGTAGAGTCCAGTCCCCAGCGAGGGTTTGGAGGAAGAGGCCCCAAAATAAACAGAAATCCCTCCCAACTTATTTTTCAAGAGAAAGTTGCAAGTTAGATGTTACCAACGCGCTGTTTATTAACCAAATTTGACGTCAATGCAGCAAAATTCGATATCTCGAAAACTAAGCGAAGACTCGAAAACTTGTATCGCGTATTTTGGATTTATTTTGGCAAGATCTATAAGAATCTATCGTCAAATCTTGGCGTCAGGTAAACTGCATGCTTATCAAAAAACGTTGCAGTCAGTGTTAATCATCAGATAATAGCATCAATGATAACACAGGTCAACAAAAAAAATTTTTTTTTTTTGTTGCCCTGGATTTCTGCGAATTTATATGTTTTCAAGTGCACAGTTTACGAATATATTTATTAAAGTGTTAATATAGTTAATATTTATTAAATTATTAAATAAATGTGCTCTAGTTTTTCAAAATTTTAGCATATCTAACTTATTAGCTTTGGAAACAAATTAATTAAAAATAAATTGGATAATTCATAATAAATAATCGGAGCATTGAGTAGATTTGAAAATGGTTAAATTTTTACTAAGTCAACAAAGTGGAAACACAAAATGCCCTTGCTTTATTTGTCTGTGGGATAGTAGAGCAAAACAACTTCTTTGGAAACAAGATTTGTGACCTTTGAAAAAGTCCTTAACTCTGGGTAGGGCTAAGTGCCAACAAGAAGCCGTTATTAAACAGAGACAAAATCATACTTCCACCATTAGGAGATTAGGTTTAAGTAAATTTGTAAAAAATTTCCTAAGGTCAGCACAGAAACATTAAAAGGCGGAATATTTGATGGTCCTCAAACTCGGTAATTGATGAGAGATGTAAATTTTATCAAGGTTATGACAGTTCCGGAAAGTGAAGCTTCGAAAGATTTTATATTGGTAGAAAACTTTCTAGGTATAATTATAAAGCACCAAATCATAAAGAAAATGTGCAAAAATGTTGGTAAGCTTTAAGAGTTAAGGAGCAAACATGAAGTATAAAGTTGCACTTTCTCCATAGCCATCTGGATAGATTTTCTGATAATCTGGGAAATTATAGTAAGAAACAGGGAGAGCGCTTCCACTAGGATCTTAAAGTAATGGAGGAAAGGTATCTGTATCGTCGAAAATCCTCCAACATGGAGCTTTCTCGTAGTTATTTAAGAATTATAATCAGTAAATAAAACACCATTTACGGAAAAAAGTACTATGGCATAAAAAAAAACCCGATTTATTATCATTGTTACATAGTTTTGGGATTTACTATATATCTTATTGATTGCACCATGAATTGATTGGTAGTGTGAAATTGTTTAGGTTCGTATGTGGTTGTGCAGTTAGGATTCGCTCAAGGATCGCTCGACATGACGACTCCCTGGAGCCCACTCAAAGCTAAAGCAGTTAATTCAAGTAGATGGGACCGCCGTTTTCAACATTTTTCATATTTGTAGTGTAAAATTAAATAAAAATTTATAAAAAAAAAAAAAACAGAGATCAAATCTTCCAAAACCATTGATAGTTTCATGAATTGTGCACATAACTATATCAGAAATTAATCTTATATCAACGGCAACAAAATCACTGTTTATCAGTGTAATAGTATTTAGCAAAATAGACAAAGTCGATAATAACCAATGCCAAACACCAAGCTTACTAATTATATTGACTTGGAGAAAAATGTTAAAAAAAAAATTTCCTTTAAATAATTTCGAGAAAATCAAGGAATTAAACTGACGAAAATGCTTCTCGCATAATTCAAAGTTATCTCCAGTTATCTCAGGCATCCATTTTGACATCGTCAAATTCTAAAATTCAATAAATTGATTGATTATTTTTACTTTAACAATTAATTTCATACCTTTCCACTAATTATCAATACTTAAGTCACAGAATGAAAACCACGCGGTTATCTAAACCGCCATTTAATTGTTAAAACAAAAACTTCCACCACGTTTCACTACGAGTCAAAAATTCATTTTTAATGCTCATAATTTGAAACTAAAATTTTACTTACAATCATTATTTAAACATTTTAATTATTCTCTATTGACCATAAAACGGGCTCATTATTAAAAACGGATCAAAGCAAATTAACAATGTTCAAATTTCAAAATATTCGACGGAATGAAAAACAAAACAACAACTACGTGTAAAAGATGTTACCAACTTATTTTATATTTCATTCAATTTCACTAAACTTATTTGAAATTTAAATGTATTTTAAAAAAATTATACGAAGAAATATTAATATTTATCTAACTAATCGGTCATTTTTGTGCAACTCAAAGGAATCACATACAATTTCATAGTAGTAATAATTGTACAATCCAATACATTTAAGATGGGTTTCATGAATTTCAATGTTTGAAGCAATCCAATTTATGTATGAAATACATTGTAAATGTGTTGAATTGTACAATACGACTGACTATACTTTTAATAAAGTAACACGGATTAATGTTTTAGATTTTGCCGATCAAGCCCAGGAAAAGATTATGGACGGTATGGAATATGTGAAAGACCAAATGTCCGATGGTATGAGTGCCGTGGAACACGGCTTAAGTACGACAATGGGAACGATTGGCGATTCTTTAGGAATGCACCGCGATGAAATGGCCAACGAACTAGAAACAAAAATGACCGACATGGAAGAGTCAGCGACCCAAGCAATCGCCGATCAAATCTCCGACGCCGAAACTGTAATCGCCAGTGAAGAAACCGAACAAATGCTCGACGACGTCCTAACCGAAACTAAAGAAATGGCCGAGGAAGTTACCGAAACCGTTGAAGACGCCGCCGAAACCGCGGCTGAAACCATTGAAAATGCAACCGAAGAAATGGTTGAGGTCGGTGAAAAAACCATCATTAAACTCGGCGACGAGGCGGATGAAACGATTCAGTGCATCACAACTGAAGGTGGTGAAGAAATGGTCGACGACGCCCCGATGGAGAGTGGCAACGAGAAAAAGGACGAGGAAAAAGAAACGGAAGGTCAAGAAGAGCCGTAAGTCGTATTACATGTGAGTTACTTTCAATCCACAGCCCTTGCCTTTTAATCCCCAAAAATTTTCGCTATATTCGCTTGCTAGTGTTGACTTTGTTTATAACTTAATAATCTAATGATTTTCAGTTAAGTTATCTATTTTCGGGCAGGACAAGCTCACCAACTCTTTGGGAACAGGCCCACGACGCGATACTGCTGAAGGCCCCGCGACCAGCCATTGACATTTCTAATGACTTATTTGGACGATTTCGAGCCGAAAACACCAACGTCCAGAACAACGACCAGGCGGAATTCGGCCGTTTTGAACGTCTGGCGCAAGCTACTTGCCGTTTGAGTGACGATCCACCCACCACTTGGTCGCAATCTTAAACTATACACCCTCCTAGTTGTTAGCCGAAATAAAGGACAGAATATGCAATTAAAGAAGATCCAAAACGTTTGTCTAAAAGGACCCAAAAGTTGATTTAATGTACGAAACAATTCAATTGAAAGAAAGTAATTTCGGTTTGCACCAGTAGTTGGCGTTGTGTTAGTTTCGTTATTCTTTTGTCAAATTAAAATTTTTTTCTTTTAAAATTTGGTAGTCGATACTTTTAGGTCGCCATGGAAACCAATTTCCTGTAATTTTGTTTACAATTGTCAGTTTACGGCCAGTTTTAATATGGAGTGTAACAATAAGTATTTTCGACCCATTTTACATTTTTATTTTCATAAAGACAAGAAAGCGGCTGAGGCTTAGAAAGAGATGTTTGAAGTCTATGGGATTGATTGTTTAAGAGAGGTCGCTATAGAAAGCGATTTCATGTAATTTTGTTTAGAACTGTCAGTTTACGGCCAGTTTTAACATGGAGTGCAACCATAAATATTTTTGACCCATTTTACTTTTTAATTTTCATAAAGGCAAGAAAGCGGCTGAGGCTCAGAAAGAGATGTATGAACTCTATGGTGTTGATTTTTTAAGAGAATGCACTTGATTTAAAAAATTTCCTTCTGGAGATGTCTCATTGAAAGATGCCCAACGTTCTAGTCGACCCTCTGAAGTTGATGATGACAAAGTGAAAGCGATAATTGACTCGAATCGTTACTTAACTATGCGAGAGATTAGAAAACAGTTGAATGTATCACACACAACAATTGCATTGACTTGTTAAGAAGATCGATATTTGGATTTTGCACGAATTAAAAGAAATTCACCTACCACAACGAATCAATATTTCTGATATGCATTTCAAACGTAATGCAATCGACCCTTTTTTGAAATGAATTATCACTGGCGATGAAAAATGGATCGTCTACAATAACGTCAATCGAACAAGATCAGCCGCTTTCTTGCCTTTATGAAAATAAAACTGACAGTTGTAAACAAAACTACACGAAATTGGTTTTTATGGCAACCTAAAGGGCTACCAAATCTTAAAAGAAAAAAATTCTAACATTGACAAAAGAATAACGAAACTAACACAACGCCAACTACTGGTGCAAACCGAAATTACGTTCTTGTCAACCCAATAAAAAATAAGTTTTCGGTATGATGGATATTGAATGATTTTGTGGAGTCAATGCTCAAGTTGGAAAAATTAAAGAATCATTATAACCTTCAAGAAAATGACAGTACAAGGGTTTCTTTTAATACAACGTTTTGGAGCTCACTTTCAACGTTTTACACGTCCAATATTTCGACTGTATTGCTGTAATTAAAATTTCTACGTTACAATTTACATAAATTTCTGAATAATTCATACATCAAATATTTTTCGAATATGAATATTTTACACGAGTCACTATACTTAATAAATATGTATATTGATTTTGTTCTACAGTTGGCCAATATATTGATTATTTTTTTTTTCTGTTCATTCTTTTAAAACTACTCGTCAATTCTTCCCGAACAAATCGAATTAATATGTCGAGCAAAACTAAACGGCAGGTAGAATGTGGCAAAGACGAAATTCAAGTGAGAAAATTTTATATAAAGAATATTTTGTTGAATATATGTAAAGAGTCTATTTATAAAATGTTCGTAATATATAAAAAAAAAATGAAATTAATATTTTATTATATAAAAAACGATTCGATAAATGAGCTTTTGGCTTCAATAAAACAAGAAAAATATTAATTTAAACAAAAATGATTATAAAATTGTGATTTTCATTAAAAGTGTCAATTGCGGCGCCATCACTCACAACACTTTATTTATGGGTGTTGTGGGATGGTTTCTAAAAGTTGTTATAAAATTATATATATATATATGTAAAATAAAAATTAATACTCTCACATGAATCAAAGATGTGCGAGTCTTAAACGAATATGATGTAAATAAAATTAGTTTAACGCAAGTCTGAATAATTTTAACTAATATTGTCTGAAACTAGCGAAATGAAAATTCAATGATTTTCCTTTCTTATTATTGAAAAAATCAAATGAGTTTCAACAAAAAATTCTTCAATAGTTTCATTGAATGTGAGATCACGATATCAAGAGGGAAATCAAAAATACCGTCCAATTCAAGTACCTTGACTTAACAAACAAAGCCTAGAAGTAAATTTAAAACAGATTTTTCCTACTTTTTGTTTACTTTCTTATCTTTTGTAATGATAATTTTTATAGGTTAAGTGCAATTAATGTAAGATTTAAGTATGTTTCAAAATTGATCACTTAATTATTGTATCTAGTTTTTAGAAATTAATGTGTACGTTTTCAATTTGAGCACGGAGCAATTGAGGAGAAAACAATGTCTTCGGTAAACTACTTACTAATTATATAAAAAAAAAAAAATTATTAAATCCTAGTTGCACGATATTGTATTATTTAAACTAATGATATATAAGTATTTGTGTGATTAAAATTATTTTCAATAAAATATTTTCATGGAAACATTACTTGGTTGTTGAGTATATTAATATTGAAAGAGAAAATAACTCAAGATTCTGTAGACTAGAGTCGAACATTTTTGAACCCAGCAAAAAAAAATTATAGTAGTTATAAATCGTTATATATAACGAAAATGAAAAGAAATATAAATTATAGTCGATCTGAGTTCGGGAAGTGGAAACGGTTTATCTCGATTTCCGACAAAACTACAAGTCCTATGGAAAAAATTAATTAGCAAAGTTGTGGATAATGAGAAAATCTACAACTTTTGTACTGCCACTTTTTTTACATAACCTCAAAATTTATGTGAAAAATTCCAATAACCAAGTTTTTGGTTTTTTATTTTTAATTTTTTACAAAAAAAAAAGTTTTGTCATGAAATTTGGTGAAAAGTTACCTTTTTATGCCCCAAATTCAGTATAACTTTTTTAATTTAAAATATTAATTTTTTCACCTTATTTTGACTTAATATTGAAAAAGCACCCTAATTTTCATTCGAAAATTCTCACGTCAAAATATCTACTTTTTTAAAAAAAGGCGGTGTGGTTTTTGTTCGTTGAAATCTTTACTTTCTGATGTTGCAAAAGAAATATACATTAAAATGTTAAATTTTTTCAGAAAATGCAATAATCAAAGTGTAAATTTTAATAAATTGCTCAAAGTTGCATTTGTATTATACAATTGTATTAAGTATAATTTTGAGCAATTTATTAAAATCTACACTTTAACTATTGCATTTTCTAGGAACATTTAACATTGAAATGTATATTTTTTTGCATCATCAAAAAGTAGATATTTCAACGAACAAAAAGCACACTACCTTTTTTAAAAAAGTTGATATTTTGACGTGAGAATTTTTGATTGAAAATTAAGGTGCTTTTTCAATATCAAGTCAAAATAAGGTGAAAAAATTAATATTTTAAATCAAAAAAATTATATTGCATTTGGGGCATAAAAAGGTAAATTTTCATAAAATTTCATGATATTTTTTTTTGTACAAGATAAAAATTAAAAACCAGAAACTTGATTATTGGAATTTTTCATTTTAATTTTGAGGTTATATGAAAAAAATGGTAGCACAAAAGTTGTAGATTTTCTTATTATCTACAACTTTGCAACTTAATTTTTTCCTTGTAGTTTTGTTGTAAATCGAGATAAACCATTTCTACCCTTAAAAACACCCCCCTTTTCCACTTCCGGACCTCAGATCGACTGTAATTTATGTTTCCTTTAATTTTTGTTCTATTCTCTTCCTTTTCTAATGGGTTTCATCCTACTATAATTTTTTTTCACTATTTACCATTTTCAAAGGCTTTAGCTCTGGTCTACTGTTTATATGTCGTGTTATAGATATTAAATAAAGGTAAGTTTTGTTATTCTTGATTTTAGGAAAGATTTCAGGTTCTTTATTTGTTATTATTATAATTGTCATCGATAGACAGCTGATTAATTTAGGATAGACCATTGCATTTATACGATGAAGTAATTTTCAAGGTGCACAAAACGTCTCTCGGATTTCTTTCACAATTTGGATAAATGTTTCTTACAGAATTTTGAGAGAACTACCTACTAGGCTTACTTAGCCCGTTTTGCACTTCATTTCAAGTAAATTAAATTGCCTATAAATTATTGTCTATAAGTTCTGCTCTTAGGATCAATGTTTTCGACGCAACTTCGATCCAAAAAAGGTCTAAGTCCAAAATCTTTTTATGAAAAAACTTGCTTATTTTCAAAGTGCCGTAACTCGGTAACCCATTAACGAGCATAGCTTTGGTTGGGCTTTATTTGTATTTGTAAGAAATTTGATGTTCTTTAAAAACATACAGACTATAGCCTTCGAAGAAAAATACATGGATTAGAAGATACCGAGCAGAATCTGAAACAAGTTTAAATTTTTCACGGTTATTGCTCTATAAAAGTTTTTCCACACATTTATGAGAGTTGCAAACTTGAGGATACATAGTCCAAATAATGGGTCCAAATAACATACTAAAACATCAGATATACATCATGTTTTGTTAGTTTATTGTTGATTTTGACTGGCCTATAATAGAAAAATCAAATGTTCTTTGAAAGATAAGTAGCAAACCTTTTAAAATAATGCTATCTGTTGTTGAAAAGCTGAACGATTTATTCATTTCATTAGAAATCTATAATTATAAATTTTCATTGATTTAAAATACAACAATTGATTGATACTTACAAATACTTTTAATTAAATATAAATTTAGCGTTGCCTATTCTTTACCACAAAAGCGTTTTCGATAAGTAATTTATTAAAAGATGCAATTTTAACCAATATTTGCAATTGTGAAATGCAAGTAATTGTTATGGCCCATTACTGTTTGGTCCTTTCAGTTGTGAGTTACAGGGTGTTAAAAATGGATATCAACAAAGAGAAAATGTGATACATTTTACGGTTTTTCTTTGATAAAGGCAAAAATGCAAGTCAGGTGGCCAAACCAGGACTTAGGACTAGGAAGGTTCTACTGTGCATTTGGTGGGATTGAAAGGAATTATTTATTATGAGTGGCTTTCATATGGCCAAACACTAAGTTCATATTTCTGTCAACAACTGGGACCATTTGAAATCTAGCAATTGGCCAGAAACGGTCAGAATTGACCAACAGAAGAAGTGTTGTGTTCCATCAGGACAACACCGGGCCATACCTACACATCTGTAGTGACTCGCCAGACATTCCGGGAGCTTATTTAGAAAGTTTTAATGTATCCCCCATATAGTTCGGACCTGGTACCAAGCGATTACCATCTTTTACTCGCATTGCAAAACTTTCTAAATGATAAGAATTTAGCATCAAGAGAAGATTGTGAAAATCGATTCCTAGAGTTTGTCGCCAATAAGGACCAAGACTTCTATGAAACAGGCATTGTAAAGTTACCTTTAAAATGGCGACAAATTAAAGTACAAAAAGGGTGGATGTTTGACCCAAATCGGACAATTCAAAACATGTTAAATCAAGTCTTGAAGTTCATGCTATCATAAAGGATTTCTTTTTACCCAACCTTTATTTTTACAAATGTAAAAATTTATATGCAGTAGCTCATTTTTATCTCTCTGATATTACTAGCGTGCTAATGGCGCTGTAGACAAATGAAAATCGAGCTAGACTTATACAAAGAGATTTTCTGTAAATCAAAATCAACTAAAAGTGTCTTAAGATTCAACTTCCCTAATAAAATGCGAATTCGAAACCAATGCTTATACATTCAACCTATTTTTGAGAGATTTTCAATTAAAATTTAATATCAGCTGCGAGGCGTCACAGTACATCCTTTTATAAAACTCGCTGTTGGTTAAAAGAACTATAATTGCTTTATAACTATGCATATAGTCTCTATGAACCTATAAACTAAATTCCTTAAGCCCAGAACCCTTCTTATTTAAATTTTTCCGGGGAAAAAGTTTCAAATAAAAGTGGTTGGCATTAATGCGTCTTATAACGGCAGCAAATTTGAAAAAAATCGATGGAGCCGTTTTCGAAAAAAATTGAAAAAATTCCGAGAATAAAGTGGAGTTTTCGGTTAACCAAATTCAACCAAAAGTTTTGCGGTACAACTAGATGTATTATAAATGCTATTTACTATGTTTGGTGAAATGTAGATAAAGCTTTCGATACGATATCGCTGTCACACACATACACAAGGGTGAGAGCTCGAATTCGAACCGATTACAATAATACCTCCTATACATACCCGAGTCGAAATTTTAGACCTCAAAATCTAGGTTCAAGTAGATTGAAACATGACCATTTGCGTTTGAATTGAAGACCTCTTTTGAACCTACAAGTGGCATTTATTGGACAAAATACCACGTTTGGTCCCAAAAGAGGTTGACAGAAAAAACTTCAAATAGACCTCTCTCTCTCTCTTTTCTCCATTCTTTCTTTATCACTCTCTTTTATTGCTTTAATGGTAGGGTTTTTTTTTTCAAAAAGAATAACATTTTTATTTTAATATTTTTTTTTTTTTTTATTCATTAAATAAACAAGTTTCATTAATATAACCGATTTTAGAAGTGATAAGAATATTACAAATATCAGTTCTTATTTCTTAATTTCCTTGCCCTTGTTTACCAGCTCCTTTATTGTCGCCATTGCCATCATTTTTTTCCAGGATTTCCTTTTATTATTATCCAAAATATACCCAACCATGTGCATTTCTTTAGAAATTTTATTTAGTTCTATAACATCTCTCTGATTACTTTCAAGGTAATAAATTAAAGCAAATTTCTTCCCAGTTTTTCTTTAAAACTCGGTTTTTTCACTTTTAAGTTTTTTACATTTACACTTTTAGGCCTTTTGATATAGACAATATTGAAAAATAATCAAATAGTGAAATAAGTTTATTCAATTGTTGTATAATAACTCGAGTAGCACTCGAACGGTTAACAAGAGACTAAAGCTGAGTAAAAATGAACCAGAATGAATAGGATTAAGAATCAAACCAGTAATGGATACAAGAATACACAATATTATACTAAGCATCTAAATATAGGAAAGAGAGAGATCAAAAATTTGGGTTATTAGTAAATAATATTTGCAATAGGGATTGTAAAAAAAAGGAAATTTACAACCATATTTTATGTTTTATGATCATTAACCTTTTTTTAGGACGAGACGCTGTTCACAGAATATAATAAAAATTTCATGTAGGTTAAAATGAAGAGGATGGAATCGTTTAGGTCTATATGAGGCTCATTTTACTCTTTGGAGGCCCAAAAGAGGGTATAAGTACCATTTTAGGGCCAAAGGAGGTCTGAAATTTTGACTCGGGTATCTTATACAATACTTCCTTTACTACTACCATAGCTACTACTTAGGAAAATAACGCTAACATTTTTTTTTAAACTTATAAACCTTAATGTTAAACTCGTTTAAAATATTCTTGTATAATTAGATTATTAAAAGATTAATTATAAAAAAGTAATAAATAATACTCCTATTTCAATAGCAAAGACAATGTGACGCCGCGCCGTGGCGTCATTCCAATATTTAACGATAAAAATATCAAAAAGTTTACTCACAATCAGAAAACTAATCAGCTCCAGCGATTCGGCACATCAAACATTATCGATTTTCACATATTTCACTAAATTGCATCGAAAATATTGATTGATGCAAACTGATTTTGATCGATTTTAATCACTGACATTAAAACGTGGATTCACCATTAAAACAATCGGAAGACTAAAAGATGCCGTATGTGGGTCAGTGGGGCCAACACCCCCTAAAAAAATTAACATTTACAAATAAAAAATTTTTGAAATCGTTGAATTAATAATGCAAATGTATTAACAAAATGAATCATTTTTTAAATTAAATCATTTAATTAAGATATTTTTATCGTTTAATTAATATTTTTCAAGTATTTAAGCCTTATGAACCTTATCCTAATAGGAGAACCAAAAATTCTATTACCTAAAAAAACAAAGTTCCAATTCATTAAACTTGGAATGATTAAATGTCAAAAGCACAATAAATGTATTGATCAAAGATTTTAATAAAGAGTTAATTTATTGATAAAGAATTTAATCCTGTGAACGACATCTTTAATGAGCTTTAATTTTTTCAAGCTTTATTTTTCAGAAATGATTTTTTAATTATGATCAGAAGGTTTTGAAATGCTTGATGACGTCACTTCAATTAAGTATTTACAAGAAATATTTTCACATTAAATTTTTAATTTGCATTATTAAAACAATTTTAATATCATAAATGCATTTACTTTTAAGAGACTGCATTTTAAAAAGATAATGGGATTACATTTTTTTTACCATTGAAGCTCGTTGCATCTTGAAAACAATCCTTTTGTATCCAGAAGTTCAACTACTTGACTCGATGAAGTTCTAGTTTCAACTTGGAGAACCTGCAAATTAATATCAGAAAAGTTATTTGAAAATATTTCAATTGAAACTCACATCAATTAAACTACTGATGAATGATGATTCCACAATCTTGAATTTTTTATTCTAGAACCATGATTTGTATCTTTTTAACATGCAAATTGGTGGATTATTTAGTTCCTCGAAACTTTTATGGAAGCTTCTAATTATTTCCACGTTTACAATTTGGCAAGATATGTTAATTGTGACTGAGTTATTCAGTCTTTCTAGATTCAAACTGTTACAATATTTAGTTTCGAATATGAAAAGCCTTGTAAGGAAAATCTTTATGCTGAAAACTGGAAAATAAGATGAAAATTCTATGATGAAAAATAAGTTGATTGAGTTGAAGACATTCCTGATTTAGTTCAATACAGTTAATGCAAAAGTTTCGAACGAATCTATTTTATCGCCAGATGCCTTTATTAGACAAAATATAAAACAGTAGGTATATGAGAAAAATAGTCAAGAGTTGAAGCTAAAAACATTAAAGACAATTCCAACGTATACGAAAGAGTAAAAAGGAAGATATTGCAATCCCCTCATGGCCTATTATCCTTCTTTATTTCATAGATAAACCCAGTTGTCCCCCAAACAAAGGGAATGTTTTTTTCGTTTTTCTCAAAATAAACCCACATTACATATACTTAGGCGCAATATTCTGCATGTATGTAGGTAAATGTATGCGTTTAACGAGTTTTAGACCTGGATAATATTTTTGTTGAATCTTACGTTTCTTACTGCGACTTTATTTTGTGAAGACACATTGAATTAAATTCTTAATAATTGAGTATAAAATGTATAAAAATCAATGTTTAAATCTCGTACTTGGAGATAGCAAGAATTATTGACGAAATCATTAATTATAGAAAGGATTTTTGACTAATAACTTGACGTCAAATTGAAATTTTGGAAATATCTCTCATCATTTAAATCAAATGTAAGATAAAGCTTAGGTATAATGTTTTGGATTTCGTCTTTATAAAATTTAATTTCCAGATTCTCGAGACTCGAAGATTGACTTGTTAAGCTATGAAAATGTTGGGGCTAATAAATTGAAAAAGGCAATAAAATCTCCAATTTTGTCACCTGGTGTTTTTCTTTTCTCTTCCCAGGCTTTGAATGGTTCGAATCTTTCGGTTTTGTATGTAAGCATTTTGTTTCTTCTAATGAAGTGTTTAATTGTGGGAATTTGTGGAATTAATTTCTTGTTTCTCTATGTAATAATCTACCAGTTCTATGACTTATTGATAAAAGTTCTATGATGGTTTCATCAACTCCAGAATAATTTCGGATATAAAAGATTCATTTGAATTGATGAAAAGAATCTCCAATACATGAGCTAGATCATTTAATGATGTTTGAGACCAAAGACAAAGAATTTCGGGATTGTGGAAACTTGACCATTGAATCAATCATTGTAAGTTAAAAATTGCATTGACTTACGATTTTTCTTTACTGATACTTACTTTGCAGGTTCTACTTAAGTTGAAACATTAACTTATACTTCAAAGAAAATGTGGCATATTGTAAAAGACTTGAGAAATTCGCATGGAAAACTTTCCAATTGCAACTTGACGTTTTCCTTTTGCTACTTACAAAGGTTTAACTCTGGTTTTATAACCTAAACAATTTCTACTCTAACTGTGACGTTTTTATTAAAACTTGGTCGAATGAATTTGCGGTTTTCATGTAAAAATCTACAAGCTGTATTTACCAAGATTAAGTTTATGTGGACCTTAGATAATTTTGGATTATCAGTGTTAGAACGTTTTGATAATAAACTTTGTGTTTACAATTTTTCTTCTCAAATCATTCTGTGAGTAACTTTCAAAAATTTATTGAATACTCATCCACCATAACAAGTGAAAATTAGAAAGTTATTGATATGTGTAAAACATTTCTTAACAATATTCATTTTGCAGGTTCTTCAATTTGAAACTTTGATTCCAAATAAGAAGTGCAAATGATAAATCAAAATTTGGAAAAGACCCTGGAAAATGAACTTATCAAAAGTGTTCTTTCTGGTATCTTCTTCTTAAGGTGCAAATCATTTTTACTTTACATACTTAACATTTTAACAATGTGTCATATTTTAGGTATTAATCGAAAGCCCTTTTCGTTTCTTCATTAAAATCTACCAATCGTAAAACCTATTGATGTGAATTTCAAAGGTGATTAATAACCATCAATATTTTGACTTGAAAAAGATTTAACAAGATTTGGAATACAAAAGGATTATTTTCAAGATGCAACGAGCTTCAATGGTATCAAAAATATAATCCTATTATCCTTTTAAAATGCAGTCTCTTAAAAGTAAATGCATTTATGACATAAAAGTTGTTTTAATAATGTAAATTAAAAATTTAATGTGAAAATATTTCTTGTAAATACTTAATTGTAGTGACGTCATCAAGCAGTTCAAAAGCTCCTGATTATAACTAAAAATCATTTCTGAAAAATAAATATTGAAAAAATTAAAGCTCATTAAAGAAGTCGTTCACAAGATTAAATTCTTTATCAATAAATTAACTCTTTATTAAAATCTTTGATCAATACATTTATTGTGGTTTTGACAATTAATCATTCCAAGTTTAATGAATTGGAACTTTGTTTTTTTAGGTAATAGAATTTTTGGTTCTCCTATAAGGATAAGGTTCATAGGACTTAAATACTTGAAAAATATTAATTAAACGATAAAAATATCTTAATTAAATGATTTAATTTAAAAAATGATTCATTTTGTTAATACATTTGCATTATTAATTCAACGATTTCAAAAATTTTTTATTTTTAAATGTTAATTTTTTTAGGGGGTGTTGGCCCCACTGACCTACATCCGGCATCTTGGTCTTTTAGTCTTCCGATTGTTTTAATGGTGAATCCACGTTTTAATGTCAGTGATTAAAATCGATCAAAATCAGTTTGCATCAATCAATATTTTCGATGCAATTTAGTGAAATATGTGAAAATCGATAATGTTTGATGTGCCGAATCGCTGGAGCTGATTAGTTTTCTGATTGTAAGTAAAATTTTTGATATTTTTATCGTTAAATATTGGAATGACGGCGTCACATTGTCTTTGCTATTGAAATATTATTTATTACCTTTTTATAACTAATCTATTAATAATCTGACTATACAAGAACATTATAAACGATTTTCACATTATAGCTCATAATTTTTTTAAACAATTTTTAAGCTTTTCTGTAAATTGTCTTATACAGGTCAAATGTAGGTATAATTATTGCCATTTATTTACTTTTTAAACAGCTTCAAATTACATGCAAAACTCATTAATAATACAAAGACATGAAATCTTAAGGCAATCTTTTGCTTGAATTTAATTTAAATCAAATTTCCGTTTACAAGTCTAGTTCGATTTTCATTTTTTTTCGTTTGTTTAAATATCTGTTGTGACGTCATTTTCAAACTAAAATAGAGATAGGAATTTGTTTTAAATAAATCAATCTTGAAATAATAAAACGTTATCGTGGCGAAAATTAAATACAAAGGCTATTGACGATAATGAAGAAAAGTTTCACTTAACTTTTCATTTTAACCAATCGTATGTTCTGTTTATATTCTTCTAATCTATAGTAGGTTACATGTAAATAATTAAAATTAATATTGTATTTATTTTCTATTAATCTTATTTTTCCTGATTATTAATAGTAAAAATGTTAGAAAATTTTCTCCAATTAACGTTATTGAATGCATCTCGTTTTTGGATGCATTTCTGGTAATCAATAGAAGTTTATTTTTTGATAATATAATTTTATGGGATTTAATTTAAAACAAATGTGTTAGCTAATTGTTACTGTTTTCGGGATTGTTGGCTCCACTGATCCTCTCGTAGCATTTGTCTTCGGCTCCATTTTTGATAGTTTGATGCTCTGATTTTGTCTCATCAAAATCGTTTTGTGATTAATCAATCTTTTCGATGCATTTCCTAAAATCAGTGAAAATCGATACGATTTGATGTGTTGCATCGATCGAGCTAATTATTTATGTGAATGTAAGTAAACTTTTCGATATATTTCACATTTAAAAATCGCAATGATGCTAGATGGCATCGCATTTTCCTGGCCGTTGAAACGAAGCTTTTATATTCAATCAATGCTCAATTCAATCCTACAATTGTATTATTTATTGAATTTTAATTATGGCTAACATTTTTGTTATGATCATTTGATCATTTATTAAGTATTTAATGTGGAAATGTGTTCGTGCTATGAGCATTGAATATAACCAATACTCATGTTCTATTTTTTAATTGGCAACTCTACGCTTCATTAACGACAAATTAATTTCGAAATTCCTGTAGGAAAAATGAAAAAAATTTCCACTATTTTAAAGGCATTTTTTGTAGTCATTGTCTTAAGAATTAACAGCGTCTATGTTTAGTCCGATTTTCAATTATCTAATTGTTTGTTCAACTTTTTAAGATGGCGTCTCTAGCATTTGATTATTTGTAATGGCAACACTCTTGATCTGAATCAAAAATAAATATACGGCAACTAATATAAATAATTTTTACTATTACATAATAAAAGAAGATGAAGATATCTGTGTGTGACATAGACATTGCATATTGAAAACTTTATCTGAAATTCACCAAACTTTTGCCTTTATTTTTCATCTATTGGTACCAGAGACCTTTTACGATTAGTTGAACTTGGCTTTTGCAGGAAGCCCCAATTTATTTTATGGGGTTTTACATTTTTTCTTTTTTCGAAAACGGCTCCAAAGATTTTCTTTAAACTTGCTATAGTTCTTAGACTTATCATAAACAACAACTTTTATATAAAACTTTTTCCTGGAAAAATTCAAATAAAAGGAGTTCCGGGGTAAATGGTAGGAGTTAGAATAAAATATAATCATTATTCAATTTATCCTTAATGCTCATGCTTGCTGTTAACTAACGAAGCCCATCGGTTGTTATAATGAAACATTTTTCTTGACTTTTTGTTTTAAACAATTGTGGGTTTGTTTTTGTTTCTTTTGACCAATGGCGGATTTCATCTCAATCGTAACAACTATTAGTTATTGTTTCACAATTTTATTTTCTTTAATTAATAACGAAATTAATTTGATTATTGTGAAATGGAAACTCAAACCTAAGCATGGCAACGATTATTACACTAATTGTTAACCTGAAGAAAAAATCTTAACCCATATAAGCTCCATTATCAGTCTTCTCAAATAACCGTTAAATCCTATTTGCGAGTAAAATAATCCTCATAGTATAAGAATACATTGAAAAAACGTTTTATGTTTGAAATTTCTCCACCTACATTGTTTTTAGTTTTATCTCTAAAACACTAAAAAAGTTACTAGGATTATATAACCGAACGCATGCGCCAATCTCTTGCTTGCTCGTCATTTTTTTAACGCCGCTTCATTTTTTGATCATCTCAAAATTCGTTAATTAAATTTTTGATTCATCTGAATAATTTTTTTGAATTTCTTCATAAAAAGTTTGAGCAATTAATGGTCAATAAGTCGACCATCGGTTGCTGTAAAAATTTTCTTTCCCCGTAAGTAGAAATCTTTGATTTTTGACTTTGTTAAGATTGATTTCGACAATAGCGAACTCTTTCGTGGATTTGACATGATTTTTGACTTTGTTAAAATTGATTTCGACAATAGCGAAACTCTTTCGTGGATTTGACATGGATTAGATTTTCACTTAGGCTTAAATAAAGATAGCGTGCGCTATTTACAAGGAAAAAAAATTTCTTATGCTGTGATTTTAATGATGGATAAGTTTTCATGACTAAGATTTATCCTAGTTAGAATTATTCATTAATTTTCCGTTGTTCAACCAATATTAATTGTTCGTATCTTCGTCTTTCTAATCAGCAATGGATTCGCTCTCTTTGTCCCTCTCACACTTTACATTGGACATGTGTCGTATATTGTTATCCCACGTCACTTCAGATGGCGATGAGCTGGGGTTTCGTTGTTTTTCTCTTGTTTATCGATGGTACGATCAATTTAATTAACACGAAATAAATAATTTTTATTTTTTTTACTACTTTAGTATAGTCATAGTACCTATAGTATAGTAGAGGAAGCATTTTAATCAGGTCGAATTTTCGAGTTTTCACCGGAAATACATGTTTTGAGGTCCTCTGAGTCCAAAAAAGTGGTTTTTAGAAACATGTCTGTGTGTGTGTGACAGCCATATCGTATCGAAAGTTTTATCCAAATTTCACCAAACCTGAAATTTTGCCTTCATATTATGTCTAGTTGTGCCCGCGAAGCTTTTGGTTAAAATCGGTTAACCGAAAGCTTCAATTTATTCTAGAAGTTTTTGAGCTTTTTCTATTTTTTTCGAAAATGGCTCCACTGATTTTTCTTTAGCTTTCTAAAGCTCTTAGACGCATTGATGCCTACAACCTTTATTTGGAAATTTTTTTCTGGAAAAATTTAAATAAGGACGGTTCTGGGGCTAAGAGTGGGAGTTCTTATATACATAGTATATGCATATAATTCGATTTAATAGTTATTAAAGTGCTTATAGTTTTTTTTACCAACATCAAGTTTCATAAAAGAATGTCCTATGACGCCTCGCAGCAGATATTTTTAATAAGATGAGCTTTGACACAAAAAAAATTAAATGTTTATTAATTGCTTTTTGAAATGTAGTTAGATCGGACGTAAGTAATTGATCGAAAATTACGATATTGTACTTAAATTTTGCACGGGTAAGCCCAGAAAATCGACTTTTTGATTTATTAAAAAAAAACAAATAAAAATGTTGATGTATAGGCAACCCCTCTTTTATCAATGCATGATAAAGTGTTTCAAAATATTTGATTGAAACGAAGAAAAATTATTATAATTATTGTTGTTATTAGCATCCATATTGTATAATATATAAAAGATTAAAATATTAGGAACTTGGATTATTTAATAAATAACAATAATAAATAATAATCTTTATCCAAGTTCCTGATAATTTAATCTTTTAAAAATTATTATCTTTCTAACAATGAGAAAAAGTTAGATTAATTTTTAACCCTCTTCCTCCAAGTTTTGATAGTAAAGTATAACAATACCATTAGAGCAGAGGTCTCCAACTTCTTAAAATAAAATGGATACACTGATTTTCTTAGTAGATTAAAGGTCTGTTGAACAATAAATGAGTTTTCGGAAGACTAGATGAAACTTGTAGGACATTGATCACCCTATAGAATCATAAAATAATTATAAAAAAAAGAAATAAAAATAATATTTGCATATAATAAGATCAATATTTTTTTTCTAGATACAATCATCTTGAGTGGACAAAGAAATAAATAAGTGATTTACAAGAACTTGGTGCAGTTTAGTGACGATGAAGTTGAAGGAATTAGTGGCAGCTGGAGAAGGAGATTAAGCTGTTCTTGCCTGGAGAAAGCTGACTGGATTGAAGATGATGCTGTTTGGATGTAACTAACACTTACAAAGGTGTTGGTTGCTGATGTCGCTAGGATCCCATCAGCAAAGTTAAGTCTCTAGGTTTTTTTTACACTAACCCCTTTTCTTAGTCTTTCTTTCAGCTAGGGGGTTGGGCTGATAGGAGGAACTGTTTTGGTCACTACATTTCCGTTTTGTTTTTGTTCGCGCGCGGTTTAAATATTAAATGTAAATTCAAAGGACAAGAAGATTCAAGTAGAAAAAGAAAATGTCCAAAATAAACGGTCGTTAGCTTGGACGGCCAGGGTGTCAAATTGGCATGATGTACGAGTTCGAATCCTGGTCCTAGTTGTAGAAATTATTCTTATTTCAGTGGTGGCCAAACAGTTTCTGTTTTGAGGCAGGTAAAGGGAGGATTTCCTTGTAGCAGGAATTTGAATTTCATACTCTTTTGTAGCAAAGAGTTAGCTTTTAGATTTTAAGTTTTTTTTCCCTCGTCCGTTTTTTTTTTGTTGCTTTTTGGGCCCCGCGAGGCCCTTGGGCAGATAACGTTATTCAGTCATCTTCATCTTCATAATCTTAATTCTAACGTATCGTCCATATCAAAGTAAAGTAGTTGTAAATTCAAAAATCAATTTTGCATTATAGTAAAAATTAAATTTTCGATTATTAAATAATCTCTTAAGAAAATTAAAAAATTAACAATTGCATGTAAAAGTAAGATATAACGAATATGAAGAGGAAAAGAAAATTGATGAAGACAAGAAGAAGAATCTCAAGACATCGAAGACAACGAACAAAATGAAGAGGACATCTTTGGAAGCTTACAATTAGAGGCGTTTTTAAAAAAATCTCTAACAACGCTTTCCTTTCTTTGTCGGCGCCTCCATCCTGATTGCACCATCATTAGGGTTCGGTAAAGCTCCCCTTACTCACTCCTGATACCAGATTCAGAAAGTGAACTTTAAAGCAAACAAAAGGCTTGGCAATCGACACTTGCAAAAACCATTAACATCGTAATCAACAACATTAAATTCGCCATCGCCAAGAAAACGTCCGATACATCGATCGAACATGATCGATGTTATCATTTTTGAACGGCAACCCACATTAGTGTCGAGGCTTAAGTCAACAAGCCGTCAATCAAATGTTTATTAACAAACGAAGAAATGAAAAATTTCATACTAGAGCGAAAATTAAACGAAGCAAGTTTGGGAATGATTTTAAAATCGATAATTTGGAGATGTATTTGGTGCTTGGAGATAGCGAAGCTGGGTGATTACATCTGGAGCAAAGGAACTCTTTCTAATCGACCACTTGTTCAGGGCGTGCTCTAACTACGTCGATCACAAAAGCCACATTTTAATAACCAGAGGAAATCTCGTCTTTGTCATACAAATAATTAAAAGTCCAATAACATTAATTTAAAGTTGGTTACCACAATCGCAAGATTTTTAGATGAGATCAAAGGCACAAATCTCCTACACAAAAAGTAAATTGCTTCAATTTTTCAATTTTTTTAATTATTGATTCTTAAATTTTTGGTTTTAGAACAAAACAAAGAACAGACTTAGATTAATTTGACCTTATAAATATATATCCAATGAACGATTTTACGTTTTATTTGTGGTCCTGGGTATGACATTAAACTGTCCTAAAAGGAATAACCATCACAGTATTAAGGTAAATCCTTAAATATTTTACATTGTTATATGATGCATACTAATATTTGAATGCACATGTTTCAGGAGCTTAAAACGAACAAACTATTCGCATTGATAATGCATTTTCTTTAATAGATGATGAAATTGATAACCTCTGTAAAGGTAGTTATTGCATTTACTAATAGTAACTTATTATCCTTAATTAAATAATAAATATTCATCTAATTATCTCAACGGGTGCTTTTGTTTGCATTTTTGCAGTTCAATCAAGTTTTCCTATCATGGTTTCATTGACTTCTGTAGTTACTTCCGCTTTCATCTAGATCATTGTATCATTAACTTAAGTAATGAATGGCAAATAATCATCTACAACCATTTGAATTTAATTCAAATATAAGCACACACACCTACAAAATTTAGGGTAAAAACAATTGGACCAAAACAAAGACATTTTAAATTTTTTATTTTCTTATATATTCTAGAACGCAGAGTTAAAATGTTCCAATCGTCTTTAAAAGAACAACCCAAAATTAATGGTAGATCTACAAGACCTAAATGTTGTCATACAAAAGTTAAGCAGAAATTTCAATGTCTTGTTGACAATCATCATTGGTTGTTCTGAGTATGCCATAAAAATGCCCCCCGTGCCACTGTGCGAGGAATTCCGAGGTAGGCATCAATTAAAAAATTTTCCTTGTTACGATTTTTATTATTCTAACTGAAGTTATTTATTTTTATTAAGGACAAGTACAGTTTTTTGAGGTTGAGGCTGAAGCAAATGGTGACTAAAGAAGTGGTTCTTTCGTGAAGCTGAATTTGGAGAGATGACGATAGAGGAATTTGGAGCCGATGTGGTGATTGGGAGCAGATGAGTTGCAGATGTCGCTGTTCAAATGGAGTTTGGTTTAACTAACACCTGTAAGGTGTTGGATGCTGATGTCGCTAGGATCCCATCAGCAAAGTTAAGTCTCTAGGTTTTTTTACACTAACCCCTTTTCTTAGTCTTTCTTTCAGCTAGGGGGTTGGGCTGATAGGAGAAACTGTTTTGGTCACTACATTTCCGTTTTGCTTTTGTTCGCGCGCGGTCTTAAATTTTTAAATGTAAATTCAAAGACGAGAAGAATATGAAGAAAATGTCCAAAATAAACGGTCGTTAGCATGGACGGCCAGGGTGTCAAATTGGCACGATGTACGAGTTCGAATCCTGGTCCTAGTTGTAGAAATTATTCTTATTTCAGTGGTGGCCAAACAGTTTCTGATTTGAGGCAGGTAAAGGGGGGATTTCCTTGTAGCAGGAATTTGCATTTGATACTCTTTTGTAGCAAGGAGTTAGCTTTTATTGTTTTTATGTTTTTTTCCCTCGTCCGTTTTTTTTTTCTTTTTTCTTTTTGAGCCTCGCGTGGCCCTTGGACGGATAACGTTTTTCAACCATCTACAGTCTTCATAATCTAACGTATCGTCCATATCAAAGTAAAGTAGTTGTAAAATCAAAAATCAATTTCATATGAAAGTAAATATTAAAATTAAATAATTGCAATAACAATTACTAAAAAAGAGCAAGAAAAATCGAAAATGAAGAGGAAATGAAAATTAAAGAAGACAAGAAGAAGAACATGAAGACTTCAAAGACAACGAACAAAACGTGGAGGTCATCTTTTTAAGTCTAGAGGTGTTTAAGAAAAATCTTACAAAATCTACATGGCGTTTTAAAAAAATCCCTGACAGTTAAATAGAAAATAATTTATTGGGGTCCACCCAAAAATAAAAGAGAAATCATGGTTAGTATTGTTGATTAAGAGAATAACGGGTTTAATTTATCAGTTACTTACATGATTTTGATATTTCGTATTTATTTTCAGGAAACGTTTGTTCTCCTGATTAGCAGAAAAGATTTTTTTCTTGCTGTACAAATAATTAGCTGCTGCTTGAACTTTTTCGTTTTTCTTACTCCTGTTGGTTGTCCCGGGCATGACATTAAACTGCCTTAGGCTGATTGATCATCAATATAGCTACATCTTTACAAAGTAAGTATTATTTTAAATGAGTACTATAAATATCAACTCAAATACAAAGATTTATTAATATTTCATTTTTATTAACATTGTTAGGTTTTTGCCTAAAAACTTACCAGAAACATGAAACAGTGAGGAATAAACGTTAGAATATGTTGAAAGTTTAATCGTTGAGTGAAGTTGAATTCTATGCTGTCGTAAATGCCAATTGGAAAACCAGAGTGGATTTCCTTTCAGATCGACCACTTGTTCAGAGCGTGCTCTGACTACGCCGATCACAGAACCCCCATATACATGACCAGAGTAAATCGCATCTTTATCATTTCAATAAAGTGCAGCAATAATAATATAAAGTTGGATACTTCTTCAATCGTAAGACTATTAGATAAGGTCATCGGTGCAAATCTCCTACACAAGAAGTAAAGTGCATCAATTTTCCATTTTTAAAAAATTTATTTATTTTTAAATTTTTGGTTTTAGCACAAAACAACCACCTTCTATTTATTGTCCTAGGTATGACATTAAACTGCCCCCACTACCACTGTGCGAGGAATTCCGAGGTAGACATCAATTATATCAATTCTTTTATTATTTTAACTCAGGTTATTAATTTTTATTAAAGACACAAACAGATGGGGCCTAAGAAGTTTTTTGAAGATGAAGCTGAAGCTGATGGTGAATGTAGACATGGTTTTTTTGATGAAATTAAACTTGTTTGGAACTGTTCGGAAGCAGCGGCGTTGAAGATGAAGCTGTTGAATTGGATTATAGTGTGAAACCAACACTTACAAAGGTGTCTGAGTAGTAGGTAGGTTATCTTGTATGCCTTTATTTAATGTTATATAATATATATCCGTTTTGTAATTTCCATTTAATTTAAATCTTTGGAATTTTTTTTCAGAAAAAATAACGACTCAGTCGATCTTTAGATTTCCTTTCTACTACTCGTGGATATCGTCTTAGTTTAAATATGTGTGAATAAGTGCATGGTATTGATAAAAGTGGATAAGTTTATAAGTGAATAAGTGGTGCTGTGTGCTAAGTGGTGCAGGATTACCTTTGGATTACTGTTGGTTGCTGATGACGCAGGGATCCCATCAGCAAAGTTAAGTCTATAGTTTTTTTTTTACACTAACCCCTTTTCTTAGTCTTTCTTTCAGCTAGGGGGTTGGGCTGATAGGAGGAACTGTTTTGGTCACTGCATTTCCGTTTTGCTTTTGTTCGCGCGCGATTGAAATATTAAATGTAAATTCAATTGGACATAGGCCGGTTATAAGTCCATAGTGTGTGAAGTGAAAACGTGACGTTTAGCAATGGATAATCAGGGTGCCAATCGGCATGATGTACGAGTTCGAATCCTGGTTCTAGTTGTAGAAATTATTTTCATTTCAGTGGTGACCAAACAGTTTCTATTTTGAGGCAGGTAAAGGGAGGATTTCCTTGTAGCAGGAATTTGAATTTCATACTCTTTTGTAGCAAAGAGTTAGCTTTTAGTTTTTAAGTTTTTTTTCCCTCGTCCGTTTTTTTTTCTTTGCTTTTTGGGCCCCGCGAGGCCCTTGGGCAGATAACGTTATTCAGTCATCTACACTGGTTAACATATCGTCCAAGTCAAAGTTGTTAAAGTAAATTCATATCCGTTTAAAGTCGTTATTAAAATCTTTGACACAACTCAAAGATACCGCCTTTTAAAAACCGTTGCATTTGGAGTTTCACCAAGTTCAAAAGAAAATATCAAACAAACACTGTTTGAGGTAATTTCCATTACCATATTTTTACTTTACTTATTTAATAAAATTAATTGCTTGATTTTTAGATATCCCTTGTTTATACCCCAGTCCACAAGACAATGATAATCAAATGGTACCGATTTTTTAAGTCTTCGTACAAGGTGTGCGTAATATAAAATGATATCTTTTATGTTTTTTTCTTTTAATGTTTATATTATTAACAGTTGTCCAATTTATTTAATTTTTTTGCAGTATTGGACACAAGACAAAAGCCGTGTTTATCTGGATGAGGCTATAACGGTTGGGGTTTGAAAATACTGGAGCCTGTGCTTTTTTCTGGAATGTAGCTGTTGAATTGGATTCCTAGAGACGTAGCTGTAGATGTTAGTGACAGAAGATGAAGCTGATATCGGGCGTGTGGGTGTTAGAGATGAAGCTATTGTATTGGATTTTGATTTAAATAACACCTGCGTCAGTGTTGGTTGCTGATGTCGCAAGGATCTTAACAGTAAAGTAAAGTTTGTAGTTTTTTTTACACTAACCCCTTTTTCTTAGTCTTTCTTTCAGTTAAGTTGAGCTGTTAAGAAGACCTGTTTTGGTCACTACATTTTGATGGAGTGTTGGTCAAAGATTTGAAGATGTAGTGCGTGATTAAAAATGACGGCGGCGGTGTTTTCATCTGGAGTCAAGATGTTCTTTCAGATCGACCACTTGTTCAGAGCGTGCTCTGACTACGCCGATCACAGAACCCCCGTGCAGCAATATTAATACTTAATACGCTGGATACTTCTTCAATCGTAATACTATTAGATGACGTCATAGGTGCAAATTGTTCTACACAAGAAGTAAATTGCATCAATTTCCATTCTTTTTAAAATTATTTATTTTTAATTTTTTTGTGTTAGCACAAACCAATGACCACTTTTTGAATCTACGTCCAATGAACGTTTCAATTTCTATTTATTGTCCTAGGTATGACATTAAACTGCCTCCAGTACCACTGTGTGAGGAATTCCGAGGTAGGCATCAATTATAACAATTTCTTTTTACAATTTTTTTTATTTTAACTCAAGTTATTTATTTTTAATAGAAGACAAATGCAGATGGGACCTGAACACCTTTTGACGATTAAGCTGAAGCTGATGGTGAATGTAGACATGGTTGTTTTGATGAAACTAAACTTGTTTGGAACTGTTCGGAAGCAGAGGTGTTGAAGATGAAGCTGTTGAATTGAATGATGGTGTGAAACTAACACCTACAAATATGTCTGAGTAGTAGGTTGGTTATCATTTGTGCCATTATTTACCGTTATATATTATATATCCGGTTTGAACTGTCCATTTAATTTAAGTCTTTGGAATTTTTTTTTTCAGAAAAAATAACGACTCAGGCAATCTTTGGATTTCTTTTCTTTTACTCGTGGATATCGCCTTAGTTTAAAATATGTGAATAAGTGCATGGTGTAGATAAAAGTGGTTTAGCGTATAAGTGAATAAGTGGTGCTGTGTGTTAAGTGGTGCAGGATGACCTTTGGATTACTGGATATTGAAGATGTTGGAGCTGATTCTATTTTCTGAGGAGAAGGAGTTGGAGATGATGCTGTTGGATTTGGTTTGACTAATATCTACTAAGATGTTGGTTGCTGATGTCGCTGGGATCCCATCAGCAAAGTTAAGTCTGTAGGTTTTTTTACACTAACCCCTTTTCTTAGTCTTTCTTTCAGCTAGGGGGTTGGGCTGATAGGAGAAACTGTTTTGGTCACTACATTTCCGTTTTGCTTTTGTTCGCGCGCGGTTCTAAATATTAAATGTAAATTCAAAGGACAAGAAGAATATGAAGAAAATGTCCAAAATAAACGCGTCGTTAGCATGGACGGCCAGGGTGTCAAATTGGCACGATGTACGAGTTCGAATCCTGGTCCTAGTTGTAGAAATTATTCTTATTTAAGTGGTGGTGAAACAGTTTCTGATTTGAGGCAGGTAAAGGGGGGATTTCCTTGTAGCAGGAATTTGCATTTGATACTCTTTTGTAGCAAGGAGTTAGCTTTTATTGTTTTTATGTTTTTTTTTCCCTCGTCCGTTTTTTTTTTTGCTTTTTGGGCCCCGCGTGGCCTTTGGAATGATAAAGTTTTTCAAGCATCTAGTCTTCATAATCTAACGTATCGTCCATCTTAAAATAAAATAGTTGTAAAATAAAAAATTAATTACATATTAAAGTTTAAATTAAATTTGCGATTATTAAATGATCTGATCTCATAAGAAAATTTTAAAAAAATGATTAAAAAACCCAGAAGAAACGAATATGAAGAGGAAAAGAAAATTGAAAAAGAAGAATCTCAACGAATAACAATGAAGATTTCCTATTTTGGACGTGTTGACTTCCCCTTGTTACTCCTTACAACGTCGCCAACAATACTGAAATCATCATCGCCAAGGAAATAAGCAAGAAATCGTCACCATCGCAAAGTTGTCATTGTTAAATGTTAACATACTTCAGTGTCGAGGCCTAAGCCACTTGGGCCAAAATCTCTGATAATATCAACAGATGAAGAAATAAACATTGAAGAAGACTTGAAAATAAACACAGTTTCTGTTGGCTCTTCCGGACATGACATTAAGCTGTCTCTGGTCATCAATAACTTAATCTCCACAACGAAGGTATATCATGAAAAACTCATAATTAATACGAACATAAAATTTTGAACATAACTTTAACATTATTAGGTGTTAAGAAGACTAATCATCTAGGAAAAAAATTGTTGAAATATGTGAGGAGTCTTAATATAAATCAAAGTTGGATTCCATTCTACTGTAATGCCTATTAAGCTTCCTTTTCAATCGACCTCTTGTTCAAAGCGTCCTCTGACTAAGCCAATCAGCAATGATCAATTTTAATCAATGTTTCCAAAAATCATTAGCACTAATGGTTTTTCATTAACTATAATCTACATTTCTGGTCTTCGCCTACATGGCCATATAGTCAAATGGTTCAGTTTTTCCAAATTTTTGTTCTAGGTATGCATAGTATAAAATGAAATCGTTTATGACTCTTCTTCTAATGTAAATTTTATTTGCAGTTTTCCATTTTATTAAACATAGAAGAATTGGAAAAAGGACTGAAATCAAGTTTTATGCATTTTATTGAAGATGTAGTGCGTGATTAAAAATGACGGAGCCGGTGTTTTCATCTGGAGCCAAGATGTTCTTTCAGATCGACCACTTGTTCAGAGCGTGCTCTGACTACGCCGATCACAGAACCCCCGTGCAGCAATATTAATATAAAGTTGTATACTTCTTCAATCGTAATACTATTAGATGACGTCATAGGTCCAAATTGTTCTGCACAAGAAGTAAATTGCATCAATTTCAATTTTTTTTTAATTATTTATTTTTAATTTTTTTGTGTTAGCACAAACCAATGACCACTTTTTGAATCTACGTCCAATGAACGTTTCACTTTCTATTTATTGTCCTAGGTATGACATTAAACTGCCCCAGTACTACTGTGTGAGGAATTCCGAGGTAGGCATCAATTATAACAATTTCTTATAACAATTTTTTTATTTTAACTCAGGTTATTTATTTTTAATAGAAGACAAATGCAGATGGGACCTGAGCACCTTTTGACGATGAAGCTGAAGCTGATGGTGAATGTAGACATGGTTTTTTTGATGAAACTGAACTTGTTTGGAACTGTTCGGAAGCAGAGGCGTTGAAGATGAAGCTGTTGAATTGGATTATGGTGTGAAACTAACACCTACAAAGGTGTCTGAGTAGAGTAGGTAGGTTATCATTTGTACCATTATTTACCGTTATATATTATACATCCGTTTTGTAATGTCCATTTAATTTAAGTCTTTGTTTTTTTTTTCAGAAAAATAACGACTCAGGCAATCTTTGGGTTTCCTTTCTATTACTCGTGGATATTGCCTTATATTTAAATATGTGAATAATTGCATGGTTTAAATACAAGTGAATTAGTGTATAAGTGAATAAGTGATGCTGTGTGTTAAGTGGTGCAGGATTACCTTTGGATTACTGGATATTGAAGATGTTGGAGCTGATTCTATTTTCTGAGGAGAAGGAGTTGGAGATGATGCTGTTGGATTTGGTATAACTAACACCTGCAAAGGTGTTGGTTGCTGATGTCGCTAGGATCCCATCAGCAAAGTTAAGTCTCTAGGTTTTTTTACACTAACCCCTTTTCTTAGTCTTTCTTTCAGCTAGGGGGTTGGGCTGAAGGAGAAACTGTTTTGGTCACTACATTTTCGTTTTGTTTTTGTTCGCGCGCGGTCTTAAATTTTTAAATGTAAATTCAAAGGACAAGAAGAATAAGAAGAAAATGTCCGTAATAAACGCGTCGTTAGCATGGACGGCCAGGGTGTCAAATTGGCACGATGTACGAGTTCGAATCCTGGTTCTAGTTGTAGTAATTATTCTCATTTCAGTGGTGGCCAAACAGTTTCTGTTTTGAGGCAGGTAAAGGGAGGATTTCCTTGTAGCAGGAATTTGAATTTCATACTCTTTTGTAGCAAAGAGTTAGCTTTTAGTTTTTAAGTTTTTTTCCCTCGTCCGTTTTTTTTTTTTGCTTTTTGGGCCCCGCGTGGTCCTTGGACAGATAACGTTTTGCAGTTATCTTCATCTTCATAATCTAAATTCTAACGTATCGTCCATATCAAAATAAAGTAGTTGTAAATTCAAAAATCAACTTCGTATTAAAGTAAAAATTAAAAAATGAAGAATTTAATGAAAAGACCTGAGGAATCGAAAATGAAGAGGAAATGAAAATTGAAGAATACAAGGAGATGTATTTGAAGACATCAAAGACAACGAACAAAATGAAGAGGACATCTTATGCTGTACTTTGGTTAAAGCTATTTTTGTAGTAATCTTAGAAGATGGATTCGTCGGAGATGAAGTTGACGATTGAAGCTCATGAGCCGGTGTTTTCATCTAGAGTAAATGGGTTCCTGAAGATCAACCACTTGTCTAAAGCGTGCCCTGGCTCTGACTACGCCCATCAATACTAAAACCTATAGCGAATAACGTGAAAATTCTCGACTTTTGCCATTTTGAATCAAAATGGCAACAATGTTTCTTCATTTGTCAAAAAAATGGAGTCAATGTTAAAATACCAATGAATACGCTCTTAATGCTCTTAATATTTGTAAGAAAGCACGTTTAAGATTTGGCAATAAATAACGCCGAATACGGAAAACTGCAAGGTATGTGCTACTTATAACTAAGTCAAAAATTTTCCTGTTGAAGTTGATGTCTTAACATCTATTTATAATAGAAGGAAATAAAGACAGGACGAAACCAGTTTTTCGAAGATGAACCTAAAGTAGTAAGCGACTGAAGAAAGCTGTGCCATTAATAAAAAATTAATAAAAAAGGTAATTTAGTTGTTCGAATACATTTTTAGCGCATTCTACCTTTAACATTTTCTTCTTGTTATGTAGATAAGCTTCATTTGATTTCCTATACTATAAATATGAACAATTACATAGAGCATCAGAAAAAACAATGTTGTATAAATCATCTTCTGGCCTGTCGAATTTTTAAGTTAGAACTTGATTTGACTGCAGTTAAAGATTTTAAATTCAAATAATTAAATGGAGCCCATGAAATATTATTGTTAGTGTAAGTAATTAGGTAATTGTGTGAATAAGTTTATCAATCAGTAACTGGATTTTCATATTTTATATTTAATTTTAGGAAAAATTTATTCACTTGAATAACCGAAAAAGATTTTTTTTTAAATGATTGGTTAATACGTGAAAATTTTCGTTTTTCTTATTCCGGTTAGTTGTCCCGGGCATGACATTAAACTGTCTCTGTCTGATTGACCGTCAGTAGCTTCATCTCAACAAAGTAAGTATAAAACGAATTTTCATTATCAACACAAATACTAACAATGTGTTATTGTTAATATAATTAGGATTTTGTCTGTTAACCAACCAAGAACACCAAACACTGCTGAGCATTAAATGCTGAAAAATGTTGGGAGTCTTACGTAGAACGAAGTTGGACTCCATGCTGTCGCAATGCTAATTGGAAGACCAGAGTGGGTTTCCTTTCAAATCGACCTCTTGTTCAGAGCGTGCTCTGACTACGTCGATCAATCAGCAATGATTTCAATTTTAATCAATGTTTCCAAAAATCATTAGCTCTTCATGGACGATGTTGCCAATAAAAAGCCAATGTCCAAGTCTACTTTTCTGTTAGTATGACAAAGAATTGTCCTGGATAAGACATTAAACTACCTCCGTCATAATGACAATATGATTCATGAGATTCATTCATGAGTCAAACGATTCAGAATTTCTAAGTCTTCAAACGAGGTATACGTAAAATAAAATAAATTTTTTTATGTTTCTTTCTCTAATGTTAATTTTTTTTTATAGTTTTCCATTTAATTAAGTTTTTTAAGAATTGGAAATATTACTCAAGAAGATTCATACTGGAAGTGTTTCGTGAATTTGTGCATCGTGTATAAGTGTATTAGTGTAGTAGTGAATAAGTGGTGCAGGATTACCTTCGACAAGCATCTGGGATTACCTTTGGATTACTGGATATTGAAGATGTTGGAGCTGATTCTATTTTCTGAGGAGAAGGAGTTGGAGATGATGCTGTTGGATTTGGTATAACTAACACCTGCAAAGGTGTTGGTTGCTGATGTCGAAAGGATCCCATCAGCAAAGTTAAGTCTCTAGGTTTTTTTAAACTAACCCCTTTTCTTAGTTTTTCTTTCAGCTAGGGGGTTGGGCTGGTAGGAGAAACTGTTTTGGTCACCACATTTCCGTTTTGCTTTGGTTCGCGCGCGGTCTTAAATTTTTAAATGTAAATTCAAAGGACAAGAAGAATATGAAGAAAATGTCCAAAATAAACGCGTCGTTAGCATGGACGGCCAGGGTGTCAAATTGGCACGATGCACGAGTTCAAATCCTGGTCCTAGTTGTAGAAATTATTCTCACTTCAGTGGTGGCCAAATAGTTTCTATTTTGAGGCAGGTTAAGGGGGGATATTCCTTGTAGCAGGAATTTGAATTTTATACTCTTTTGTAGCAAAGAGTTAGCTTAGTTTTTAAGTTTTTTTACCTCGTCCGTTTTTTTTTTTTTTGCTTTTTGAGCCCCGAGTGGCCCTTGGACAGATAACGTTTTGCAGTCATCTTCATCTTCATAATCTAAATTCTAACGTATCGTCCATATTAAAGTAAAGTAGTTGTAAAATCAAAAATCATTTTCGTATTAAAGTAAAAATTAAAATTAAAAAATTAACAATTGAATTAAAAGGCAAGAGAAATCAAAAATGAAAGAAAATGAAAATTGAAGGAGACAAGAAGAAGAAGCTAATGACATCGTAAACAACAAGCAAATGGAAGACAACATATTTTGAAGAATAGACGCGTTTTAAAAAAAAATCATACATTCCTTTTCTTTCCCTGTCGGTGTTGCAATCCTAATGATACCATCATTGAAGCTTCGAAAAATAGCAGAGCCTACTACTGTTAATTGAAGAACACGAAGCGGTCATAATTAGTTCACAAAACAAAGATTGAAGATAAAAACTTAAGACAACAAGAACAATGAAGAAGTGATTTTTTGCCATTTTTAGTAGAGTGGAAAATCTCTGAATAACCCTGGTCATTTATTAAATCTTTGTTGTAGTTTTTCTCATTTGGATAGGCCACTTTACACTCCCCGTACCGTGAATATTCATAACTAACATTAGTTTTATACCCCCCACTTCCTGTCGTTTAGGATCCCCTTAGCGGGGTAGAAAAATTTAAAAATTGAATCAAAGGCTTGGCATCTAGACACTTTAGCTATTAAATTATTTACATGGCAAACATTGAAGATCGTGAACATTGAAATTATCATCGTCAAGAAAACAGAAATTTGTCACATTCGATGACGTTTTAATTGTTAAACGATAACACAGTCAATCCCTTATAGATCCCTGGTCATTTATTTAACCTTTGTTGTAGTTTTTCTCTTTTGGTTAGCCCCCTTTACCTCACTCACACCGTACCACGAATTTTCACAAACTCCCTTATTTTTTATACCCTTCCCCCCTTTCTGTCGTTTAGGATCTCCTTAACGAGATAGGAATTTGAAAAATATAATCAAAGGCTTGGCATAGATTGATATTTTCAATATGTACTATTTGCATTGCAAACATTAAAATCATCATCGTCAAGAAAAAAAAAATTCGTCACAAATCGTCACATTCGATAGGTTGTCATTGTTAAACGACAACACACTAAAGTGTCGAAGGCTAAGTTACGTGGGCCAGACCTTTGAAATCAAATCAACGGATGAAGAAATGAAAATTGAAGAAAAAAAAATAAGAAAAACTCAAGAAATCGACGACATCAAAAAAGACAACGAGGACAATGAAGAAATCATCCTTTGCCATTTTTAGTTTTGTAGATCCCTGGCCATTTATATAATCTTTTTTGTAGTTTTCCCCTTTTTATTTTGGTGTTTTAAGTCGCTTTTAACATCGAAGGTCATATCACGACTGTATAAACACAGAAAATTTCTGTTGGTCAATTTTAATCTTAGGTCTAGGATTAAATGGGGATCGAACTCCCTTTACCACTTGACGCATGAAGCGGAGAGAACTACTGTTTTAACCACTGCACCAATTGGTGGTTTCCCCTTTTTGGTAAGCCCTTTACCGTGAAAATTCACAAATTACTTTTTTATCCTTCTTTCTGTCGTTTTGGGTTCCGCTGGTAAAGTAGGAACTTGAATAAATATTTTCATAGATATTTTACATCGCAAACATTGAAATCATTGTCAAGAAAACAGGAATTCGTCACAAATCGTCACCATCACAAAATTAACATTGTTAAACGAGTTGCATTCTAATATTGAGGCCTTATTTATGTGGGCACCAGCCTTTGATAAGACTGTTGATGAAAAAAATGAAAATTAATTAAGAAAAAAATCTTAAGATATCGAAGTTCACCTTCGTCCAATACATGTTTTTGTTTGTTTGTTGGTTTTACACCTGTTTTTTCTGGTTTTCTTTGTTCCCCAACTTCCCCATTCCCAACGAAACTCAACTCACTGTTTGAGGCTTTAAAGATCGTTTTCTGTTGGTAAACATTTATCGATATTGACACTTGATTATCCTATCACAAAATAATAGCCAACATTGGAAGTGTCGTCATTAAACATTTTTACGGCGGCACCCTTTAATAATATCAATTAATTTAGATGTGAAATTTGAAGAATCAACGACATCTCTGGGTGTTGAATACAAAGAATAATTTATCGTTTGTACACGGTGGCCAGGAAAAGGCAGACACATTTCAAAACTCTGCAAAATTGTTAAATTTGGTTCTATGGGGTTGAAAGTAAAAAGTATGTGTTGAGCAATTCGGTAATCTTCATTTACAAAATGAAAAATTATTTCAATTAAATGGCGACCGCCTTCGGTGATGCACTGGTCAAGTTCCATCACTTTTTGCACCATATCGTCCGGAATTTCGGCAATTTTACATCTAATTGGTTCTTTCAACTCCTGAATGTTGTTCTCTTTGTTTGTCCACATATACTTTGGACTTCATGTAGCCTTAAAGGAAAATGTCACAGGGAGTGCTGTTTGGCGAGCGCGGAGACCACGAAACGTCACTATGTCAAAAAAGTGATAAAAACTCTGTGGCTCCGTCTTGCTGAAACCAAATTTTTTCTGTGTCAATTTCATTTTCTTCGAGATGAGGGATGAGAAATTCTTGGAGTATACCGAGGTAATGTTCAGAGTTGATAGTCACTGGTTCCTCTCTCTCTCTCTCTCTCTCTCTCTCTCTATCTCTCTCTCTCTATCTATCTATCTATCTATCTATCTTTTTCGAAAAAATAGGGGCCAAATGTAATTCTTGTAATACGACATGAACGATAGATACAGCCAACTCCCCTCCACTTCCCTTCGACTAATGAGTCAAAACGGGACAATTATGGATATCGAGCTAAGGAAAGTCTTTCTAGAAACCATCCACTTCATGTACCCAAGGTCAGAATTTCTGTACATCTATATAGATGGTTCATCCATCCCAGGATTCGAAAATACTGGTGCTGGTTATTACAGCGATATATTTGAAGGATGCGCTACAGTTGGAGAACCTCTCAGCTGATCTCTGCTCTCAGCATGATGGGAAAGTAGAGACAGTTTTAATGGCTACCTCCAAACTTCACGAAGTTAAGACGTACCATAAAACTGTATATTTACTGATTCTCAAGCCATAATTGCAGCAGTGTCATCTAACTAATCCACCAGTTGCATCCGTTCGAACAAATGTCGAGCCGCCTTGGCACCTGTCATTACAATGGATTCCCAGTCATGTTTGTATCTTGGGAAATGACACTTCTCTAAATCAACCGCCAACATTATTGTCCATTTATACATTTTGTTGCGATTTGTTTTTCCAATTGTCCGTTGAAGTTTCACTTCTACCATGTGTCCCAGCACACATATAGTTTTTTTCTCAGGTTTACTGCAAATTATGATTTGGTTAGGTTAGGTTCATGTTAATAAATGCATTTCTTATTTAAACATATTTTATGTTATTATGCATTATAATATTAAGATGTTGTTCATATTTAAAATAATTTACCGCCCTTCCTGACAAAAGGGTCCACCCTATGAGTATATCCATTTGATGCCTAGTTGCCCTCTCAATGCCGCGTCAGCCTTTCTCTCCCTCCGCCGCTGACGGTTCTCTCCAAGCTGTCGTGACACTTTTTCGTGATGGAAAAAATCCTTATAACTTGTCTATATAGAAGTTTCACTTCAAAAATGATTTTTTCAAATTCATAGTATAGTATGGGACTTATATAATCTCCATGTATCTTATATTAGTCGGGCGTGTGTCTTGACCAGCCCCCTGTAACTTATGATAACACACAAACAATTAACAGCTGGCGTGCAACTAAACTACCAGCGCCACCCAAAGGTACTAAAATCACGCGACACACACGCTAACTCTTTTTAGTCTTTCTCGCATTTAAGTGGTAGGGGGCTGGTCTTGGCTTCCGCCGAACCCCTGAGATTGACTCACCGAACCCTTGGGGTTCGATTGAACCCAGGTTAAGAACCACTGCCCTAACATCAGCTCAGAGCCACATCACAAGCACTATCAACCGGCATGCCTATAACACTCAAAAAAAATGAAGTACAGGAAAAAAATATGTGAATCCTTACTGGAATTCCCTATCCCACGACTTCTCCCCCGTCAAGTGTCAGTTGCAGATTTCCGAACTACTACGGGACACGACTTCTTATGCGAGCACTTGCACCGTATTGGCATCCTAACGACCCCAATCTGCTCCCTCTGCAATGAAGAACCCATTCCATGCATCTTGGAAACTGTCCTGGCACTTGCAGACCTCAGGAAAAAAAAAAACGAAAACAGCCAAAACCAACTATAGACCAGTGCTTTTAGCTTTTGAAAATGGTAAAAAGTCAAAAAAATTATAGTAGGATGAAACCCATTGGAAAAAGAAGAAATTAAAACAAAAAAATAAATTTAACAGTCGATCTGAGGTGGGGAAGTGGATAGGTGGGGGATTAAGGGTAGAAACGTTTTATCTCGATTTCCGACAAAACTACAAGTCTTATGAAAAAAAGTTAAACAGAAAGTTGTAGATAATAAGTAGATCTACAACTTTTGTGCAAACACTTTTTTCACATAACCTCAACATTTTTGTGAAATTTACCTTTTAATGTCCCAAACACACTGTATTTTTTTTTAATTTAAAATATTAATATTTTCACCTTATAAAATTGTTACGTCAAAACATCTGATTTTTTTGAAAAGTTGATGAGCTTTTTGTTTGTTGAAACCTCTACTTTTTGATGGTGCAAAAAATATATCATTATAATGTTAAATAATCTCAGAAAATGCAATAATTAAAGTGTAAATTTTAATAAATTGCTCAAAATTGTACATAATACAATTGTACATAATTCAATTTTGGACAATTTATTAAAATTTACACTTTAATGATAACATTTTTTGAGAACATTTAACATTGCAATGTACACTATAAATCGTTTATAACGACACCGGATATACTGAACAACCGGTTGTAACGTACAAAACCTTCGGGTCCCGTGATATGTCTTATATAAGACGATACATGCGATACATATCGGTTATAGTGAATATCGCTTATAACGAACGAAATTTGACGGTCCCCTGAAGTTCGTTATAAACGATTTCTACTGTATATATTTTTTGCAAGATCAGAAAGTTGAGGTTTCTACGAACAAAAGCTCACCGAATTTTTAAAAAAAATCAGATGTTTTGACATGAGAATTTTCGAAAATTAGGTTGCTTGTTCGATATTAAGTCATGATAAGGTGAAAAAATTAATATTTTAAATCAAAAAAAATACAGTGTGTTTGGGACATTAAAAGGTAAATTTCAACAAATTTCATGAATTTTTTTTTGTAAAAGATAAAAATTGAAAACCAAAAACTTGGTAAATAGAATTTTTCACATAAATTTTGAGGTTATGTGAAAAAAGTGGTAGCACAAAAGTTGTAGATCTACTTTTTATCTACAACTTTGCCATTTAACTTTTCTCCATAAGACTAGAAGTTTTGTCGGAAATTGAGATAAACCGTTTCTACCCTTTAACCCCCCCCCCCCTTTCCACTTCTCCATTGAAGATCGACCGTAATTTATTTTTTCTTTCATTTTTGTTATATTCTCTACCTTTTCCAATGGGTTTCACTTTACATAATTTTTTTCTGTTCAAAAATTATCTACCCTTCTCTACTAGTCTTCAACCTCTACTGGACCGAATGGCAGAAATGTCAAGCGTGGGCGTTGGATAAGAAGAAGCGTTTTTCTGGTTTCTATCACATCATCTACTGCGGATTGAATTTTCAACCCATGTTCTACTTATGTTGCTGAAATCGAAAGGTAGTTTATCCTTTTTTTATTTTTGGAAATATTAATTAATATAGGTTAGATCAAAACAATCGGTTTCTTAATTATTTTTTTCTTTTATTAATCCAAGACAGAGAGAAACATAATATGCTCTTTAAATATACAATATATATATATTTATTTATGTGTATATGATATGGGTTATTATAATTAGAGAAAAAAAATCCAAATTCTCTTTTTTTTTCATTATAACATTTACTGTATATAAAGTATTATAGCAAAAAATTGATCGCGAATTCGCCTTGAAAATATTGACTTTGAGACTGATTTTTAACAAACTTTGAAATGAGTCGTTACTAATCAATTCATTTGATAACGGTTGAGTTAACTCACTTCAAAATCAACTTTGGTAACTTGTATGGTTTTTTTGTTTTTGTTTACGAACTTTCAATTTTTTGTACACAAAATTAAGTGTTTTGTTTTTTTTTTTTACAAATATGCCATATTTTTGTACATGTCAACATGGCACATTTACTCCACTAAGTACCGCGTTATTTTGACCACAAAAATGTCTTCTCGTTACTCTTAAAACATTTCTTGTAAATGTTGAATATCCTACTTGAAGCTCTATGTGTTTTACTTTAATATTTCTTACATTAATTTTTACATATTATTAATAATAGTCGTTACGATAAATTTTTTTTTTTTAATATACAAAATGCGCACGATGACAAGTTTTTTTTCTCTTCTCATTACTAAATGAAATACAAATACGAGAGACAGCCTTACAAAATTATTTTTAACCTAATTTTACTTATGATATTTTCATATATATATATATATAGACGATATATTAGTGTTTTATTTTCTTCTTAGTTATGATGTGACAGAAATTTAAAAACGGACGTTTTTTGTTTTTTACTTAAAAAAAATGAGTAACACAAAACAAAATACGATGATATAACAAGTTACCATTTAGTTGGCTTTGGAAACAATTTGAGTGGAAAGCCCAACTAATCTGTGCGTATAAAAAAAAAAAAGATTGTCACATCGATTAGTCAATCTTGTTTTTTAAAACAAGAAATTTTTCAATTGTTTTTTCCTCATCATTTGTTTTGTGTAGTTTGGAAGCCATTTTTAAGTCTATATATTTAAATACTTGAGTCCAATAAATAAATGCAATTATTGCCCAGATTACAATAATAAGAAAAAAAACCGGGGGGGTGCTAACTTATGATTGGTGAAAAATTTCCATTTTGACTATAGCACCAAAATTATTTATAAAGAAAAAAAAATTTTCTTATACTGGTCCTAATTTCTTTAAATTTTGATAAAAAGATAGAAAATTTAAAAAAAATTAATCAATATTTTCCTATATATATTATCTGTTGAAATTTTTTTTTTTCGTAAATGCTACAAATTTTTTTAACTTAGTTAACTTAAGTCTATTAATTGGCAGTTTTTAATTAAAAATAATTTTATTATAGTTATTGATCGAGTAGGTGGATTGTTGATTATATCGTTTGGTTGTTGTTTTTTTTTTTTTTTAAATATATAGGTGATTTTAAAGTACCAATTCGAGATTTTAGGAAAGTTAGTTTTTTTAATGAATAGGATTTGAAAAAATGTTTTTAATGCGCTACTTTGGCTTGTTATGTGCGCAAGGCACCTGGTGATCAAATTCTCTGAGCGTTTTTAGTATTAAGGAGGAACGTATGGTGGTGGTTTTCGGTAGGTCGGGGTAGCTTTGGGTCGTTGTCCTCGACCCGTGTCGCGGTTAGCCGGGAATGGTGGTGGCGGTTGATAGAGAGCCTCTTCTTCGGGTGATTCACCGCGTTTCGGATAATCGGGCGGCAGCAATGGTGGCTTTTCTTCTTTCATGATGATTGGCGTTTTGTTGCCGGGTTCGGGTTTTTCTTCAAGTTCATCCTGGAAAATGACCGGAATGCCTTTGGCACGAAGACTGCGTCGTTCTTCGTCGCCAACGTTGAGTTTACCGGAACGTCGACGACGACGATAGAGTACACAGGCGACAATTCCGGCCAGGAGAAGCATAATGAGAATGAGAACTCCAGGTACGACGTACGTGATAAGATAATCATCGCCCGTACGCATTGTTTTCGAATCGTCAATAGGCGCTGAAGGTGCTTCCGGAGCGTGCACGACAGTCGCTTCGCCTTGACAAACGCCACTTGGTCGTAGACTCACCGATTTAATAACGAATTCCGGTGCCATCACACTATCAACCCGATCACTGACACTCTCATCAGAGTTCAACACGATACGTCTCAAATGACTGATTTCGGCGTGTGGACAAACATCAATCGGTAACGTACGATTGATCCATGTCACCACCGTCGATCCCTCGTTGATACTCTCGATAATGATTGCGCTTGCATCGCGATCGTGAAACAGTTCCGTGAGTTTTTCGATAAATTTACGTTGCATCGATGCACTATGCACGAACGATTCGTACGGCAAATCAATGTTCATACTGAACTCAACGCTGGGTTGCTTCATAAGCGCGTGCTGTGAATGCACCATCACCACCAAACTATCTGTCGCCGTCAATCCGCCGACATCCTCACATACAAGTTGATATTCACGTCGACCAATGTCACGGTGATGCGGCACACCGTAGAACTCTTGATTTTTCACGTCAAACTGTAACCAATGGTCGGGAGCGACCGACTGACGATCCATGGTCAATAACGTCAATTTCATGTGACGAGTTGTGCCATCCTCAGGATCATAAAATGTATCCTAAAAAAAAAAAGAAAGATGAACATTTTGACAGAATAAGGTTATAAATATAATAATAAACGCAAGGATTGATTTTTCTACAGTTTTTATGGAGCTTGGAGGTTATAGAACGAGGACAATCTCCATGTTAAGATTCTGTGACAATAGCACTGAAGAACCTATATGTTCACTCTAGCTTTGTCATTGGTTAATTTAGTTTATTTCGTTGCGATTGGTCGCAGTACTTGAACAGTGTATATGGCGCAAATATTTGAAAATAATTGACGTGATTGCAGAGAACGAAAATGTTACCATTTTGTAATTTCTGTTTCAAATTTAAGTAAAATATTTTTAATAAGTAGTGGACAAGGTATTTAAGACAATAAAAAGATGCCTTTTGAAACTTTTAAAAATTATTGCTTTATTGTACTTAATAAATCTTAGTTCTTACTTATATTATAAACGTGAAAGTTTGTAAGGATGGATGTTTGTAGCTCTTTCACTCAAAAAGTACTGCATGGATCTGGATGAAATTTGGCATAGATATAGGTTATAATCCGGTGTAACATATAGTATACTTTTTATTCAGAAAAAAATGTACGGTTCCCGTGGGATAGATATTTTTTTGTTTTTTACAGAGCAAAAGATAAACTTCCAATGTGGTTGTTTAGGGGTTAGAGAATGATATAGGTTACATCTCATACCGGAATAATAAACGGTTCCCATGGGATAGCAAAACAAGTATGTATTTTATAGGAACCGAGTTATTAAAAGCAGTTTCGTTAAAGTTCACGAAATAGAGTCTTAGCTCATTTTCCTTAAGAAGACTTGATCTACTTTTTAATCAGGAGAGATGTACTATTCCCGTGGGATAGATATGTTTTTTTGTTTATCACAGAGTTAAAGATTGATATGATTTTTGCAATGTGGTAGTTTGGGGTAGGGATGTGAGGTTAATGGAAAATAATCGATTAAATAAAAATCGATTTTAATAAAATAAAAAAATCGATTTATGCAAAAAAATCGATTTTTTCTGTTATTTAAAATTCGACTTGCTTTTCATATTCCAATAATAAACCTAAGAGATTCATACTAACAATTTGTCAGATTAAAATTCAAATAAAATGATATGAATAAAAAAATAACCAATTCAAAACTAAAAATTAAAGCGAATCTTCCATTAAACTTTCAAGGTAACGACTAAAGAATAAAGCAAATATGATTATTGATACACAATTTCAGTACCATTAAACGTTTTATTATAATAAAAATGAAATGATGAGCATCCGAACAAAATTACAACTTTATTGCCTCAAAAACTAAAATATAAATAAATATCTAGTACTATTTTATATTTGACTAGTTTTCAAATGAAATACTTAAAATGATATTCAAAAAACTAATCGAATTCGTTGTGGTCTCAAAAACTAAAATATAAAACAAATCTTTCATTTTTTTAAATTCACATGCACTTTTTTATACTTGGTTTAAGTTTAAACAAAAGACGAAAAATAATTATGCTTTACGTAAGAGTAGTATTAAAATAAAATAAAACGATAAGTAAAAATCCATACGATAACGTTAACGTATTGTTACAAAATGTTACTACTATGTGCTTAGATTTAATTGAAAAAATATTTTCGATTACAATCTTTTAATAATGAATTTTAAATTTAACAATCAAATATTTGAATGACAAAAATGAAAAAAACCGTTACAGCTAGTTTGCATTTAAGTTTGCACTGTTTATGAAAATCGATTTAAACGCGTAATTAATATAATCGATTATTTAAAAATCGATTAATATTACTATGAAAATCGATTATTTTCTAATAATAATCGATTTAAATAAAAATCGATTATTTTTTAACATCCCTAGTTTGGGGGAGAATGATATAGCTTACTTTTAAGGCTAGAATAATGCATAGTTCCCATGGAATGGCAAAACAATTATATCCTACAGGACCCGTACATTTAAAAAGTTTAGGTAACGTTCGTGAAATAGAATTTTAACGCATTTTCCTCCAATTTTATACAATAACGAATCGAACGATGATCAATAACGAAGAAATCTCTACCAAGTTGAAATTAAAAATTTACAATTTTTACTGGAAAATAAATATGAATTTCAATTTAAAACCCGATAAAATCAATAATGACATTTTTTTAAATATTTGAATTGTTTCAGTGTTCATTGCCGAAGATATTAATTAGAAATAGACGTATAAAAATAATAAACTAAAAATTTCAAAATTCAACAATTACTTAACGGAACGAATTTTAATGAAGTTTTGCTAAAGATTCTGTAGGATAGCTACTAATCTATTCTTTTAAGGGAACATCCATTAATTATGTGAGGCGTTCAGGGACCGAAGGGGTCGAGCCGAATCTCATCTAATCTTACTTTGGGGAAAGAAAAAATCTCGCAAATATCACGTATTTTTTTGTTTTAAAAAATATCACATTAGATGGCGGGTTGGGGGAAATATATATGCTAAATCTCATGACATCTTACCAGAGGGGAGGGGATGGGATTCCAAAAATCGCAAAAAACGCCTCGCGCAATTAATGGATGTCCCTTAAAATAGCTGAACGGTTTTAAATGACATTTGGTATGAAAGATTTTCAAGTCCTAAAGGAAGGAATAGAGTTACTTTTTTACTAAAAATCGTATAGAAGCTGATGTGAGACAGCTAACATCTCTTTCTTGATTAGTTGTTTAAGAATTTTGATAAACTTTCTTTGGATCTAAAGTCTGAAAGTATCTCTCATTTTTTTCTGTCAAAATAAATTAATTTTTATATTTTGCTATGAACGTAGAGAATCTTTTAATCAATCAGTTAAATTTAGATACACTCAGCGAAGCGAGCGGGTATCAGCTAGTGACTCATAAGTGCACAAATCACAAAAGCCTGAAATTAATTCCACAGTACAGGCAGTACTATAGAAGTACTGTGCGTAGTGGTACAATAAGAATACGTAGCCAACTTCAAGAAATACATATAGTATTTCCAGCGCCAACCAACTGTCACGGATTTTCTTTGAAATTTGAATTTATCTTCCATTAATTATTGTCCTCCTGGTATACCCTCCAAATTATGGATGGTATAGAAGGTGGACAATCTCCGTGTTAATAGCATCCGTTGAATTCGTGGATTCAAGTCTGTGACAAAACCAGAATCCAGATAGCGTTTAAGGGAGATTGGATCACTCTAGCGTTGTCATTGGTTAATTTTGTTTATTTCGTTGCAATTGGTTGAATAATTGACGTGATTGCAGAAAACGAAAATGTTACAACAAATGACTCATAAGTGCACAAGCCTAAAGATAATGCCACAGTACAAACAGTGTTAGACAGTACAGTACTGTAGTGTAAAACTACAATAAGAATACGTAGCCAACTTCAGCGCCAAAGAACTGTCGCAGTTTTTTCTTGGAGTTTGAATTTATCGTCCATTAATGACTATCCTCCTTTTACATCCTCCATCAAATCATACAATTTTGATTATAAATGTAGATAATGAGATTTTACTTACAACAGGCACCGTGAAGACCAATAACTCGCCCACGATTGCGTTAATATGATCAATTTGATTACGTAACACTGGCGAAAAATTACGATCTTTATTCACTGGCGGCGGTGGTGGTGTAAAAGTGGTTTCACACTGACCGACCCCACGATATTTCACCTGTTTCACACGAATTTCAGGTGATAACGATTCTTGTAGGACAATCGACGGAGTTCCCTCGTCGTCTGCGACCAACATCTACCAAGCAAATCTGTTAATAAATAAAATTGACACGCCAACCCAATTGCAATACCTTCAACAAACTATCAATTTCAGCCTTGGGACAATGACTTCGTGGAAGCGTATCATTAGTCCAAATGAATGCAATCGGTTCGCTCGACAAGTTCACATGGCGCACGGTGACTTGCGAAAAGTCCTCATCTCGATACAACTGCGTTAAACCTTTCAAGACACGAATCTCCCAATCGATGGGAGTCGGAAAATCAAACTTGTCTTCCACACGAATTTTCAAGATGAACTCGTGGTTGACAGTGCGACGACCTTTATGATGTTGCACATTAATTTCCAAAATATCCGACACGGTTGCACCTTCACGGTCCTGAGCTTGAACGACAAAATCCCATTTCGAAACATGTTCTTCTAACGGCCTAGAATGAAAATAATGAAAAATTAATTTTTTGAGGTTATCAAATAGGATTTTGACATACAATCCATAAACTTCTCCAGTTCGGGGATTGAATTGAATCCAGGACGTCTTCTTAATCGGTGCACTCGATGCATCGAGAAGCGAGATTTGTAACGCGTCTCCATTGGGATCGGCAAATGTATCATTTGGAATGATAAAACTAAAATTTAAAAATTAGAGGTTATAAATTGGAAAGGAGGGGTTTTATAATGATATACCTAAGAACTTTTCCGGCTGTATGAGCAATTTTTTTAAGTCGATGCTTAATGACCGGAGGTGAATTTCGATAGACACCAACCGTGATCGGCGGGTTAGCAGTTCGTGGCACTGTGGCAGTGGTCGTTGTTTCTTCCTCGATGGTCGTCGTTGATGAGCTAGTTGACGAAGACAATTCTTCGATTGTTGTTGAAACAATTGCAGTTGTTGACAGAACAGGACTCGTTGTTAGAATTGGAGACGATGCTGAAGGCGTTATAGTCGTTGGTGGTGACATTGAAGTGGAAGACGTTGGTTCGATTTCTTCGAGAGTCGTAGATATTGTCGTGGTTGGAATCGTTTCGGTTATAGCGATTTTTTCTGTTGTTCGTTGAGTTTGTGGTGTCGCTGGGGTGACCGAGGGCGGTGCAGGCACTTCCGTGACCGAATCTTCGTCATAGTCGTCCTCATAGTCATCATCGTTGTCGTCATACTCGTCCTCTTCACCCACCGCTGATGTATCCTCCTTTTTCAAATCATTTTCCGATTTCTTCGCCTCGACAGCTTTTTCAGTCTTGCTTTCAACACTATCAGGACTAATTTCGCCAATGTACGTCACGGTCGTCGACGTCGTCGGTTTGACAGTAACCGGCGTCGCGGACGACGTCGTGGTCACATCGACAGATTCTACAATAGGAATGATGGCATTAATAGCCTCTTCGGTAATTACAGGAGGCTCACCATGGTGATGTCGATGTGGATGTTCGACCGGAAGAATCGGAGTGGAAGCCGTCGTCGTAGTCGACGAAGACTTCACAACTGAAGGTGGCTAAAAACCAAATCAAAAATTAGTCCCTTAGAAAATTTTTGTGGTATCCTCCAAGTACCTCAGTAATTCCTTCACTTTCCTCGTCGGTTTCTTCATAGTCTTCATCGTAATAAGAAGGTTCATGATCGGCTCCTGCTGGAAGATCTCGACGTTTACGTTCATGTTCACTTTCAACAGTCACTCGCCAACCAACAACCGGTAATCCAACTACCTCTGAAATAGTACCTAAAACCATCAAAAATTTAACTTCCAAACTCAAATTTCCTGAAGAAAAACGTTTTACCATCGCGAGCCTGTTCTTTTAGTTGGGAAATTAACGACACGAACTTCTTAGAAATTTCTCGATGACAACCAACAACAATTTCAATGGCGCTCTGTTGATGTTGAGCCAAATGTTTTCGTTCTCCAGGACCTGCTAGAATTATTGAACCTTGACCAATAAGCGTGGAGGTTTGTCCCGTTAAAGCAAAGGCACTCTACGATCAAAAAAAAATATTAGATCTTTTCTTGTTTTAATAATGGGAGTGACTTACGATTGGTTGACCCAAAAACCGGGCCAGGTTTTCGATGACAATGAGCCGTTGTTTGGGTTTGATGTCCACTGTGTGGGCGTCGAAGATGATGCTTAAGACAGTCTCACCGTCGTGTTTTGTACATCGGGTTTCGTGGGCCATTTCGTCGCTTTTACTTTTCGACGAGACGATTCGAATCGTAAATTCGTCGGTGGCGGTTTCGTCGATGTTTTCGGCGCTGTGGGCGACAATGGTTAGATGAACTTCGCCGACGTCGCGATTGACGGGAACGCCTCGTAACGAACCCTTGGTTCGATCGACCAACAACCAACTGGGAAATATTTTCGAATTCGTTGATTTTACCTAAAATTTGACAGAAATTGACTTAAATATTTGAGGCATTTTAAAAGAAAATGTTTCAGAGGAATTTTTTTTAAGTTTTTTCCTTAAAAATTTTTCTCCTAAGACCAACAGTTTTTAAGAATCTTAAAAACATTTGAAGCATGTGCCAAAAACCTAAGCCTACTATAATGAACAGAAAATTTTTCTTTTCGTGATCCCAGAAAATAGGCAATATCTCGAAAATTAGAGATAATAGAAAAAAAAATGTAATAATATTTGTAGAGAATTGAATTTTCTATAATTTTCCCCAAGTCAATGTGTTCTCTAAAACCTAAAATAAGCAAAATATTCTTGGTAAAATTTGTTATTTAGGTTAACTCGTTTCCAAAATGTTTTAAGCGAAAATTTGTAAGAACCAAAACAAATGAAAATTTGAGGGTCTACAACTTTTGTTTAAAAATATTTTTTTTATAACTAATAATTGTCAAGATAAAAGCATATAAATAATCTCTACGATTAGTTAGTGAACATTCCAAAGCCTACTAAAATTAGAATGTTACAAATTTATTTTTGACTGGTCACCAAAAAAGGTTTGTACCTCAAAAAATAAGGGCGATAGAGAAAAACATTTCCAATAAAAGTTGTAAAGAACTAAATTTTCGAACAATTTCCTCTTTAAGCTTTTCCATTAAAATTTAAAATAAGTGAAATATTTATTTAGGAAAAAGATTTTTCTTTTATTAAAATCTCTTTTTTGCTTTAACTCACTTCTGGAGTGTTTTAGCGAAAAAATGTTAAGGGACAAAAATTAAAGAAAATTTAACTTCCTACAAGATGTGTATGAAACATTTTTTTCTGGGACAATAATTTTCAAGATATGGCCATTTATTTACAGTGATCACTTTTGGACTTGTCACAGAAAAACGGCTATATCTTGAAAAAATGGTAGTGTAAAATGTTTCAAATAAAACTTTTATGGCATTAAATTTTCTATTGTTTCATTTCTTAACTTCTTTCTAGAAAAAAATGAAATAAACGAGGTATTTTAGGTTAGAAAATATTTTTCGCAGAAACTCGTTTCCACAGCATTTTAATGGAAAATGTGTAAGCACCAAATTAAAAACAAACCCGATGGACTACAATTTTTGTCTGAAAAGTTTTATCCTTGAACTTATAGTTATCAAGATAAAAGCATTTAAATAATATCAGTAATAGGTTAATGACATCCCCTACCAAAGCCTACTAAAATTACAATGTTAAAAATGGTTTATTTTGGACTTGTCGCCAAAAAAAAGGTTGTACCTCAAAAAATAAGGGTGATAGAGAAAAATATTTCAAATAAAATTTGTCGAGAACTAAATTTGCCATCCATTTTCTTCATTAAGCTTTTTCGTTAAAATTTTAAATAAGTGAGATATTCATTTGATTAAAAGTTTTTTCTTCAACAAAAAAAATATTTGTTTCTGTAACCCACTTTGGGAGTGTTTTAACGAAACACGTTTAAGGACAAAAATTAAAGAAAATTTAATTTCCTACAAGTTATATGCAAAAAATTTTTTTCTGGGACCATTAGTTTTCCAGATATAGGTATTAGTTTAATTAAAGGTGATTCGTCAAATCTAAAAGTGGCCAAGGAAAAACTTTTAAATAAAAGTTGCAAAGAATGAAGTTCTAAATGAGATATTGTCGTTTAAACAATTTTTATTAGAGTCCTAATTAATTACTCGATCATAAATCTTTCATGGTTTCAATTTGATCACGAAAAGAAAATGATTTAAATTTATTTTCGTCCGATTGAAACCATCAAAGTTTATCATTTCGAAATAATTTATTCCTCTGATTGACGAAACGATACACACACACACACACACACACACATACACATAAACAAAGATCATTTTAATAAATCGGCTTGGCGCTTTGTTAAATAGAGAGATCTATTTAAATGCATTGCGCCCATAAATATGCCAAAAGGTCAACAATATTGGGTTCAGTCAACTTATATAATAGTAATAATAATAATAACATAAAAGCAATATATAGATATGATTTGATGATATCAAAATTAATTTCTTTCGTCTTGGCAGAGAATGAAAACGTTGTAGAGCCGCTGATTTATTTGATTTTAATCCAATTGAAAATCTATATAAATCATGGCGCTCAAGTGGTTGAATGTTAAAATATAGCACGTGCCACTCAAAGAAAAAAATATCAAGTCGATTATTTAGTTCTTAAAGGTTTTTTTTTTCCATTCAACGGATCTCGGGATATTCCTTCCTTCCTTTATCATCAAGATCAGTGAGGTCTATTGTGATATGATCCTCTGTATTAACTAGGGGAACGTCAGGCTTTTAAAGAAAGCCAGCACCTACCTAGGGGCTGCCATTGCTATCTCGCCAGGCGTTATATTCGTTTCTTAACTTTAATGGGTTATATCTTTAAAAGTGTTGATTTTAAGGAAAAATTTTTAAAAATGAAATTTATTAGGAATTTTTTAATCTTTCAATTTGGAAGGGTGAATTTTTTTCGTTTAGGCCTTCGGAAGGGAGAAATTGTTGAAAAACTTTTTTTTTAAATTTTTTCTTGACTCACTTCATATTGTTTGATGGTCGCTGAAAATGTGTCCTGAGGTATTGTATATTGGAAGTAGCGTCCTGCCGCGATGGTGAGGTCTGGAATTTCGTGCACTCGGTGCAATGACGGAACCACACCACCGGGGGTTACTTCGACGATCAGATCTTCATCTCCGGTCACCTCGAATCCAAAATCCTCGTCTGACTGTGTGGCGACGTGGGTGACACACAGCCAGATGGCCAGTGCCACTCGCCATCGACTCCCCAAAAACTTGCCCATTTTCCTCCAATCGCCTCGCTTTAGTCCTCCGTATTTCGTGTACTATTTACTATTTGGGAAGAACCAACCGTTGACTAACCCTGACTGGAGACGTCACGTACTAAAATTCATTTTCTGTAACAAAAAGATGGGGGCTTCGTTAGTGTTGAATGTTAAATGCAGACTGTTTGGGTTTGGCATTCTTTGAACGAATCAATTTGGTTCTCACACTTTGGTTATTTTTAAAAGGGAGAGGAACAAAATGATGAGGCTCAGATATTGTTAAATCAATATTGACATTAAACATAATTTCAGTGAAGAAAAAAAAAACATTGATCGATTCGACAGAGATTATCATTTGCTTTGTTTTCAGAGATTTGTCTTCACTACAACTTCAAGAGTAAGTCCTGAGATCCAGTGAAAAGTTTCATTGCACCAATGCAATTAACGGTCAGTGTTTCATTGATATTTTTTTATTCCCAAACCGTTGGAGAGACGCAAAGCATTGATATTGATTCCAGAATTTCCATTAGGTCTCTTTTTACCCAAAACCTAACGAAACTTGACGACTTTGTGTCTGTCCCACGGGATGGACCCATCTCATGTTTTCATCTCGCAGGAATCAAAATCTGCGTTAAGCTTCGAAAAAACATATAACGATACATTCGTTATCATTACCTTTTCGCTTATAAATAATTTAAAATAATATTTCACCTAAATTATACAAAAACAATCCGCCCTTGTCATACTCATACTATACATAAATCCAGGGCTAATTATATTAACATTTTTTTTTGTTTAAAACTTATTTGACCCTTTGAAAAAAGGAAGTTTATCCTTATTACTTCCTGTAATGAGAGAATTTTTATTTCAAATCACGAAAATTTTCGATTTAAATCCAATAAAAATATTGGTTAGGCAAAATGTCACTTTGACATCTCCATTATATTCTTGATTTGACCAAATTTTTAGTGAAAAACGGAATAAATTACAAATTTTTTATCGTTTTTATCGCAAATTTTTTATTTGCCAGGCTTTTAGATAACATTTTATGCAAATCATGCAAAAAAATGCAACATGTTGCCACCCTTGTCTAACTCATACACTGTATATATAGATCTAATTTTTAGCATTGTTTCATGTTAAATCTTCAATTGAATCTCCGCCTAACAGAATTATTCGTTTTCAAATCGCAAATTGTTTGAAATTTCCAAGGGTTTTGATTGAAATGCCATAAAAATTTATAGGTTAAACGTTACTTTAAGATCTACAGAAGTTAGTAGGAAATTTTGTTCATTTGCTCGAATTTTCACTTCTTACATACTTTTAGAAAAGTAAAGGTGGTAGAAAATAATTTTTAATAAATAAATATTATAAAAAAATGAACAACAGACTTCAAAATAAATAAAAAATCTTAAACAAGAAATGCACTAAAAAGTAACAAAATAATGGCGTATCCTTGAAGTATCTACAACTTACAAATTATTAGGATGATACAATGTACAAATATTGTTATTTTTGGAGTTGGTGTCAGCCAAGGAAATACGACTATATTGGTACTTAGCAAAAAACGAGAATACATTATGAAAATTATTTTTCAAATGAACTTTTAAACAATATACTCGAACTGTAACAATATCTAGCGACCTTTAAACTACAAAATACCAAATACCAACTAAACCTTTTTAAATTTTTACAAATTACCATTAATATTTATATTCTTGACTGACACCAACTCCAAAAATAACAATAGTTGTACATTGTATCATCCTAATAATTTGTAAGTTGTAGATACTGCAAGGATACGCCATTATTTTGTTACTTTTTAGTGCATTTCTTGTTTGAGATTTTTTATTTATTTTGAAGTCGGTTTTTAATTTTTTTATAATATTTATTTATTTCTCGCGTTTTAGTGCTCTGAAGTTTGATAACTGATTTTATTTTCTTGAAAACGGTTAAACCTTCTAAGCGCGCTGCTCGTATAAGACAGCGCCATTTAATATTAAAAGTTACTACATCATCCCATTTTGCCCTTAAGGGTTGAAATTTTTTGCTTTTAAATGTAATAACAAAACTAAGTGGATTACTCTTTCCAACAGAAAAAAAAATTATAAAAATTCGATGATTTAGTTAAATGTCACTATTTCATCCCCTATTTTCATCCTTAGGGGGTGAATTTTTTTCTTCAAATTGAAATGTGAACAATTTAAAGGTACGTTGTACGTAATAGAAACAAAATTATCAAAATCGGGTTAGCCAGGAAAAATTTATAATATTATTTCATCTCTAATTTTTAACCCCTTATGAGTGGAGTTTTTTTTTTAAAATGGATAGGAGATTAATTTAAAATTGTGTTCTACAAATAAAAAAAGAATTATCAAAATCGAGCTATCCAATAAGAAGTTAATATTTCATCCCTTAGTTTTCAAGCCCTTAGAAGTGGAAGATTTCCCTCAAATTAAAACTGTACCCCCCGGAAAGCACCACTTTCAAATAAAAAAAGAATTATCAAAATCAAGCTATCCAATAAAAAGTCAATATTTCATCCCTTAGTTTTCAACCCTTTAGAAGTGAACGATTTTCCTCAAATTAAAATGAGACCACGCAAGAAGCACTAGCTTTCAAATAAAAAAATAATTTTCAAAATCGAGCTATCCAATAAGAAGTTAGTATTTCATCCCTTAGTTTTCAACTCCTTAGAAGTGAACGATTTCCTTCAAATTAAAATGGAATCACACGAAAAGCACTGGCTTTCAAATAAAAAAAGAATCATCGCTTTACCCAGTCGTAAATGCTGAGGTAACAAACATTAAAAAAAAAACAGTCGAATTGAGAACCTCCTCCTTTTTTTGAAGTCGGTTAAAAAATCAATGTTACTTTGGCACCCCCCATTAGTTTACTTATTTGACTTATTCATTGAAGATCGATATAAAATAACATCCGCAGCATTTCTTGTCGACTTTACAAATCTCAAGTTTGCGAGTCGCGACGAAACGTCGTTTCGATGACTTCGAACGTGCATTTATCACAAAGAGACAATATTAGATTTATGTGGTGTGGTGTCTACGTATACGTGAGAGAATCTCATGTCAGTGTGTCTGTCTGTCTGTCTGTGTGTGGTGAGTGGAGGATGTCTTTTGGTGGATCTGAAACGATTCACATCTGGCGACAAACGCGAGCCGGTCTCAAAATAACGTTTAACACTGAAGCTGAAGCTCATCTCATCACCAGCATCATGACCATCTACCACCATATACTTGACGTACACACACTATTATTACAATGAGTCACACAAATATTTCACTTCTTGCGCACCTAAAATAAAATCTCTGTTGCAAATGATGACAAAGCATCGGCTCTGTGTGCAAGAGATGAGCTCCAAGTCGAAGCAATTGTGACAAAAAGAAATTCTCTTGCATCTTGTTGTAAAGTCTTCGACGTTATTACCATCGGTGTTGCCAAGAAAATATTTACACTTTTTGTTTGTTTTCGATAGGTAAATCTTCCAACTAGTATAAAGAGGACATAAAAGCTCCAACTAAGAATTTACCTAATCGATAATTGTACGTGGTCTCTTTAACAAAGAACGCGTTTAGTTAATAAATATTCAGTTAATAAATCAAAGTCTCCGACTTGCTCTTGTTAAAGGTAGAGAATTGACCTGTTTAAAGGTTAGAGGAAATAAAATATTGACGCCGGGGGGGGGGGGGGGGTGTAAGCTCATAACCTCGTTGATCTAACCTTTAGGTAAATGTGGGTATATCCTCGTCAACCTTTTAAATTAGTGACGGGATATTCGATAAAAGTTGACAAACATGTTAACGCGTTGAATAAATCGAGTTAGCTTTGAAAAAAAAAATGATTTTTCTGGTGTAACTCGCTTGTGGTGGGACTTAGGGAAAAACTTGTATAGAAGAAATTTGTAGAGAATTTTATTATCGATAACTTTTGTTTGGACATTTTCTTTCTATGACTGATAGTTTTCAAGATATAAGAGAAAAAATTTCTAAAATCAAAGCTTGCTATGATAAAAATGGATGTTATTCGTATGAAACAAAATCATAACAATTTAATAGTTTTAATATAAACAAACCTAGTCAAGTGGGCCTTGAAAATGATATGATTTTCCAAATATATCTGGCTTTTGGTAGGTCTTGGAGTAGAGAGGAAAATTGTAGAGACTTTATTTGGTTACAACTTTTGTTTGAAACAATTTTTTCTATGGTCAAGAGTTTTTAAGATATGAGACTTTTAAAAAATAATACCAAAACCAAAGCTTGCTATGATGAAAAATTCACTTTTTACGTTTTGTTAGAAAAATGGGTAGGTACTTATATATCGAAAAATATAGGTGCTAGAGAAAACATTTTGAAACAAAATTTGTCGAAAGTGACATTTTTTAGAATTTTTATTTGAAGATTTTTTTCTACCTACATAAGAAACAACATAATTTTAAATCAGTTATAGAGTCAAGTTGGCTTTGAAAAATATAATTTATCTCAGTTCTGGAAGATTTTAAAGGGAAAACTGTGAAAATAAAACTTGTAGAGAATTTATTTGGCTATAACTTTTGTCTGAAAAATATTTTTCTATACTCAATATTTTTCTGGATAACGTTTAAAAAGTGTTCTCTTCATATGAACAGATCCAGTCAAGTTAGCCTTGAAAAAATGATTTTTCAGTTTATCTCCATTCTGAAGGGTTTTAGAGAAAAAAGTGTTCGGAGCAAAATTGTAGAGAATTTTTTTATCTACAACTTTTGTTTGAAACATTTTTTTCTGTAAGAAAAAGTTCTTGATATAAAAAGGGTTAAAAATATAATCTTAAGACCAAAGCTTGCTTTTATGAAACATTTATTTTTTTATTAAATTTGGTCAATCAAATCGGTATATCTCGAAAAATATAGGTGTTAGAAAAAATAACTTCAAACAAAAACTTGAAACGATTGAATTTTCTAAAGATTTTCTTGAATAACATTTTGCTCTATCACGTAAAATAAACGAAATATTTTCGTAAGAAACAAAACGATACAATTTTCAAATTGGATTGTTTTGACAGTATATCACGTTGGCTTTGAAAAAAAATATTTTTTCAATTTAACTCGCTTCTGGTGAGACTTAGAGAAAAAAAAACTTTTGAGAAGAAAAATTGTAGAGAATTTAATTAGCTACAACTTTTATCGAAATCTATTTTTTGATATCCAATAATTTTAATGATAAAGTTTAAAACTTGTTTTGTTTTTTAATATAAATAGATAAGTATTAAATCAAGTTAATCTTGTAAAAAACGATTTTCCCCTATATCTCTGTTTTGAGGGGTTTTAAAAAAGAAAGTCTTCGAGGAAAAATTGTAGAGATTTTAATTGCCTATACCTACTTTTTATTTGAAAAAAATTTTACTATCACAAAAATTTTTTCTGATATAATGATTTTAAAAAATCGAAAATTATAAGCGGAAGACAAAAAAGTTTCAAACATAAGTTGTAAGGAATTAAATCTCTACAATGTTTATTCGATGGTTTTTTGCTCTAAAGCCTAAAAACAAATGATATATTTCCAAAAAGAACAGTGATAAAGCATTTCAATTAAGGCTCCCTGAACATTATAAGTTATAACAGATCTAGCCACCATATGTTTAAAATTAACAAGTGACACTCAATTATTTTTATTGTTGCATTTGTTTTTTTTTTTGTTTTTTGAAATATGATGACAAAACGCCTACTATATGTTGTTTTTTGATATTGGAAGAGATTTGGAAGAGAGAAAGAAGGCCGTTGGTTTTCTGAAGTATCATCAAGTATAGACAAAGAACAGACAGACAGACGGTGTTTAAAGTGATAAAACAGGTTTCATATGAAGACTTGAACTAGATACTTGGTTTAGTTGTTCGCAATTTAGTTCAAGTGCTATCTTCACGGTAATAACGGGAGTTGGAACTAAGTTTAGACAGATTCAAGAGAAAAAAAATTTAAGTTGGTTAGCCTAGCTTGAACTCAGACCCATACTTGATCAACTAATATACTTTATATTAATTGAATAAAATCTTAAGGAAATTTCAAAACAACAAAGAGGCTATTTATGACTCGACTAATTATTAATGCGTTCATTATCTCTCTGTCGTTTTCATCTCGACTTTTTGCAGCATCCAAATGAATAAAGTTTTATCTTTCTTAGTCTTATATGTTAGAGGAAAGTTCAAATCCATCAGGGAGAGAGAAAAAATGAAGAAGACACAAATGCAAAATGAGAAAAGTTTATGGAGACAAATGCTCTGTGTGTATTTTAATAATCGCCATTTTGATTCATGAATGCATTTTATTTAATCTAAAGTCGCTCCAAACCCAACTGCGTTCATTCTGCATTATAATAATCTTGCACAAATATCGCGGCTTTATGGGCAATTAATCTTAATTGAAATTATGACAATTTTTTTGTTTGAATTTCTCTCTCGGTTATCGTTAAATGAATTGAATCAACTCTAAATATGCATATGCATTTATTTGAGTGATTCATAGAAAATTGCATCCCTTATAAGCATTTTCTTTTGTCAAATATCTTCCAATTGGTTGATCAAAGATAAAATTTACATATTATCAAATATGTTAGGGTTGAAATCGTTTTTAGTTTTATGTGACAAAATACCCCACATACCCCTACTCAAAGCCAACTATTAACATTTTTATTTAAGATGCAACAACTTGCATTACATTTTCCCAACTTTAAAGCGTTATAAATCGTAAAGTAAAAACAATAGAATTTTTTTTTTCAAATAAAACTTTTTGCTTATATATTTTTCTTCAAAATTCATTAATACAAGTTTTGTATATAATCGACCGTGTATGAGGTATTTGTAAAAATTTGATTCTATCTTTTTCACTTGTTAATTTTCATCTGTTCTGTAGTTTTGTTAAATATTTCGGAATTGATTGGTCCTACGTAAAATAAACATTTTACCAAATCTACAGTTAATTTAATTTCCTAAAACTTTTATTTGAAAACATTTTTTCTTTAAACTCACCAAAGCCATCTTTTAATAACATTATTAGATGAAGGAACTAGTATTAGGTCTTAACTTTAACGTTTCATAAATCGTAAACTTGAGATGATAGAAAAAATTGTTTCAAATAAAACTTAAAGCTAGTTTATTTTTCTTAAAAATTGATAATTACAAAATTTCTCTTAAAACCAACCTTTTACGAGATAACTAGAAAATTTCCAACTGATCTCTTACATTTCTTATTTTCATTCATTCGATTGTCTTTTGTCAAATATCTCCGAATAAGTAGGTCCCACAAAAAATTACATTCCATCAAATTTGTTACTGATGAAATTTTCTACAAGTTTTAATTGAATTTTTTTTTCATAAATCTCTTATTTTAAGAGATACGCCTAGTCAGAGCCGACTAACAAAAATTGTAAGATAAAGCCATTTGCTTTATATTATTATCTCAACTTTAGAGCTCTGTATATCGTAAATAAAAAGTGATAGGAAAAATTTTTTATACGAAACTTATTGGAAATTTATTTCTTTTTAAAATTGATAGTTAAAAGTTTCGTCTCAAATCTACCGTTCGTGAGATATTTGTAAAAATTCTAACCTATCTTTTTAACCTTAAAATTTTCAACAGTTCGATAGTCTTTTACCAATCTTCTGATTGATTGGTCCTACTATTGTAAATTAAATTTTATCCAACTTTTATTTGAAAAATTTTTCTAGCTTATTTCTACTTGATGAAATACCAATTGTCAAAGCTAACTATAAAAAATATAATTAAATCATAAAAACAGAATTGAATTTCAATTTTAAAGTTTCATAACTAGTAAACTAGAAAAGATAGAAAAAATATTTCATAATAAAATTTATTGCTAATTTATTTCTCATCAAAATTAATATTTACAAAATTTCTCTTAAAACTAACCGTTAACGAGATATTTCCAAAAAACCCAACAAATGTACTATATTGCTTATATTCATCTAATCGATTTTCTTTTGTTAAATATCCCCTAATTGTTGGGTCCTACAAAAATTTACATTGTATACAACTTGTAACCGGTGAAATTTTCTACAAGATCCCTTCTAAAAAAATGTCAACTGCCTTTAGTTTGACCAATAAAACACTTCAAAACTACGTCAATAATTTACATAAGCCGATGAAACACCACTTGCATAATTTATCTCAACTTCAAGTCCTTGTAAATCGTAAACTTGAGACCGTAGAAAAAAATGTTTCGAACAAAACTTGTGGCAAATTTTATCCTCCACAAAATCGATTGTAAACGTTTTTCGATTAAAATCAACCATTTACCAGAAATTCGATAGATAATAAAATTTAATTTAGAAATTTATTTGGCAAATGTGAGATGCTGTTTTATTTCTACGATGAAAAATTATTCTAGAGCACAGGAAGTCGTTAGGGTAATCGTCTGAAATATTTACACCAAATGTTTTAGTTGTTTTTTTTTCACGATCAAAGAATGCTATGTATATTTGTTTTATATTTGATTGGTCAAGTTTTCATAGCCATCTATTCAAAACTAACATAAAACGTTATGTAATTGGTTGAATATAGCACAGCCAACTAAAAATGAACTTTTTTTTGTTTTTCTTATTATTTTGACATGTGATGTCATATCAAGAAAATTTGACAAGGAAAATGTCTGGAAAAAATAAAAACACTCAATGTTTCCCTCGATCATATTTTTTTTTTTTGGTACTTCAACATAATTTATATCGAATCTTTAATAGTCTCTCGTACGCTGAACGACTGAGGAATTCAATCGAATCGAAACGATCGAGTGAAAACTTTTCCAATTATGGCAAAAGTTTTTAGTTTCCTCTTTTTTGATCAAATAAAACTTGACGGGTTGACAATCGATTTTGTAAATAAAAATAACAGAAACTGTTTTTAGCATCAAGTAGGCTTATCATTAGTTTATATAACACACGCTTACTTGATTCGGGAAAATCGTTAAAATTCATTTTTTTTTCGTCTGTCTTTGTCTCTCGGTTAAATAACAATGAAATTGACGAATTTATAATAACGACGATTGTATGAATTTTTCGTGCAAAATGGCGTAAGTCGTCAAATGAAATTTTGTCACGTACATCACGTTCGCGAGATAATCTAATAAAAGCGATTTATTATTTTAAATATATGTACGAAGTGTAGATAAAGGAAAGGAAGAGAAGAAAAAAAAAACATTTGAAAATTTACGGATCAATTTCCTCGACCTTTCGTTTAAAACGATGAGAGGCCCCCAAAACAAAACAAAAAATTAGTTAAGATTTTTTTTTTTATTAATATCGTCGCATAAATTATCAAATTGAGATTTGAGTGAGGAATTTTTTTCTTTTTGGTTGACCATATGGTGGGTCAAGCAAGAGTTGCCCTCTCCATATACACTATACTATGCAAATTATTTTTCAAGTGTCACGATAACAGTTGAGGTCCGAAAAAATAAATTGTTGATTTTAATTGTCACCAATTAAACAAAACACTTTTGAAATTCGAGGCATTTTGTTTCAATAACCAAAGCTTGCTACGATGAAAAATTCGCAATTTTTTTTGCATCTGAGAAAAATGATTTTATCTCAGAATATAAAAGGGCTAGAAAAAATTTCTTCAAACAAAATTTGTAGAGAATTGAACTTTCTATAATTTTTATTCAATGGCTTTTGCTTTAAAACTTAAAACAAAAGAAATATTGGCGTTGCTTTTTTTAATTTAGTATTTTTTCTTGTTATCCCGTTTTGGGGGTGTTTTAGAGAAAAGTCGATAGGGACATAACTTAAAGATAATTTTATTATCTTTAACTTTTGCTTGAAATTTTTTTTTCTGTAACCATTAGTTTTAAAGATATAAGCCATTAAATAAAACTAACATTAACGAATGAAACTTATGGAGCAATATACTTGATGAGAACAAGAAAAGGGACTTGAAATGAACAAGTAATACCGTTTGTATAATAAGACATTGCGTCCCTTACTATGTATTGTAACATTAAGTCCTCTACTTGTCGTTGAAAAGACATGCTCTTGATATAATGGAAGAGGAGACTTGAAAATCTTAAGGGATGGAGGGTAGCGAGCAAAGAAGCGCAGAACAGACAGACAGATTGACAAAGAGATGGGATACGTACGTATCCCGTTTTCCCGGTTTGGGGAACGACAAGGGAAAATTTCTCGCTTGCCAGCGATGGCGTTTGAGCACAACCCATAACATTTTGATCTGTAGTTTGCCCACTGAAAGACAAACGCCTCCTGTCTCTCCATTTGTTCGAGGTCGGAAGGAAGGAAGCTGAAAAGCTCGAAGTGTAACGGAATTAACGGAATATTTTGAGGCAACTTGGAATAATTCAATATGAAGCAAGTTCGATAAATAGACAAGTTTAAAAACGCACTTGACATATATAAAATGAATGAGAGAACGAACATTGAATTGTTTTTGCGATGAAAAGAGAAAGAATGGGGAACTTGAATGTTTTAACAAACCGTGTTCAAAGCCTGAGGGAATTAAACCTAATGTTTGTGTTGGTATGAACGATACCGATCCCGGGATTTTCCTGGAGCATAAAACCAACAACTGGGTGATCGTTTAATTTTTTCAAGACTCCAATATCTTCATGATGGTTGATCTGACGAAAAATTTTATTAGATCATATTTATAGAATAAGTAATTTGTAACAAGTTTTGTTTGAAATTTTTTTTTCTTAGATCTCTTGTTTAGAAAAGTAGAAGCTTTTAAGGCCAACCACAATTAAAATTTAAACAAACTTTACAATTCGTTAAGTTGAGGGGTGGCTTTTTTCCAAATATCTTCCTAATGATAGGCATTACATAAAATTTGCTTCTCATCAACTTTGTTAATGACAAAATTATCCACAAATTGTACATGAAAAAAAATACCTAAATCTCATATTTTACAAGATACGACTCGTCAAAGCCAACTAATTAGAATTTGAAGGTACAACAACTTGTATTATGTTTCCTCAACTTAAAATCTTTGTAAATAGAAAATTAAAGATTATAGAAAAATATTTTTCGAACAAAACTTAAAGCATATTTATTTATATAAAAAATTGTTTATTACAAGTTTTGTCTTCGATCAACTATTTATGAGATATTTTTAAAAATACCAACCTAACTTTTTTATTTTAATTTGTATCAGTTTGATCGTGTTTTGTCAAATATCTCCTGATTGGTCAGTTTTACGACAATTTTTCACCTTATCAATTTTGTGGCGAATAAAATTTTCTCTAAATTTTGTTTAAACATTTTTTTCTTAAGTCTTCCACTTTAGAAGTTATAACGCATCAAAGCCAACCAATAACAAATGCTATAATTAAGCGATTATATTTCCTCACTTTAAAACTTCATAAATCGTAAACTAGAAACAAAATAGAAAAAAATTTCGAACAAAATTTGCAGCACATTTATTTCTCTGCAAAATCGATGAGAACAAATTTTCTTAAAATGTCAACCGTTTATGAGATATTTTCAAAAATAGAAATTCATCTTTTAACTTTTAATTTTCAACTATTTGATCGTCTTTTGTTTATTATCTCCCAATTGGTTGATTTCACGTGAAAAGTGTCCCTTATAAAGTTTGTAGCTGATACATTTTTCTAGAAGTTTTATATGAGAAAACATTTTCTACCACTTTTCGTTTACCAGATACAACAGTTCAAAGTCCACTGAATAATTTAGACATATTGACATACCACTTGCATTATTTAACACAACCTCGTATATCTCGTAAACAAAAGACTATAGGAAAAAAAAGTCACAACAAATTTCCTCAAGAACAAAATCGATAGTCAACATTTTTGCACTACGACCAACCATTTTGAAGATATTCAAATAAAAAACCTAAGGAATTGTGTAATGGAACACTCAATAGCATAAACAATTGAGCATCAAATCCAATCAAAGTAAAAACATTCGAAACCAATCAGAGCCTAAACAAACAAAGCAAGCGATTGTGTTTTTTTTTTCAATCAAAGCTCACTGTGACGGAAAAAAGTAAATCGAACACGATTGGGTTGGTCATGGCTCACTTGATCTAAAAATACACACACATATGAAAAAGCTTTTTGGAAGCCTCTCGATTTGACGACATGTTTTTTACCTCCCAAGTTCGTTTATATTATACCAAGAGACAAGTCAACATTTTGTCCACGTTAGTTAAATAAACTTTGAGTCGTACCTAAACGGTTTTTAGTTGGCTTAGACCACACACAGAACCACCTCAAAAAAAAAGAGTGAGAAAAAAATGATAGTCGGTCATGGCTACTTTGATTTTCATAATGAGTTCCCTTCAATGAAAATTACTTTTTCGCATTTGTTTAACAAACAATATACAAATGTCAATTGCCCAGGGAAAAATCTTCGGTCACTATTGATTTTCACAAAGTCTCATTAACATTTTATCAAAAGCTTTTATTTTCATCAAAAATAAAAGAACGTCAAAATGTCGACAATCAAGCTTTTTGTTTTAATAAAAGACAGTCGAAATGCCTTCGAAATGAAGGACTGTAATAGATCTGGTAAGTTATGACCAGAGCTTATACCAAGATCGCGGGGATGTTATTTAATATGGCGTTTGGTAAAGTCTATTTTATTATAGCCTTTTTCGGGTCGAGAAACTTGAGAAAATGTGTGTTATGTAACACGGATGAAAGATGGCGGAGCTTAAAGGAATGTCTGTTATATGAAGATAACAGATATTACACGGCCTACTTGACTAAAATAGTTGTTATAAATAGAGGAAAAAATTAAATTTTTAAAGAGGTTATAACTTTAAAAATATTGTTAGTAGAAAAAATTTGTTCAGACAAAAATTGAAGTGAATTAAACGATCTTTAAGTTTGATAATGAGACGTTTTCGACTATGAGCCTCGAAAAGTGAGATATTGACAAAAACGTGGGATGACCTAAGATTTTGAAGTTTTAATTTGGTTGATTAGGTTTCTGGTTAATTAAGTCGATGTTTTTTTGTTCTCTCTCTTTTTCTGTTATGTTTGGAGGTTGAAGGGAATAAAATTAAGTTTTATTATCGGCGGCATTTATTGACTTGGTTCGTTCGTTAGAGTCATTAAGACACATTTAACGACCAATTTATCATCGCTATGTCCATTTTTCATGTTCACTGAATAAATGTTAGTGTTCTTTATTATTCGATAGAGAAACAGAGAGAGTCGATCGAATGCTTAGAGGGTGTTACACTCAAATAGAGCCTCGCCAGGTTTTCTGCTTCATAGCTTCCGCGTTTTCCGTGTCCTATATTACATTTTATGCAGCGTATATTTTTATATATTATGTTGTGATTTTATAAATATAACATGGAAAATGGCGCTACGTTCTAAGTTCGCCAACACGAAAACAAAACAACACCGGTGGCTGTCAGATTCAGTGGTTGAATGATTAATTTTGGTTGGTTGAATTTTCCAGGTTGAGGGAAACTATGGTAAATGGTTGTCTATGTTGGAAAGTTTTGGTAAAAAATTAATTATAACAATGCTAGGTTTAAAAACTTTCGATTGTCTTCTGTTTAATGGCTCCCTATTGGTTTGTTTTCCTTGGCCAACTAAAAGTTGAAGCAATTTGTTTATTATTTAACTTTAAAGGATTGTAACTTGAAAACTTGAAGTTATAGAAAAACAAAACAAGAATAAAACTTGTTGTGAATTTTCACCTCGACAAATTTAATAATCAACAATTTTTTTCTAAACTTAACCATTTCGGAGATATTTGCAAAAAAGTTAAAATTTTCCTTTTTCTTATGGTATATGGCAGTGTGGTATTCTAAAAAAATTCTTATAAGTGATGCATTTAACAAAAAAATGATCATTAGAAAATCGAAAACTAAAGAGTCGTAAAAAAAAATTTCTAAGCCTCCTTATTTGAACGAATAAAACTCGTTAAAGGAAAACTTTTAGTGTCAACTACAAGTACCTACTTGTAACTCGTAAATGTTACGTCTGAGAAAAAATTGTTTCAAGTAAAACTTTAAGTAAACTTAATTCTCTATAAATTTTATATCAACAGTTTTTTTCGTTAAATCAACCGTTTACGAGATATTTAAGAAAGTTCCGATCCATCTGTTAAAAGTTTAAATTTTTATCGACTCGATTGTTTTAATTAAAAATCTCCATATTGATTGGTTTCACGTGAAATTTGTACCTTATCAAATTTATCGACGATAATTTTTTTTTAGTTTTATTTTTAAAAAAATTTCGCTATCACCGCCAATTTTATAGATAAAATACGTCAAAGCCAACTCAATAACGTAAATGTCGTAAACTCACTTGCGATTTTAGTTTTAAGTTTAAAACGTTGTATATCGTAAACTAGCGATCGTAGAAAAAAAAACTTTTAAAGAAAACTTGTAGAAAATGTTGTCTTGAATAAAATTTATAATAAAATATTTTCAATTAAAATCAATTTTAGAGTGATATTTAAGTCTTATGTCGTTGATTTTCTTATAATCGATTGTCTTTTGTCATGTATCTCTTGATTGGTTGGTTTTAGATAAAATTTGCATATGAACAAATTTGTTACTTATGAAATTTCCTACATGTTTCATTTGAAAAAAAAAATTATTTAATCTATGGTTTCATAGATATATCTTACTAATGACAGCTTAAATTTTTTTACTTAAGTTGACACTACTAAAGTAATTTAGTTGAACTTTAAGACCTTGTAAATCGTAAAATAACGACTGAAGAAAAAAATAGTTTTAACTTGTAGTAAATTTTGTTCTTAATAAAATCTATAATAACCAATTTTGAGTTAAATTAACTGCTAAAGAGATTTTTTTTAGAAAAACAAATTCAAGTCTGAATCTTTCATTTTGTTACAATCGATAGTATCTTTCAATTGTTTGGACTTACGTAAAATTTGCATCCTTTCAAATGTGTTACTGATGAAATTTTCTAGAAGTTTTATTCAAGAAAAAATTTTCTCCAACTTCCAGTTTCACCCATAAAACTTGTCAAAATCAACTTAAAACTTTATACGACTTGAAACTGTTGATGCACTTTAGCTCAACTTTAAGACTTAGTAAAACGTAAGTTAGCGATTGTAGAAAGAAATGTTTCAAACAAAACTTATAGAAAATGTTCTTTTCAAGAAAATCGATTCTTAACGTTTTTGTGCCAAATTTACCATTTAGAAGATATTGGAAAAAAATGGAAGCCTTCTTTTTCCTATTAATAACAATGAAAATTTTTTAAACCAATGGAATTTGTGCATTTAATGAAACAATTGCATTGACAAAAATTTTATTGGAAAAAAAAAACGTCTAAGCCCTCTTTATATTCAAATACACAAAACTCACTGAATAAATCAAAATAAAGTTGATAAATAAACTTTAAACTCGTATAACTCGTAAAATCAACTTAAACTAAAAAAATTAGTTAAACAAAATCCATAGTAAATGATATCATCTATAAATTTTATAATAAACTTTTTTTCACTATAACCCACCATTTTGGATATATTTCCAAAATAATAAAATCTAAATTTTCTAACTTGATACCAATCGTTATTTTATTATACAAAAGATAACCCAAATAATCGGAAAAATAAACAAAAACAGAATGAAATTCTTAGATCGACAGTCTTTTGTTAACAATTGTTAACATTAAGGTTATTATTTACCTTTAAAAAAAGGACGGAAAATTAATTTTTCTTTCTTCAACAATAGAACAATACCGTATACATCCATTCTTTTGTTTATTAATTCCAACCAATCCACCCCCACCCCGCAAACAACCAGCATACAATTATTTTTAATTAAAAAAAAAACCCGCATCCCTCGTCTGGTTTCACCTAACCAAATCCAAAAAGGCCAATATATAAAAGAATCATTATTTAAATAAAAATTTGCCAACCCTTATTTTTGTCCTTACAAACGAATTTTGTTTCGATTATTTTAATGTCTGAGTAAGATCAAGTTTGCTATGGAAAAATTAACTTGTTTAAATCAATTGTTTTCTATCAAACAAATCGAGTAGGCTGGAATATGACGTGTTTTTGTTTAAAACAAAGCCAACTGAAAAATGTCAACTCAGTATTAGTTTTGTACTTTGATTTGATGATGAGTGATAATAAAAATGTTATTTGTTAAAAAAAAAATTATAAAAATGGTTAATATCCAAAGGCTATGGTGATGATCAAATGTTTTTGTCGAAGGTGTGTTGATTTAATGGAGAGTTTGAAAAAAAATGTCTCGGTACCGTTCCCAGTCGTTATGTCTATGGTGGTTGAGAGACGTAACGAAGGATATTAGTACGAGAAACAAGTTTTGTTCTACCCAAATTGACGAACATTGAATCAGAATGGCGTTTCCAAGACAAATGTATGGGAATCTGGGATAAAAATTCCCGAGCCCGCGCCGAGGCCCGGGTTCGAACCGAGGTCGTGCGGCTGGGAGCTGAACGCCACGGCACGAGTCGACTATTCGACTCGACCAACGTTGCTTCATATATTACATGGCTTATATGTGGTATTTAAACAAGCCATTCTAATTCAGTGGTTCCCAAAAATTAAGTTTTCAAGAAGGTTAAAAAATCGATAACTGATAATTCCTAGATGTAAAGTGGCTCTCAAAATTTTTCCAAACCTTTATTTTTTGAAAAAAATTTCTAAGAGTCGTGACTCACTTTTTGAGAGCCACTGGAGTAGATTACTTACGTATAAACGGTTGGAAAATAAAAAAATGACAATTTCACTCCTTACATATCTTTTATGTGCGTATTGTACGTTTGTGACGACTCACATTGTTGTTTGGCACCAAATTTAAAATCGTTAAGTTCGATAGATCGATAACTTTAAATATCAACGTTTTAGTTCGTCTAAGTCCGAAGAAATCAGCAAGGTCATTGACGGTTGAGCGGCCCATTTATGAGCAATTCAACTTCTTATATAACGCAAGCAAAAGTTGAATTGTTAGAACTTTACCATTTATGATAACTAGACGTAACCGGATGTGCGATAAGACAATAAAATTGATTCGATCTTCGAAAAACAATTGATTGTTAAATGAACGTTATTGTAATAATAGCAGGTGATTGAGGGAAATGGGGAAGAAGAAGACCAAAAAAAAAAGGATGTCTCACTCCCGTTCGCCTCGAACATACCCAGTGTTATAGGTATTCTGAGGGGTAAGGAATGAGGAAACTTTAATATACCCAAATTAATGTCATCGAATCGATATGATGGTCGAGACGACGCTATTGACCATTTGGGATAAGAAAAAAATTCTTGGTCCATACGGGAATCGAACCGAAGACCATTGACATGAAAGACGGCACATTGTACCGCTTTACCAAACAGTCGACGTAAGGATATAACATGTGAACGTCTATATAACGCGTTCATAACCCTCTTTTATAGACAATGTCATATTGAATAGAACTCGTTCTTAAAATGTAAACCACTGGAAAAGTTTACGTCTTAGAAAAAAATTCTTCGCACATAACTTAGAGTAAATTTAGACCTCTACAAAATTGATCCTTATAAAATTTTCTTTAGATCAACCACTTATGAGATATTTAAAAAAATACCAGCCAATCTTTTGTATTCTGAATTTTCACCTATTCGATAATTTTTTGTTAAATATCTCCTAATTGATTGGTTCTATGTGAAATTTTTTTATTATAAAATTTATTGGTGATAAATGTTTCTACAAGTTTATTAAGAAAACACTTTTGTACCAGTTCTGGTTTGGTAAATGAAATGCGTCGAGGCCAACTGAAAAATTAACAAATATCGTAATTTAGCGCAACTTAAAAACCTTGTAAATCGTAAATTAAAGTCGATAGAAAAAAAAATTTCAAATAAAACTTGTAGAAAATTATCCTCCTAATAAAATCGATTATTATCGATTTTGTGTTAAAATCAACAGTTGAAGAGATATTTGGAAAATAAGCATATCTATATACATTTTGTAAGAGGAGATTAACATTATAAGACTTTATAATGCACATTTCTCAAAATGAGTGCATTTAAGGTAAAACTTGCACTTGATCTAAGTTACGGAAGTTTTTACTGTCTACAGTTTTTGTGAAAAAAAATTCTGAACATCTTATTTTCTGAGGTAGATCCTTTCAAAGCTTGCTATAAAATAGCATTGTAAGAATTGAAATACTGTTGCAACCTAGAGCAACTTAAAGCTCTTGTAAATCGTTAATTAAAGCCGGTAGAAAAAAATGTCTCGAACAAATCTTGTAGAAAATTAAGTTCTAAATAAAATCATTTATTATCAACTTTATGCTAACATCAAATGTTTAAGAAATATTTCAAAAACCAATCACAGTATATACTTTTTTAATATAAGATGAAAATTACGATGGAACTTTCTTGGAATGGGTGCATTTTAGGGAAAAACTGCATTCTATTTAAGTTATAGAAAACTTGATTGTCTACAACTTTTATTTACATTTTTTTCCTAAGCCACCTAATTTCTAAGATTTGGTCTAAGCTTAGGTACTATAAAACAGTATTGCAAGAATTAAAATATCGTAATCTAGCGCCACTTAAAGATCATGTAAATCGTAAAATAAAGTCGATAGAAAAAACATTTTCAAACATAACTTGTAGCAAATGTTGTTCATAACAAAGTCGATCATTATCGATTTTGTGCTAAAATGAACATTTTAAGAGATATCGGACGAAAAATCAAATAAGTAACTTTCGTAATAGAAATATAAAAATAAGCCTTGTTAATGCAAGTTTCTCGAAATATTGCATTGTAAGCAAAAACTGCATTTTATCTAAGTTATGGAAAACTTGATATTTTACAACTTTTGTTTCAAAAAAATTTGTCTAAGCCTCCTATTTTCTGCGACAGATCTGGCCAAAATTTACTATAATATAGCATTGTAAGAACTAATATACTATCGCTTTATAGAACAACTTTATAACTTTGTAAATCGTTAACTAAAGTCGATAGAAAAAAAAACGTTCAAACAAAATTTATAGCCAGTTGTATTCTCAACAAAATTAGTTATTATCGATTGTATGGTAAAATCAACTGTTTAAGAGATATTTGGCAAGAAATCAAATCTATACCTTTCGTAATAAATTAAGAATAAAATTAAGACTTGTCATTGCAAATTTCTTGCAATAGGTGCATTTAAGAAAAAAAATGCACTCGATCTAAGTTATAGGAAACTTAACTGCCTACAACTTTTGTAAAAAAAAATGTTTTTCCCAAGCCTTATTTTCTGGATAAACCTGATCAAATCTTATAAAATAAGGTTTAGTAAAAATTTGAATCAATTGACCAATAAGTTCTTGTAATTCTAATATTTTAAAAACTTAAAGAAAATTAATTTCCCTATAAAATCAATTCTTAAAAATTTTTTATATAATCAACCATTTACAAGATATTTACAAAAATTTCAACATCTCTATGATTCTTATTTTCTTATCTATCTGATTGTATTTTGTCAATTATTTCCTGATCGGTTGGCTTAAGGTAAAAATCAAATCTTATGAAATTTATAAGAACTTAAATTTCTCAAAACTTTTGCTTGAAACATTTTTCCCTTAGTCTTCCACTTTATGAAATACAATCCATCAAAGACAAGCATTAAAAATGAAAAAAGTAAAACAATTTGCATTATATTACCTCAACTTCAAGGCTTTGTACATCGTAAACTCAAAACGATAGAATAAACTTTATCATGTCAACATTTAAGTAAATTTAAAGCTCTACAAATTTGATACTAAGTTTATCTTAAAATGAACTCGAAACAAAAATTCATTCGTAGATTTAAATTTTTTATCTATCCGATTATATTTTCTTAGATATCTCCCGATTGGTTGGTTTTAAGTGAAAATTATTTCTTATCAAAGTTGTAGCTGATGAAATTTTCTACAAGTTTTCTTAGTCAAAAAATTGGCTACCAGCTTTGGTTTGGTAAATAAAGACATTGAAATCTACTCAATTGTTTTTATGAGTTCAAACCATTTTAGATCAACTTTAAGACTTTGTCAATCGTAAACCAGCGATCGAAGAAAAAAATGTTTTGAATAAAATTTGTAGTAAATTTTATTCTTAACAAAATCGATATTCTACGATTTTGTGCTAAAACCTTCTGTTTAAAAAATATATATCTTCAAACGAAAATTGCACTTTTTCTTGTAGGAGACTAAAACTTTAAGTTTCCTAATTGGTACCTACATTAAAAAAATAGCGTTGTACCAAAATTATAGGAAATTAAAGTTCCTACAAATTTTATTTGAAAAAAAAAATTTCTAAGCCTTCTGTTTTTTGAGTTTACAACAAACAAACTGAGCTATAAATCGCTTTTAAATCGATTTCAAAGCTTGTTTAATCCAATTTTTTCCTTTCAAATCCCACGCTTTTGCAAATACTTGCCAACTATCCACGAGCGTTACTGGTAATAAGATGCTAAAATTTTTATTTTGTTGAATATGACTCAAAAAATTTAGTTTGATGGCGGCACATCTGGTTTTGATCTATTGATTTTTAACATGTTTATTAATTGTTGTTTACATTGAAAATGTTTGCTAAAAATGAAATCGTTTATATAAACATTATATTAGAGGATATAATTAAATGTAAACAGTGCCGGGTTTTAAACGTTGAAACGTTAGGTTGGAAAAGTGTTAATATTAAATGTAATTAAGTCGTTGATATGTATGAGAGTAAGTAAGTGCGAAATGGAGATTATTTCGTTAGAAAGTATAACAAAGAACGAAGGTTAATTGAGATTTTTGATTAAAAGATAATCGTCATATGCTTGGATCATTGAATTTTAAGAGGTTTTAATGCGGTAACTTCAACTGCTCATAGTGATGAAATTATGAGACTTAGGAAAATTTTTAATTTAAACTTTTTTGAAGGAAATTTTATGATCTTTAATTTTGAAAAGAACATTTTTTTCATAAAAATTTACAGTTTTGAAGATATAGACTGAAATAGGAAAATGCTTCATTTGTACAAGAAAATATTTCATTTGGAACTCCAAGGACTTGGGTTCGAAACCCAGCCAGGGTAATTTTTTTTCTTTTAACACACTCACATGATAAACTAAGGATCTTAAAAATGTTCCTTTATGGGAAAGAACTCAAAAGAAAATTTTTTTTTCAATGAAAACAGCTCTCTTTGACTAATTCGAATTTGTCGCTTTTTCTATTGTTTACAATGGTCTTTAACGGTTAAACTATGAAAATTAGTAAAAAATGTTAAGGACCTCTTTTGTAAAACACATCACTAACTATATTTTTTTCATAAAAATCTATAATTTACAAGGTATAAAGTACAGAGAAGACAAAAGATGCTTTTATTGCTTTATGGTGATTTTAACGATTAGCTCGAAAGACTTGGGTTCAAACCTGTCCCGGGGCAATTTTTTTTTTATTTTTCATTCTTAAATGACTACTCAAGAAACGTATCAAGTTAAAAACAAGAAAACAATTGAAAAACAAATTTTTTTCCTAGAAAATCAAGAACTGGATATTTTTAATCTAAAAACCTCGTTAACTCGTAAACTACGTAAAAAATCAATAGATCTTATTCTTGCTTGTCGTTTTATTGGTACGAAATAAATTGAATTTCATTGCTAAATTAACAAGAAAGCCATGTCAAAACATTTACAAGTGGTTTAAATGACCAAGTTAGTGTTTTTCGTAAATATCTCGTTTCCTGTGCTTCTAAATCCATTTACTGTTATTAATTAAGTTGTAGAACATAAAATTCTCTATAAACTTGGTCATGATAAAAATTATGGTACAACCACCCATTCTCTAGATATAACAGAAAATATTTTAAAAAAATGGACCATATTAAAAAAATGACCATCGGTATCTTTCAAAGAATTTTATTTTGTTAAAAAAACCACCATCATTCATTGAAAAACATAAAGTTTCCGAACGTTTTTTTTTTTTTTTTTTTCATTTCGGAGATTCATTCAAATGCAAATGAGACTCGGCCGCATTACCATAACAAAAGCTCTCTACGTTCAGTTATTATATTAATATTAAAAAATGTCGCATCATCGAATGCACAAAAAGTTGTCACCAAAAAAAAAAAGATGAACGACGAATTTTTAAAATCGGGAAGAAAATCCATGAACATGGCCTTTGAAAAAAAAATCAAACAAATGAATGAACAATATAACAGATTTGTTCGGATCAAGAAAGCCGTGACTGATCTGATTTTCATTCTTTTTATATGTATACAAAAAGTCTTTGAGATTCGCAAAACTGCACAACTTACGAAGGTCTCTGACCCTCTTTTGTTGGACCTTTTTTGTGTGAGATTTTCGTGGGAAAAAAAAAAGTCGATCGTTAATTGTTTAATTATCTAAACTTGTTGTCACTTGTTAATTTTAACTATAATCGAAACAGAAGCTTAACGACCAAAGAAACAAATGAACTTTATTTTTAATACTAATTTTACTATGATGTATGACGAAGAAAAAAAATTTGCGAGAATGCAATTTTTTTTTTAATTTCAAAGACCGGATGTTTAATGCACGCGGCATCTCTTTTTTTATTGTTCTAACTAAAAGTCTATGTATATTATGACATCATCGTTTTAAAAAACATGACGTGCTCTCCATCTTAAATGTTAAAGACTCTATGGTCGATATGGAAATTTTTAATGGTTGCATCGTTTGTTTATTGCAGGCTAGCCAGAGACAGTCGAGCCAGGGCTTGGTCCTAAAAGTCGCCTCGAAGAACAATTAGACAGACCAAAGGTATTTTTTTTTTCATTGGTTAGAATTAATTATCAGGCCTATATATTGACCGATTTAAATGACAAGAAGTTAAGGTCTGACCTTTTGACCTTATGTAAAAACATTGAATAGGGCCAAGAAAGTGATAATAAAATATTGAGGTTGGCTGTGTCGAAAATATTATAGCATAGTAGGCTTTGAGTGTGAGGTAAGCTTTTGATTGGTTCCTTCGATCAAAAGCCTACTATAAAAGTTTTTCATGAAAATCATAGCCGCCTTAAATTTTTTTCCTCGTTCCGAATAATTTTTGTTATTGATTTCGAAAGCGTTTTCGATATATTATTACTATGTATGTACACACACAAATGGTTTACTACGATTCGTACGCTTCGCCTGACGTTTCGATGAACGTAAATCCCAAATCACAACCCTTGGGGATGCGCCCTTGTGATACACAAAAAGCGTGTAACCTCTTTCCGATACAAAACGCACAGATTTTCCGAACATCTATCTCACTTTCACTTACGCAAATTGATTAGACAAAAACAGGAGAACATCGTTCTTTAGAGGAGGGATGAAAAAAGGTTCGTTCTTAAGCCGCTTTTCCTTCGATATATATATTAAGACATTGAGCCGAAACCTTAGAAAAACAAATTTTTTTATCTGTTCAAAGAAAGCTTTTCCGATTTTTTTTTTTTAAATTTCCTTTTCACTAAAATAATTCACTTTAATCACTTAATCACTTTATAAAGAAATCGAATCATTCATTCATTGAGACACAATAACTGGAAGAGAACACGCACGCAACTATCCCTGGAAAATTATTTGTTACGATTTAAATTAAGTCACTCATTCACTTGTTTGTAATTTTTATTGTCAACAATCGAACGTCGAGCAACAATGGGTTTGCGACAAGCGACGATCGATCGGCGTTCACGACCGCTCTTGACCAACTACCAGTGCGGTTCGTACCGACTACCGGCGCCATACGACCGCTTTTAGTCGGCGGCGGCGGTATCATCATCACTATCACAATCATCATAAACATCATCATATTCTCTCCCCACCACACAAAAAATTTCCTTTCCATCTCAAAAAAACAAACCTCAACAATTTTGATAACTAATCAGTGTTTCACTTTTCACTGAATTTCAAAAATTTGCCCAAACCAAAACAGTAATCGATTGTTGTCATGATTCATTTGTTTGCGAAATTAGTTGAAGTGATTGGCTTTTTTTTATGGGGCTAGCGAGATACATCAATAAACTCATTTCCTGAGTTCCGATAATAAATACGTTTTATAAATATATTATGCACACAAATGGAGACAAGAATGTGAGACAAATGTAAGGCGATGGCGGCGGCGACGACGCCACTTTTATGACACTCGGAAAGACTGCAAATAGTACAGGTCAAAGTATTAATGCAAATTATAAAAGTGATTTTCATTTTTCATGATTTTATGAGGTAATTATGGGGTATAGCCAAAAAAGTCATAGGACAATTTTCTAGGAAATTTTATACTCGTTATATTTGATAAGAACACATTTTTCATGAAAATGTATAGTTTTCACGATATAACCAAAAAAGCGAAAATTTTTATTAAATCTAAGTCTTACTAGAGGGCTTTGGTTTTTGTTGAGCATGGATTGGTTCAACTTTTACATGGCCAACTCTGTTTAACATTAAAAATTATATCGTCGTTTTTTTCAAATCTAACAATAAGCCATCTACGTTAATTATAATTTTCTTAAAATCCTTTCCCATAATATGCTTAATTTTTAAGAAACCAGAAGGAAAACAGAAAATCTCATTGAATAAGTTTTATAGTAAATTTCATGGTCTTTAATTTTAATAAGAATACTATTTTCATAAAAACGTATAGGTTCCAAGATATAATCAAAGGAACCACAAAAAATATTTTTCTTACTTGAAAATGTGATTTTTTAGGTTAGAATTTTTTATATGACCAACTCAAATTTTCCTCTTGAAAACCAAGTTTACCTTTCCAAGGCCTACCAAATGTTGACATTAGAATTTTATTAGTAATTTTTGTTAATGGAAATATGATAAATAACAAGAAGGTGCATAGAACAAGATTTGTAGGAAATTTTAAGATCTTCAAGTTTTATAACAATTTCTTCTGAAAATTTATAATTTAAGTGGGCGGTTTAAATTGAATAAAGATTGGTTAGAAGTTTTCATAGCTTACTCAAGTTATCACTGAAATGTCATTTAATTTTTGTTAGATGGCTATGATTTCTCTGTTTAATCACTACAAAGCTAGGATGAATATCGAAAAATCTTATAGAACAATTTTTGAAGGAAATTTTATGCTCTTTATTTTTTATAAGAGCAATTTTTTTATAAAAATATGTAGTTTTTGAAATATAACCTAAAGTTTGTTGATGTCTAATTTTTTTTAAGGGTGCTTTGGTTTAGCTTGCTTAGGGATTGGTTACAATTTTTTCATGGCCAGCTGAATTTTGTCCAGGAAAAAATTACCTAACAAAAGTTAGCTACAGTCTTCTTATAACATCCAAGCCTACTAGATATGCTTTTGTTTAAGTAAGCCATCGAGTTTCTCTTCATACCTATACCCAAGAAAATATGAGAGATAACAAAAAAATACCAAGGACAATTTATATAGGAAATTTCATAATCTCTAATATTTGTAGAACATTTTTTTCATTTTAGTGAATAGTTTTCAAGATACACATATAGATGGGTTTAACAGATTGAGTAAAGATGTTTCACAGCCAACTTTAATTTGGATTAAACTGGATATAAATATATACTTTTTAAGTTGGCTAAGTATGAGTTTCATATTAAATCTTAGCCTACTATTTATTATTGACCGCAATTCAGTTGTTCTTTATTTAAATCGATTATAAGAACAAAAATAGAAGAGTTAGAACAAAAGTGGAAGAATTTTCTTGCAGAAAATTTCAAGATTTTAATTCTTAGTAAGAACAAATTACTCTTAAAAATGTTTAATTTTCGGGATATAATCAAAAAACAAAAGTTGTTAAGCGTTTCGCTTATTTCGCAGATTTTTTTCATGGCCAACTCAATTTTTCGTCTGAAAATATTGCCTTATAAAATTTTGCTTTACCTATTTTTTTTTATCGATATCCAAGCCAACTTTGTTCATATACAAGTTGTTTTCCTCAGATTAAATAAGGACGTTTCATAGCCAACTTGAACTTATTGTTAGATTAAATTGATTGTAAAAGTTTACTTTAGAAGTTGGCTGTTAGTTAAGGACCTCTTTTGTAGGAAATTTCATGACCTTTAATTTTGATGGTATAAACTTTTTCATAACAAGTTTTAGTTTCCAAAATATTAACCAAAGCCAATTCAAATTTCTATTAAGTTTAATTTATAAAAGAGTGCTTTGAATTAGATTGCACAGGGATTGGTTAATATTTTCATAGCCAACTCAATTTTTTCTGTGAAAAACTTGACTAATCAAAATGCACTATGATCTCTTTTTCTAAATCCTAGCCTTCTATGTTACATTTAAGTAGCTATTTGAATAAGTCTTTTTCTTTTTTTCTTCATGTCAAAGCAAATATGAGGAATAACCCCAAAACACCTTGGACAATTTTTGTAGTGAATATTACGATCTTTAATTTTTATAAGAACAATATTTTCACAAACGTCATAGATTTAGATAGATTTAACAATTTGGATAAAACGTTTTCATGGCCAACTTACAACTTGAATTGAATTGATTCTTTTTTTAAAGTTATACTTCTTTAGGCGCGTTATGAAAAAATGATGAGAGTGAAATTTTTAGATGGGCGGCCATCTTGAGACAAAAATTAACAAAATGAAGTTGGCCACAAAACCACTCGGTTTCTTGGCGCGCGCAATTTGAATTTTGGTTTTATTTATTTACTTATTTTTTTTTTATATTTAAATTAAAAATAATTATATATACAAATGACACATATTATTAAAAAATAAGTTATTACTTTTCCCGAGTTTTGCAGTAGCTGTTAAACTATTTTGAGGTTAGTGATGAAAATGACGTCTGCATTTCATGCATATTCTTAGTTATCACGAAATCTGGGATTCTGAAATGATTCAACCATCTTAAAATAATAATTTAGTAAAACAAGATAAGAATAAGATTAAGACATTTACTTTGAAAAGTAGCTACTTACTTTATTTCGCAAATTCTATGAAGCTTCGTTTTCATGACATGCATGAATTGTTAACCAGCAAAATGATCCTGACAAATTTTATGAACGTCTTGCAGCTTTCTTTGGATATTATTTATTGATACAAATAAAAATATTTACTCTTAATTTTATTTTTAATAATTAAATCTTTAAATATATATATTATTATTATTATTATTAAATATTAATTTATAATTTTTTAAAATTGATTTTTTGAATGCAAATAATAAAAACTAATTTTTATTGATGCCAAAAAAGTATAACTTCTCACTCGCGTACATAAGTACACGCAACCACTTGTTTTTGGGTGTTTTTTTTTAAGTCGCTTTAACATCTAAGGTCATATCACGACTGTCTAAACACAGAAAATTTCTGTTGGTCAAATGAAATCTTAGATCTTGGATTCAACGGGGATCGAACCCGTACCACGTGACGCGTAAAGTGGAGAGAACTACTGCTCTAGCCACTGCGCCGATAGGTGGTTCGATTCTATTGATTTAATTGATTCTAAAAATATATTTTTATAGTTGGTTTTGAATTATCTAAAAATGTAAATTTGGTTAACGACTTGAATTCTTTTTTTTTCATAGAGAAGCCATTATTTGATTAAATCGTCTATATAGACGAAACTAAAAGAGCTAAGTAGGAAATTTTATAATCTTTAATTTTGATAAGAACAAATTTTTCATAAAATTGTCTAGTTTCCGAGATATAAGCCAATTCTATGATATCTTATTAATAAAAGAGTGCTTTGATTTATATTTCACAGGATTTGGTTAGTATTTTTTCAAAGCCATCTTAATTGACCAAAAACTTGACCAATCAAAGTGTACTTGACTTTTTTTTCCAAATCCTAGCCTACTATGTTACATTTAATTAACAGTTCGGGTATCTTTTCTTTTTCTTTTCGTACCAAAGCAAATATGAGAGATAACCCAAAAATACCACAGACAATTTTTGTAGGAAATTTTACGATTTTTAATTTTTATAAAAACAATATTTTCTTAAAAGTGAATACTTTTCAAGATATACACTGATTTAAATGGCTTTAACATATTGAATGAACATTTTTCAAAGCCAACTTAAATCTTGATTGAATTGATTATAAAAATCTATTTTCATACGTAGGCGTTGAATTCCTTATTAAATCTAAGCCTACTATAGATTAACGACAATGATTCAGTTGTTTTTATTTATTTTTCATCGAGACGCCATTACTCATTTAAATCGATTATATTAACGAAACTAAAAGAGCTAGTAAAAAAATACAAGAAACGTTTTTTGTGGAAAATTTCATGATCTGTTCATAAGCATTTCATAAAATCCCCTTGTTTTAACCGAGTCGAGTTAAAATTAGAAATTACTTAAAGTAAATTTTTAGAAAATTTTTATATCATTAATTACTTTTCAAATAAATGAATTTAAGGTGAAAAACCGCGTCGTGAAATTCCCCTAATTCCTGCGAAAAAAATCAGTCATAAACTGATAGGTATAAATTGAGGACAGTTTTTATTTAAATATTTATACACACAAACATATTGTCATATCTTAATTTATGGGTTGTGGTTTTATTATTCGAAATGATGCAATTCTGACTCAGACACTTGGCCGTGTTAGCGACACACTCAATTTTAAGAAGTACAGAGTGTAAAAAATTCCTTGCTTCCTTTGTAACATTTTGATTAAACGGGAGAAAAATAAATAACATGGCATATCATCACACGGAAAAGTGATTCATTTGTTTATTATTATAAAATCGGTCATATCAACGTTTAATAAATATACTCAGAATGTACACATAGACACTATAGAAGATAAAATATCAAATACACAATTTATTTGTATTATTTAGTCGAGAAGAATTTTATATTTAAGACTTCACAAGAAGCAACTTGTTCGTTGATCAAGTAAGCCATGATGAGACCCCTCTAGTCAATTAACCAATTAATTTATGACTCCCATCAAACAATCAATTCTTTGATTATCTTAGGGTATTTTTTTTTAAATTAACGCCCGTTTTCCCCCGATCTTCTTGCGTTTTTTTTTTCTTTTCATTCTCTCATTTTTCAAAATTGATAACCTCCAAGTGGCAAGTTTATATATACAATAATCAGATAAATCGACATTTATTTGACCTAAATGACTAACACGAAAGAATATTTCTCTCTCTTATATTTATTAGTTGTTACTTTGTTTTTAAACAAAAAAAATGAATTGTTGTAGTGATTGCCGATAGTCATTTGTTATAACAATTGATTGGAACCTTTGATAGTTTCAGTGAGAGGTTCTGATAGCTTATGGGATGCTAATTGTTTAAATGGTCTGTATTTATAAAACTATTAGACTTGGGAAAATTTTTATTAAAGAACTTTTATAGGAAATTTTATAGACTTTAATTTTTAAAAGAATGGGTTTTTCATAAAAATGTACAGTTTTCAAGATATAGATCAAAGAAGACGCTTCTAGTATTTTAAGGAAAAATTTTGACAACTCAAAGGACTTGGGTGCAAATCTACTGGGGGTCATTTTTTTTTTTTTTTTTTGTAACTATTAAATGACAAAGATTTTAAAAATTGTTGTCAGGAAGAACCTAACGAAAAAACTTTTTTTTTCCTCCTGAACAGCAATTTTCCATCAATTCAACATTTTTGATTTTCCTTAAAATGGCTCCATTGTGGCAAAACTACAAGGATTTCTAAAAGATATTAAAGAACATATTTTGTAGAAAATTGTTGGCTCTTTAATTTTGTATTCCACAATTTTTCATTAAAATTTATAATTTTCGAGATATACTCTAAAAATGGGTCTACTTTCGATATTCCAGATATTTTAACGATTAACTCAAAGGACTTGGGTTCAAACCCCACTCAGGTCAATTTTTTTTTTTTTTTTTGATACACAAATGGAAAACTTTCAATCTCATTAAATTAAAGAATCAACTATGAAAATTTATAAGTTAAAATTCTCGTTAACTCGAAAACCAGTTAAAATAACAAAACTTGTTATTCTTGATTTTTGTTTTCATTTTTCATCACAAGATCTAAAAATTTGGCATCCTGATTATTAAATTAATTAAAAAATACCATTGAGACATTTAGAGTTACAAATCAAAAAAATTAGATTTTTATAAATATCTTATTTCTTTTGTTTCTAACAAGATTTGACACCGTTAGAAAAGTTGTAGAGCATAAAATTTTCTACAAATTTCGTCTTTACTAAATTGTTGGTACAACCATCCATTGTCGAGATAAAAGTGAAAATATACGTAGAAATGGCTGAAATCCTCGTTAACTCGAAAACTAAACAAGATAAAAATATTTTAAAGTTTTTTATTAAACCTATACCAATTTGGCACTTAATCGAAGCACCTTAAATTTTCAAAAGCAGAACTAGTTTTCTTTGGGGCAAACTAACCTCACAATAGACTATAATTTTGCCATAAAACTAATTTGCCATTACTTTCGAACCAGGCAATGATGAGATCATCAACGTGCATTCTCCCATATTTTGGCTGGAATGTATTAAATTTGTGCAGATGTTCAGCTGAGTTTTGCACGCATCACCCCTCCCCCATGCCTCTCTTCCCTCAATATATAATAATTAAACAGACATTAAATTTTATTACATAGATATGTTGCTTTTCGTTTCAATTTCTCTCTGTTCTGAGTCATTGCCTCTATTTTCGTATGAAAACACCCAAATGACACAATCAGCATAGCTTACTATTAAAAACTTAGTTGGCTTTGTAAAAAAAAAAAAACGTTACTTGGTTACTAGAAAAGTAAGTCTTTTGTTTTTTCACCGCCTTCTTCTTGCTACTTTTAAATAATAATCTGTTTTGTAAGTGGAAATAGTTTGAAATTTATTTTCTCCTGTCAGAACATTTGAAATATGGCACTCTGAAAACCCATCAATTGGTTTATTAGTCTTTGCTCACCCTAGCCTTCTTTGTTTTAAGTGGTTTTATAATGAAAAAATTCTACAAAAAAATTATTTTCTGTCATCGTTAAACAAATGAAATTTGTTGATTTTCAATTTTTTTGTTTAAAAAAAATGGAGTAGTAAATGTATCTTTTGTATTCGGGAGGAAATGACGAGGCGCCCAACTCATGGCATTCCCGGATCTATATATAAATCGCCATTTTTACCAAAAAAAAAAAAAATGAACGTCAACGTCTCGCGTTTACCGGGGAAAATTTGCCTCCGTCGTTTTCCCTGATTTTCTCGAGAGATTTTCATGAAGCGCACGCGTCCCCCTACACACACGCAATATTCATCATTACCAGCTATTAGCAAAACTCCTCGTACATTAACCCGGCATACAGGACAAAAAAACAAAATCTACTCACTAACAAAACACGACTCCAACAATTACCTGAAACAAAAAAACAAAAAAAATTAATTATTGAAAAAAGGTTTGCCTTTAATATAATGAAAATTTTCATTTGTTAACAAATGAAAATCATTCGACTGTCCTATTTTTTTTTCTTATAAAGTCCGAGATTTTTACGTTTCAACGAATCGGAAATTGATCCATTTAAATGACGCTCACATCATCGTGTACATGAATGATCAATGATAGGGATTTGGCTTCCGGTTGTTAACGACTCTATATATATGTCTCCCTTTTTGATGCACGATCGTAGTCTCATCAATTTGATTCTTTAATTTTTTTTTTTTTTTATTGAACGAGTATAGGAAGAAAATAGGCGCCCACACATAGTAACAATCAAAAACAAAAACTAATCGATTAGAGACAAATGAACGTCGACTGATTCAAATTCAAGCATATCACTTTTTTGTAAATATCTCAAAAACTAGACAAGCTAGGAAAAAACTTGTCATAAATAAAAATGAAGAGGATAAAATTTCCTATCGAACCAGCTCAAAAAAACAGTTTCTTAACGGTTAATTTTAAGAATTATGAGACGTTCTAGTTTGACAAAAAAAAATGACATAAAATTTTGTGTTTTATATATATAATCCATCGTAAGTCGATGCTAAGGTAAGCCTTTAATCTCGGCACGGCCTTCTAAAATCTAACATAAGAAACCTCGGCTTCTATTTCATATAAACTCGTCTGCATTTTTCAAAAACTTAATTAAATCCACCCATCATATTGTGTCTGTATGGATTATGTGTGATACATATCACATTACCTTTGACTCAGACTATATTATAGACATTAGACACTCGAACAAAACAAAACATAAACCATTCAAGACCGTCTTGATGTTGAACATTATATTAAAACATGTAATAATAATAAGATTTTATGAACTAAAAATATGTCCCAGAAAAAAAGAAGGTTTCAATTATGATCATAGGGATTTTGTTTTTTTTTTAAACAATCATAATCCAACGCCTACTTATAAAGTTTTTAAAGTTGAGACTTTCAACGGTGAATATCTCACCAATGGTGGGTTTTAGAGCGAAAATGCACCAGAACTATTTTGTAGAAAAATTCTCAAACTATAATTTTGGTTGTTAAAGTTTTCACGTTAGATCGTTTAGTTTTTGAGAATTTTATAAGTGAAGTTATTTTTAATCAAAATGGTGGAACAATAATGTTATTATTACTGTCATCGATGCGCCTCGGATCAAGATGAGGGAGGTTAATAGGGCATAGATTTATTTCGGCCCCCTCAATGTTAACATTAGCGTGAAATTACCACGAAAATTATATTTGTATAGCTATATACATACAGAGGATGGAGACCATATGCATTGCATATGGCCTCAAATTGACGAAGGAGAGCTCACTATGTTTATGTTATACTGAATTAATTCTAAGGATTTATGAGATGAGAGGAAAGAACGAAAAAAAAAAGAGTTAAACAAATGTGAAACATCCATCGTTTTGCATCTCTTTGATGCATTTTCTCAATTAAAGAGATAGTGGATGTGTGTGCAGTCGAAAGCGCATACAAAGCGAATGTAGATGCAATTAAACGAGAATTAACACTTGAGAGGAGCAAAAAAAATGCACGGTAAACTCTGGAAAAAAATTTTTTTTAGTAAAGAATAGCAAAAGCGTAGATGGATGTGAAAATGAAAGAGAGAGAATTTTTTTTCTGCGGCGTTCTTGAGATGATACGAAAAGATTTTCGCAATTATAAATCTAGTCCCTTTATATTTTGAACGAGTGATGACATGGAAGAGAGATCTTATGTCAAAGAGATGATGAATTTTTTCAATCTTGATTTTTTTATCGTTCATATTCATGTAGGAGATGTTATTGAATTCAAGGAAAAAGAAAGTTTTGAAGAGGAAAAAAAATTCGTTTTATCATTATGCCTTTTTTGGTATAAATTGAGGAATTTCATCTATATGAATATTTAAAGAAATAATGTGGGAGATTTCTTATTTGTCATGTTTCATTTATTAAGCTTTGATCGAATCGATATATGGAATTAGCAGTTGATTTAATTTCATTATGTTATTTATTAATGAAAGCAATGTGAGCACGAGTCTTGTAAATCGTTACTAATTTGCTTCAGATACTTAAAATTAGTTTTATTAATACGGATATAACGCATGGCTCGTTGTGGCACAAAGCAAAAATACTTACAAAAACTCCCGAAAATATCCCACCCTTGAAATATAGCAAACAATGGTATAGTATACCCACCAAATCCTATAATAGTACCTCATTTTAATGATAAACTTATCTCCTTTCTATCTCCCAGCTTTCCACGACTTTATAACTCCCACTCAAGTCAAAACCATTATTAATAGATCCGGACCCAAAAAGAGCCCTGGTCATGACCTTAACACCCAACCACTTCTCAAATATCTACCTCGTAAAACACTCGTACTCCTCACCTCTATCCATTATACTACGACTTTCCTACTTCCCTAAATCATGGAAGCACGCCGAAGTCATCCTTATTAAGAAGCCCAATAAACCTACAATTGGCCCAAAGAGTTATCGGCCTATCAGTCTCTAACCCCTTTTCTCTGAAATTTTCCAAAAACTACTTTTGCCAAATTTGCTGACATCCTCCAATGATATAATACCAGAATATCAATTTGGATTCCGTTCTGAACACTCATGCCCACAAAAACTTCACAGAATGATAGATGAAGTTCTAAAACCATACGAACAAAAACAAGTAGGCTTAGGAGTAGTTAAAGGCACCGAGCAGGCATTCGACAGGGTGTGGCACTCTAACAGAGTCCTTAAATCTTTTCTGAAACATCGCACATTCTGTGTCAAATTCAGAAATGCAAAGTCTAATGTAAAACCTATAAATGCTGGAGGGTATCGTGTTGGGTCTCCTGCTCTATCTGGTATATATCAGTGGTCTCCCAACCAACTCTGAAAACGCATTCACCGTGTTTGCTAATGATCTTGCTTGAGTCGTTCAAACAGCTACAATACTGTATCAGTAAGCATTCAAAATCATATAGCAGCATGACTGGAACCAAAAATGGCGAATCGCCACAAATTCCTATAAATCCATAAAAGTGCTGGGTTGCTGGGTAGATACTTCTGGGTGCAACATGACACCTCAGTATCATCTTAAACGACTCACATATTCTCCACATATCGAAGCGCTAGTCAAGCGATTGAGGACCAGAATCCTGCAGCTTGGACCACTGCTAGGGAAGCATTCCCCACTTCAAATCGCGGATAAGCACCTGATATATTTAACGATGATTCGCCCGATATGGCAATACGCTTACGCGCTCTGGAGTGCAGCGAGCGACTCTCAAATAAACCGAGTTCAAGTAGTCCAAAATAGAGTCTTACGACTCACCATAGAAGCACAATGGTACGAATGGAATTCACAGAGATTTGGATATCCCCACTGTCAGAGAGGTGATTAAAAAGTCATACATACCCCTATACACCACTATGGCAAACCACACTCATGTCACCCTCATCAACGCTATTGACTCTCTACCTCTACCAAGACAACAGAGAAGACTAAAGAGGAAGTGACACGAAGACCTGAGATTCTAAGCCACACACCACCTACTGAAAATAGCAGAACCGCTACTGAGAGGCACCCTGCAATTGCCTGCAGTTACCATCGACTTTTAGACAACTTACCAGCTCAACAATAATGTAACGTAGTATAACAAGGATTTTAGTTCTAATGTAGCCAACTTCTTTTTACATTTTTTTTACACGGTTGATTAAGTTAAATTTTATTAAGGGCCTAATTTAAAGAGAATTTCATGCTCTCTAGCTTTTCGAATAATCTTAATTCAGAAATCAGATATTGTCCACAAAAAAAGTAAAAATCTAAATTTGTTTAAAAAATATCTGTTAATATTTCCATTCTTAAATATAACCGTATATATACTGTGATTGTGTTATACAATCGGGTACATTTGAACTGTGTTTCTTTTACTTTCAAAATTTAACGTTTGGTATATTCGCATAAAACACCTCATAACTTTATTGGATAGTACTAATCAAGTGCAGTAATTAAGTCGATTAAGTACTGTGTAATTATAATTAACTGTTTTACCGACACGTCATTTTAATTACTTTCATTTGATATCAATTATTCCTCGACGTAATTTTTTCGTTTTAATGTCATATAAGGGGGTAAGGCAATGTAAAAAATGTGATTTGAGAAAAAACTCCAAATAAATAACCTGATAAATTAATATTTACAGGAAAAAACTTCAAAGGAAATTAGAAGATGTAAAAATGGCAAAATTAACGTAGAACAAGTAGAACTTGTAATGTATCGAATGACGAGAATTAATTTTATATCAATGTTGCTTTTAACACGAAGATCAACCCCAATCAATTTGCTTCGATCAACATCGATGCTATCTTGTAAAATTAAACAGTCTCTATCATGGTTTAGGACACTCCACAACCTTATCTTAATTCCAAACACCTTCAATCTTCCCAACAAAATATCACTAACAATACGACTCAAAGCTCTATATACCAACATAAAAAAAGGATCCAAAATGAAAAATATTAAAAACATCAATTCTTTTAAATTTCTTTATTAATTTAATCATATTCTTTGATCAATACATTTTTTTGAGAAAAAAATTAATAGTTAAATTCAAAAATATCAAGGCATTCATTTCTTACTCTGCCATTTCACTTCTATCGACACTCAACTTGAGAAAATCAAGAAAAATTTCTTTGCTTAAATATACTTAAGATATATCACTCTCAAATTAACCAGGTCAGATTTTCATACAATATTGCTTATACACTAAAAAAATATTTTTTTTTTTAATAAAAAAAAAAGTTAACGAATCACAAGCGAGGCAGTGGCGTAGCTCACGGATGAATCGTTCATCGTGTAACATTGACTCGATTGAGCATATTTCAAAAATTTCAACTCGAGCCGCAAACCATTCGGGTTGGCATCACGTAGCGTTTGAATCGCTTGCAACAAAACACCGATCGGATTAGACCCACAAATCGTGTTGCCATACTGTTGCAAATAATTGGTAAATTCAGTGGCATTAAGGTTTTCAATGATGTTCATTCCAATGTGATCGAGATGTTCGATCGACTTGTAAATGTCGCCCTGAGCTTTATCATAGTAGGTGTAACGGAAGCGACGACCCCAGTGACAAAAATCGGATGAGATGACAAAGACATTTTCCGGGTCTGCAAGATAGGGTGCGAGAATGCGACCATAAAGCCCCTTTTCGTCGGGGTTGATCGAACCGACGAGAATCGGAATGATCGTGAACTGGGACTTGTAGTTTTCCATGATTTTCGCGATGTAAGGCAGTTGCATTTCGATGCTATGCTCGTTTTCGTCGGTCTTTTGACTCATACGCTCAAAGTTTCCAGTTGCTTCGAGCCGTTTGTTGATGTCCTCGTTAATGATAAGATCATAAAGCGGAGTTTGATAGTGTGAGGTTTTCGTTAGGGCACAACCCGTGCTGATATGCACATGGTGCGACGGGCCTAAGATGAAGATTCGTTTAACACTAGCCGGATCGATTTGGATGTAACCATAAGCAGCCGTGGGTCCGCTATAACTGTACCCGGCGTGTGGCACAATCACAGCCCGTGCCGGCCCATGATGCATTCCACCCGTTTGCATCAACCAATCGTCGAGTTGTCGCGACAATTCCGACCCGGAGTCCGTGTACCAACTCCCGGCATGTGTGGCTCTCCGTACCGTCGGCATGTTTTTCTCTCTGCAGCAATTTAAACCAACTTCAAATCACTCAATGCTTGCTTTTGTTGACGTCTATCATTCACTTACTTGTTACGTCGAGCACTCCTAAGCGAGACCGAATGGGGAGAGTGTTTATTAGGTAATTGGCAATCAGAACAGCACGCGACAGAGTTGGGCCCTAAAATTAAATTAATCAACGTCAATATCGGAAAAAAATTCAAATAAAAATTCAAAAAAGAAGACAATGGACATGGGAATATGAGGGACTCAAAACAGGGCAACTCTGCCTTAATGCTAATCCTTTACTTGTCGATTGACATTAATTAATCGATTCGAATGATTGCCATAACCAGAATAACGATAGGAATGCAAAATTTTTCTTAGAATTTACAAGAAATTTTTGACATTTTATCAACATTCAAAACCATTTTAACCTTAAGTAAAACAAATCACTTATAGATGGAGTTGTTTTAATCGGTACTTAAGAATTATTTTTCAATCTAAAACGAAATATTATTACAACTCGCCTTATTACTTACCACACACAAACCATATCAGACAATTTAGGGCCACAAACATGAAAATATTTTGAAAATTTTTCATTTTAAATCACCGAAATTCTTGCGTCTCGACAATCTCGAAAAAATTCAAATTACTTTTTCCTCTTCGTTTCACAAGTAAAATGTGAAATTTTCTTCTTGTCGTTGGATTGTAACGCATATAGTATATATTTCGTGTTCCCCCCGGTTAAAAATATCCCCCATAAATCTTCCAGTCTGACTTGGACAAAGGAAAATATTGTTCAAATTAGTCACGTTTTAATCTCGACTATTTTAATATGTGACTCAAAATCGATAAAGCAAAACGTACAAATCAATAAGAATATCGATTAGTAGCAGTGGAGTGCCTATTAAAAATAATCAATAACTCTTTCATTTCGACGAATTTATTATATTTTATATATTGCAATTAAATTTTTATGTTTCAAAACAGAAATGTGATAGTTTGAAGCTTGTAACGATAAAACTGTGATTAGTTATTGGTTCGAATAACTGGTTAGGTCTATAAGTTATTGCAATATTTTAAAGTATTAAAAATCATACCTAAAATCATATTCAAATATTTCAATATATTCATATATTTCATATATATTTCATATATTCAAATATTTCAAATGCCAAATGATTGTAATGAAATGTTTCAAATTATTAGTTTGTCCTGAAGTGAGAGCAATATTTGATCAACTAATAGTAACAAAAGAAAATTCCTAGAAAATATAACCAAATTGAATTCTTAGAACAGTTCAAAACTTTTAATTTATTTAAAATACATCAAAGTGACAGTTCATGATTTTCTTTTAAAAGCTCGTTTCGGAGATGGTAAGTAAACTGCTTCTTTGTCCGGAAAATTATTTTCGTTTCGAACCCTTTTCATTTGAATTGTAACTGAAGACAAATTGCTTTTTATACAAACGTTTTAACGTAAATTGCTTCACCTCACATTTCAACGTGTGCCATTTAGGCACTAATAATGCATTGTTTAAAGCCTATAAATACCACGTCTTGTTACTCCACCAAGTTCTAACATAATCTCTTACACGTAGGTCGTGGTAATTTCCGTAAGACATTGCCATAAATCAGGTGTAGGCTAAGAAGGTACCAAGTTATATCGAACGGAACAAAGACGAAATTAATTTCAAGCCTTGCGGTCGCACCTCGTCCCTGTTGTCATCCAACAAAATTAACTCGCCATCCTCGTCTTGATTATTACTATCATATGTTTGTGGAGTTAATGAATGGTGCTATTATCAGACAGGTAACATGTCCTACTTCCAGCCGACTTAATATCCTTTTTAGTAATTTCCGGTGTGAATAATAATAATATATTAACTATGACCAAATCAAAAAATAAATTTTTCTCGTGAATGTAACATGAACTGAACGAACAAAATGAAATTGAATATCGAAGGGAAAACTATTTGTCAGCACGGGAACATTTAACAGTCAGTGCGACGAGAAAAATTGATAGAATTTAAAATGGGAGACTGGCAGCGAGAAAATTAAATAAATAATGCCAGAAGAGGAGAAAATTCAATTGAAAAGCGAGCGACAATGAAATAAATACGTTGTCGTGAATACTCGGGTTACAAAAACCGGGAAAAATGATTATAGTCTTAAGAGCAGAGGCTGGTGTGAACTCACAATAACGAGGCTACGTATTTATTGATATACGTTTGTATTACACTAGCAGCTCCCCGTGACTTCGTTCACCTAAATTTTAAAAAATGACTAATTGTCATACTATATATTGAAAAATCTATATCTATATCTATACCAATAATAAGATTGAAGATTTTTACTACTTGAATATACCTATATAATAAAAACGTTCCATCTCTCCTGCGCGAGAAAACAAAAAACGGAATCATTTTTCCCAGATAAGATTTTTATCTAATCTAAAAAAAATTAAGGTGTTTTGTTGAATACTCTTTATTGCCTACATTTTCATATATTTAATAAAAAAAATAATAAATTCCATTTACATTGTAATTTTCGCCAAAGAAACAGGGTAATAACAGGGTTTGTCCAGGGTAAACTTGAAAACAGCTGAGCCGATTTGAATGGAATTTTCACAAAAAGTTATTAAACATTGTAACTTACATTATAGGCTACTTTTTATTTCGAATAGTTTTCCCTGTCTATTTGTTTGTTCTTGGCAAACTTGAAAGCGGCTGGTCCGATTTGGACGAGATTTTCACTACAAGTAGTAAATATTACAAAAAGTGCTTTAAAATACTTTTTTTGCCGAAAAAAAGTTGATTTTCTGAGCAAAAAATAAAAACTATAAAAACTACGCAACGAAAAACATACATCGGCAGGCAGTTGTGATACAATGTACATATACTAACATATCGTAGAGACGACATGATTTTAAACTATGTAATTTGTTATTCTTATAAATTAATGTTCGCAAATTTAAAAATTAAAACCATTATAGAAGTATAGCGACAGGCTAAATTCCTAGAAACCATAAATCCATTATGAATTTACGGGTAGTTAATATATTATTAATTGTTCGACTGAGTAAACGTTCGAATTGTCGAGGGAGGAGAAGAAAATCTTCTGTAGTAAATATGATTTCATTCATAAAAATAAATATCTTTGTTCAAAAATGAGACGCGTAAGAATAAATAACAAAAACAGACAGTTCGACTTTAGTGATCCCAATTAGGAGTTTGATTAAAAGAGGTGACGACGTTAGGCAGAGCCCTCAGAAAAAAAAGAAATCCAGCCTAACTTATTTTTCAAGAGAAAATATAAACTTAGATGTGACCATCGCGTTGTTTTTTTACCAAAAAACTATATTCTTAGTTTTCAATTTATTTTAGCAAGATCTATAAGAATTCGTTGTCGAATCTTAGACCCCGGGAAATAGCAGACTTGCCGATAAGACATAATGGACTTAATACTATATCCTATAATAATGAATCTAAGGCAACCAAACCTAATGCCTCAGATCTTAAGATAACACATGAAATATTATTGTTCCTAAAAAAGGTACACTTTCTAAAGGATAGCTACTAATCCATTCTACTAAAATTAATAAATGATTTCATATGACATTTGGTGTGAAAGATTCTCACGGCTTAAAATTTTCTTAATATTTTACAATATTCAAAAAAACGTAAAGATCCTACCTATAAGATAGTTTATATCTGTTCTTGGAAAATTAATTTAACGGATTTTCATGAACTTTCTATGAAATAAAGGTCTAGAAATATCTAATTATCTTTTTTTGTAAAAATAGCTTAATTTTTTTATTTTGGTTAAAATTTTCACTTATTCAATCAGATTAATTTAGATACGCTCTGCGAAGCGGGTGGGTATCAGCTAGTATATAATAAAACTGTAGAAGATTCTTGTCTGTTTCTTTGTTGTGCGTCTTTCACTCAAAAACTACTGAATGGATTTTGATGAAACTTTTTTTTTTAATATAGCTATTAGTCCTCGGTAACATAATGGCTATAATTTCTTCATAATTTAGAAGAGAAAAGTCGGGAAATTCAAAGATTTGTAATGTGATGTAATAACAAACATATTTTTGTGCACTAACATTGCAAACGCTGGCTAAATCTTACGAGATAGATCAAACATATATGCGGCGAAATTGTGTATCTTAAAAAGGTTGATAAAAAAGTCCGCGATGGTATATGTCTATCTCCTAAGGATAACCCACAGGAACCATTTTTATCTTTTACAAATGATAAAAAAATTATGTTGGCATAGCGGCTGGCTATTGTACGACGTACGTATTGCCTGTTTTATTGGTATCTTCTTTTATATCATATAAAAATGTTATGTTGGTTTTTATTCTGGATCAGTTGAGCTCAAATTTTGATACAATATACAATCGGGCTCCTAAATGGTTTTTATCTATATTTCGCATCAGTAATATATAGTGAAAAACACGTGAATCTCATAGGATAGCATAACAATTGTATCCTACAGGAACCGTGTATTTAAAAACAGTTTCGTAAAAGTTCGCGAAATAGCATTTTCCTCAAGAAGGCTTGCCCAATTTTACACAGTAGTGAAAGAATTTCTCTACAAAGTTTAAATTAAACAATTGACAAAATTTTACTGAAAAATACATAAGAATTTCAATTTTATACCCAAAAAAAAAATTAATAATGAAAATATTTTTAAAAATTTGAATTACTAATATTGTTCATTGTCGAAGAAATTAATTAGAAATCGGTAAACGTAGTAAAATAATATACTAAATTTTTAAATAATTAACAATTAATGAACGCAATGAATTTCAATGAAGTTCTGTTAAAGATACCTCAGATCTTAACATATCATTTATTCTAAAAAAAGGATGGTTCCTGTAGGAGTGCTTAAGGAGTTGCAATTTTACAAATTGTATTGAGCCCGAGTTTTAATTGCCTTTTGTATGTGAACTTTATTATTATACAAAAATCTTTGATTCGTATACAAGACGAACTCAAGTTCTTATACAGCACCTCTCCCACATCCAGGTGGGCAATAAAACCTGGCTCACAACACGGAAGTCTGTCCCATTTTTAACGAGAAGAAAACGATCATTAATTCATAACACACATTAAACTGATTACTCAGGAAAAATAATACATAAAGAACCACGTATAAAGATCAATATTTGAGTCATTAAGATAAAATATTCACGCCCAAACTACCCTCAAGCTGCGCCCTTTTTGTTCGTTCCCATTAATTGAGTCATTAAAACTATTACTTCGTTTTTTTTTTACTAATAAATGCATCGGCGAGAATTAACATTTCATGGCATGTTTCCATTGATTTATTCATTGGAGGCGACTTGAAATCCGTTATTGAAAATGAATTGTAATTGTAAATTTTTCGATTTGGATACAGTTGGAAGTGGTACGTGGTTGTGATGGATTGAGGAAGGCGTCTTTATTGGGTTTTAAATAGCTTTTGACAGGCGGAAGACGGTCTTAAAGAGACGAGCTATGATGGGACTTTGATTGGGATGTGATTTGAGTGTAAATGGCAGACTAATCAATAGAAATAAGACTCATGAAGCTGAATGTTAATATATGCATTTTTTAACGTTACTTATTTATATTAATAATAAGATAGGGGGTATTTTTGTTTACATCCCTCAAGCATTTGATCGTGTGGGGTGTGAAAATTTTAATAGATACGGTTCATAGAAAAACTTAGAGACCATCGAGGTGTAGATGAAAGATTTTTTTTTTTTTTTGAAGTGGAACCCATTCATCTTTTATCGTTTTTAAGTGGTGTTTAAAATTAAACGTAAAGGGGGTCTATTTAAGTAAAAATAGGGATTTTGATGGCTACCACTTGAAGTTAGCTCCGAACCAGTTTAAAAGTTGAAATTCTAAGATTTTATAAAATAAAAATCGGAATTTACGATAAAATATTTGATGATCATTAGATTATTAGTAAATAGATCTAATTTTTAATAGAAAATTATTTTTTTTTTTTTAAAATTGGTTGATCACTTTCAATGACTTGACGTTAGTTAGTATACTTATGTCAAAGTGACAAATTTTAGTAGGAACGACAAAATGACTTCTCAAATGTTCAAAATCCGTTACAATAATTACCTCACATAATTTTAACTACTTTTTCACCAGAAAGAAGTTAGCGTAGAACTTTTTGTTTATTTATTAAACTAAATGCCAAAAAATTGCTCGTCAAGTGCTCCTTCAGAATCTACATTTGCTCCAGGTATAAAGTTTACCGTTAATTGGACATTTAATTTTTAAAAACTTAACAATTGAAATCGCTCTAAAATCAAAGTAAATAAACTTTTTACTAAAGTTTTTTCGTTAAAAAATAGCTCTCTTAAATGCTCTGTCCGGATCCACAATTGCTCCAGGTGTAAAGTTAATCGTTAATAAGTTATTGAATTTTTAATAAAATAGAAAACTCAACAATTAAAATCGCTTTAAAATCCAGTAATTAATAATAATTATTAATAATTTTCGCTTAAAGTATTTTGTTTCAAAAAAATGCGCTTTGATTGCAATTTCTGGATCCACAGTTCAATTTTAAAAAATAAAAAACTGAACAATTAAAAATGGTGTCCCAATTGTTATATTTTTCTCAAATTTTAATACAAATAAAAAAAAAACACTTGTCGTATAAGCAATTTTAATTGATGAGGTAATGTCAATTTTTTTAAAAATTGAATAATTAATTTACGGTTAATTATACACCTGGAGTAATTGTGGATCTGGAAAGAGTATTCGAGGAGCAATTTTTTGAAAGAAAAAAATTTAAAAATTAGTATTTTGGATTTTATAGTAATTTCAATTGTTGAGTTTTTTTTTTTTTTTTGGTGTTTTTAAGTCGCTTTAACATCTAAGGTCATATCACGACTGTCTAAACACAGAAAATTTCTGTTGGTCAATTATATTTTTATTAAGTCTAGGATTCAACGGGAATCGAACCCGTACCACTTGACGCATGAAGCGGAGAGAATTATTGTCTTTAACCACTGCGCCAATAGGGGAGTTGAGTTTTTTTAGTTTTTAAAAAATTGAATAACTAATTAACGGTTAATCATACACCTGGGGCAATTGTGGATCTGGAAAGAGTAATCGAGGCGTAATTTTTTCAAAGAAAAATTTTTTATGAAATTAGTAATTTGGATGTTATAGCAATTTCAATTGTTGAGTTTTTTAAAAGTTTAATAACTAATTAAAGGTTCACCTTACACTAGAAGCAATTGTGGATCTGGAAAGAGCATTTGAGGACCAATTTTTTGAACAAAAACGAAACTTTAATAAAAAGAATGTAACTTGGATTTTATAGCGTTTTTAATTTTTGGACTTTTTTAGTTTTTTAAAAATTGAATAACCAATTAACGGTTAATTTTACACTAAGAGAAAATGTAGATTCTGAAGGAGCAATTATTTTGCATATATAATAGTATAATTAATAAAAAAAAAAGTTCTACGCTAACTTCTTTCCGGTTATAATTTCAATTTGTACAAGACTTTGTTATTTTAACTTTGTTACAAGAATTTCAAACACAAGAGTTAATATTCAAAGCAAAGGGGAAAGGATAATAGAAAAGCGAAGCATTACACTTAAAGTTAAATACGGAATTTTAAGAATTTTCTAAATATTAGTTAAGCTATGGAAATATCTGAAAGACTTAAGCTTATAAGATTAGAAAGAAAAAATTTTTAACGAAAATTAATTAGAGGCCCAAAACATTGCTTATTCATATCAAATGACATGACGTTTACTACAATAATATCACTATAAGTTTTCAATATTAGATTTCCGTACAAAATACATTTTAAGAAGAAAGCTTCAGAGACCTCCAGTCAGATATCCTCCCTTCAAATTACTCAATTTTTCCAAATTTTTCAAATTTTTAATCTTTTCATTGACTTGACGTTGGCTACTATTTAAATGTCAAAGTGAAAAAAAATATTTTCAAATGACTTCCAAGCGCGAAATTTTTTTAAAATCTTAATAAAATCTCCTAAAAAGCCCCTTACGTCTTTAAATTTTCGAAATACTCAACTTTTTCATCATAACTAATATCGTTAATACTATCATTTTGGCGATTTTGGCATTTCCCTAATTATAAATTTTGTCTTTACCGACAACCATAATACAATGTCCAATTTGGAATTTAGATATTTTTTTACTTATTTTCCCTTCTGTTTTTCTTTCAGTATACGAGAAAAATTATTGTCTTGTGTCAAATGGAACGCGACGAAACACTGACATTAAATCAAATATTAAAGCCGTAAAAGCCAATGCGTTCAAAGCCCATAATTTCCCGCAGTTCTCTCAATATCTTTTCAATTCCCAACAGAAATTGCCGTATAATAAAAACGTACGCAAGAACGAAAAGTTCAAAACGAAAACATTTTGACGAGATTTATTTAAAACGAATTAAATCCTCGAGGAATTTGCATATAAACATTTTACTCGACCAGCTTTTGGTTCGTTCAAAACCGAGAGATTATTTTATAATTAACTAATACAATAAAAGTTGGTTATCGCCAACCGATAATACAGCAAGGTTAAATGAAATCAATATGATGCGAACGGCAGACATAGGGAATTAACGCGTCGCTCGTTCGTTCGTTCACCGGCTCTCACTCAACGAATCCGACCGACATTAGGGGGGCTGTGGAGAATTCGGTTGGTGCCGCAGGAACTTCAGCGACGAGTCGTGCGCTTGTCTACTGCAAAACATCTCCGCTCACCACCGCTCTACATCCGCCCGTCGAAAGACCCCGCTCGTCCGTACATTTCATATCGGTTCTCAGTCGAGCTCCGTTATCGGTTTACTGAACATATGCACGATTTAAATGCATCCAATGCTAACGAAACGGAAACGCGTCACGATTTCACTGAAAGACAAAGTGGATATCATCGAACGGTTGGTTAAAGGTGAAAAAGCCACGGATTTGGCTCGGGAATATGGCGTTGGTACTTCGACGGTGTCGGACATTAAACGTAACAGTGATTCGATTTTACGATTTGTCGCGGTTTTGGATAGTGAAGACATATCGCGGCATCGTCGTTCAATGCGAAACGCCGAAAATCGGTCTTTGGAACAGGCGCTTTACTCCTGGTACCAGGAGCAACGAGCTGGCGGTATGGTGGTCACTGGCGTGACAATCTGCGAAAAAGCCATGGAACTAAACAAGGAAATCAACGGTGATCCCAATTTCAAAGCCAGCAGTGGTTGGTTGTCACGTTTTAAAACTCGACACCGCTTACGCGGTCTCCAACTCGATCCTTACATCAAAGAAACCACCAACACCGATTTTCGAGTTAAACTTGACGCTTTGCTCCAGTAAGAAAAAAAATTGGTTGTCTGTAAAGTCGGTTTACGGACGATAGTTTTACGTGATAACGTCATAATAAACACCTAATTGATGAAAAATTGCGTACTTTTATGGATTGAATTATTATCACTGAATTATCATTACTTTGTATAATACAAAGGAGTTAATTGAAAATTAACAATTTTTTTCAAAATCAAATCAGACTGAAAATTATGAAGGAAAAAATCAATTAAATCTTATTAAGTAAATTGTAAAAGAAAAACACAAAACACGTTGTCTTAGGTAAGGGCACCAACTATCGATATATCAAAATATCAATAGTTGATATTTATTTCCGAGTATCAAAAACGGTATTTTTTAAGAGCTTTATTATATTTTATAATAATTATAATTTATTCCACTTATAGTTATTGACAATTTTTCAAGTAATCGCGTTTTGAGATGAACATATCGATATATCGAAGTATCGATATTTTTTACTCTGCATCTATCGATATTGCTTGCAAATATCGATACGATATATATCGATATATTTTACACATTTGCCCATCCCTACGTTGCCTAGGATTCAACAATAATATCGTGCCTCTCTATCACTTGTATCGCGTTCTCGCTTGCCTTTTTCAGGCTTATTGTCGTAGTTCATCAATTTATAAAACGTTATCACGTCAAAAATATTTAAAAAAAAGAAAGTTGATTGATTTTTTTTCTAGTCAAATCAACTCGAATCCCGAGTCCATAATAAAATCAGGAACTCCATCGACATCTAAACTAGAAGATTCCCTGACCAACGAAACATTGTCGCAACATTTAATCGAGAATAGCAACGAAATGGTCTACAATGAACATAATATGAGCGAAGCGAATGAGTGTTTCTTCGAGACACGTACTGTCAAGTCCGAGTCGGTTAGCGTTGATGACCAAAATGAAATTTTGTTCGACGACGAGGCCGAAATTATTGACGTCAAACCGGAAATTCACTTAGACGACGAGGACGACTACGAACCGGGAAGTGGCGATAAAAGTTTTCGTACCGAATTGCTAATTTTGGCGGTACGAAAACGACCAGGATTGTGGAATTATCGTTTACCGCTCGAGCTTCGATCGAAACACATTCGAAAAGAGCTCTGGCAAGAAGTCTACTATGAACTTGACCGTAAGAATTTTGTTTTTTTTTTTTAAATATTTCGTAGTGAAGGGGGCTAGAGAAAAAGTCACTATACCAGAATTGTAGGGAATTTTATTTTCTACTACAATGTTCTCTTAAGCATTTTTTCTATATTGCGTCGTTTACAAGTTATAAAGGTTTGAAAGTAAAAAATTTCAATATTTACTGTAAATGAGGAAAGATACAAAAACTTGTCGAAAGACAGTGGTAAAAATTTAATTCTCTACAGATTTTATTTTTTGGAGCTTCTTTATTTATAGGTAATTTATTTGTCTACACTCTTATTTAAAGATGTTTTTGTTTATTTTCTTCTGTTTGCGAGTTATAGAGGTTTATAGATTAAATTGGTATTTTGATTATGTTTTGTTTTTTTACTCTTAGAAGCGGCCCCGTTAGAAAGTTTGCCGGGTAAATTTAAAAATATTCGTGACACTTATATGAAATTACGGGCCAATTACATAAAAAAAATTGTCACCGACATTGACGACGCATACAAACACAAACCAACCTGGAAGTATTGGGACTTATGCCACTTCTTATCTGATTCAATCGACTCAAGAAAGTAAAACAAACAAAAAATTAACCTCAAAATAGTTAATAATATTATTTTTTTCTTTAAGAAAACAACTGAAAAGAAAACGAAGTTCAAATGGAAAACAAACGAGTAACGGTAAGTGTATTCACTTGTTTTTCATAGGCGACAATTTGATTCAATTTTTTCGATAGATGATTTAACATCGTCAACGTCAGATGATGAAGATATCCCAGTGAGAGAGGTCCATCCAACTTCGCACACCACCATCCAAAAGGTTGGTGCCGCCGACCATTTTTGTGCGAGTCTTGCCGAAGACTTGAAACTGTTATCGACCAAAGATCGTCTCGCGCTACAAATCGAAATTTTAAACCTAGTTCATAAGGCATTACCTGGTTGAAAAACTCTTCGTGTACTTAGCATAGGAAACAATTGAATTTTTTTTAAATAAAAGAAAACAACTGAAAATGTATTTTTTTGCTCCACGTACGTCACATTTTTCATTTTATTATTGAAGTCAGCAGAAATTTGTTGTGAATTGCGTCACTCATTCAAAACCTTAACATTTCCAGGAAATTCAAGCAATCAAAGTCGGTTCGAAACGGAGAAGACATAGACATAGAATGAAAACATTTTTTAATCATTTTTTTTTCCTTTCTGCCATTCAAATGAACTTTTTTTGGGTCGTCTTAATGTAGTTCATCAAGTAACCTTTGACTTCAATCACTAATCAGAACAACCATAGATCAAAGCTTACTACGATTCATGTTTTCTTGCGCATAAGGACGACCATTTTGACCCGATATGGCGGATTCATTCATTAAAATTAAGTCATCCTCAAAGATTTGAAGAACTTCAAAAATGTTCAACGAATGAATTTGGACCTTTTAAGAAATTAATTTTTTTAGGTTAAATTTATGTCATACAAAAGTTGTCGTGTTTTGGAAAGAAAATACAAGAAATTGGCAGGAAGATGTTTACTAACATTCAAGAGTTGATTTTGAAATGTCGACATATAAAAGTGTTAATATCAAGTAAAACAAGCCTAAAATTGAACAAGTTGTAGATGAACATTTTTATTAACCTCACTAATATACAAGTTAAGTATTTGTTACAGGAAATTCATCAATAAGTAAGTAATTTTGATGATCAAACAATTTGGTTTGGGTGTTCTGTACTTGCACAAAAAAAGAAATTTTAAATACTCAAAGTTTCAAACTAACTTAATTTAAGGTTAAGTGCTTTACTGTCACTTATAATGCAATAATCTATATGTAGTTGAAAACATCTCTTTACTTTACATGAGCAATCTGTGCACCAATTTATTGTTTTCTTTTACTTGGAGAGGATAAAGTAGTCACGAATGTACGGTACCAATAACAGTTATGAGGTTTCTTCCAATTATCCAGCTATGGTGATGCACTGACACAACCAACAAGAGCAACGCCTAGTATTCACTAGTAGACATATTGCGCGATTTTGGCCTCTGAGACGCGCCTCAGATTATCTTCTTAGATATGTCTATAGACGAATTCCCGTCTAGAGCCTGTTGTGAGACCAAAAATCATAGGTCTAACGCCTTTCGATTGGAATGGGAGACTTTAAGGCTAGTACTCACTATTGGACATGTTGCGCGATTTGTCTAGAGATGGTCTATAGACACGATCTATAGACCGCCTAGAGACACTATTTTTGTCTCGTCTAGCGTCCACACTACGATGTAAATTTCCCAGTCTCATCTTTGCAGTCCACCATGAAGGACAAAAAAAAAATTAAACGGAGCTGGCCATGGCTCGCCTCTAGACAATAGTGACGTTCACACTGTCAAAATGTTGCGAAAAATGTTTAACGTTGTATGCTATATTCTAAAGTATCCCATTCCGATCGGGAGACGTTAGAGCTGCGATTTTTGATCTTGTAACAGCCCCTAGACGGAGCATTTATCTATAGGCATGTCTAGGCAGACAACCTGAGACGTTTCTCAGAGACCAAATCCGCGCAAAATGTCTACTAGTGAGTACTAAACTTAAGGTGTCTATGGAATGGGAGACTTTAGAAGACAGCATGCAACGGTGTACGTGTTCCGCAACATTTTGACAGTGTGGACGTCACTATTGTCTAGAGGCGAGCCATGGCCAGCTCCGTTTATTTTGTTTTATTTGTTTTGTCCTCTATGGTGGACTGCGAAGATGAGACTGAGAAATTTACATCGTAGTGCAGGACGCTAGACGAGGCAAAAAACAATGTCTCTAGACGGTCTATAGATCGAGTCTATAGACCATCTCTAGACAAATCGCGCAACATGTCCAATAGTGAGTACTAGGCTTTGCTCTTGCTCTTTGTATATGATTGTAGTGTGGACGTCACTGTTGTCTATAGGCGAGCCATGGCCAGCTACGTTTATTTTGTTCTCCATGGTGGACTACGAGAGAGGAACTGAAAGCTTCACATCGTAGTGTGGACGTTAGACGAGTCAAAGAACAGTGTCTCTAGACCAGTGGTTCTTAACCTGGGTTCGAGCGAACCCCAGGGGTTCGGCGAAGATCAGGACAGACACCCGACTCATACAAAAAATATAAAATACATAACAATTTTTTGAATTTGAAAATATCATATTTTATTTTATTATATTATATTTTATTTTCCTAACTAAGAAGGATTCGGTGAATGCACATTTGAAACTGGTGGAAGTCAGTATCTCCAACAAGGTTAAGAACCACTACTCTAGACGGTCTAAAGACCATCTCTAGACGGTAAATCGAGCAATATATCTACTACTAGGTTTAAGAACGTATATCTCCCAAGGAAGATGATTTAAAATCTACTCAAACAGGTAATCAATAAATAGTGGCGCTGTTAATTTTGGATATACTGACTACTTTCAATATCCGTCATTATGATACAGAACTTTAATAGAAGTTCCACCAATAAGCTCTTTACTATTTATAACCACGTGTCAAAATAACCTTAAAATTTTTAGAGCCACTGACTTAACTTTTGATGTGGATACATTGTATATTCACATTTTGGTCTCCCCTAAGTTTAATATCTCTATAATTTATATCCTCAGCACCGTTTATATTTTTCAGATTCACAATCCAACCGAACATTGCACCCCTTTCATCGACCCGCTCCCTAAACAGGGACAATCCCGTTTATACTCGTAATACTCAAACACATGCATATAAAAACATAAATAAGGAACACAACCAGGAACGCTGCTGTTTCAATTTTCATAACATATTGTGCTCGCATACTTATTAAAAAAGGGGGTCGACGATCGAATCTCGTTGCGGCACCGAAAACAAAGTACTAAGTAATATTCGAAACCCAACACCCCAACGTTTTTTTTTTCTCATTCTTCATATCTAAAAATAAAGCCTCTTAATTTTTTTTCCATCTTCAAGTAAAACGTCATATTATCTTTCTTAGACATCGTCTCTTAGTCAAAGTCAACGTGCCTATTAATCATTTACCCTTAAAATTAAAAACGAACTTTTTCCTCTGGGGTAATGTTTCCACTTGAACTTGTAGTTACAAACAACCGGCGTTTAAATTATATTGAAGATTTTCATTTAAATTTTCTGCCTCAAAATGGTCTTATCGAAATGTTATAATGGGTATTTTTATAAGGTATATAAACCAGGTGCCAAGAACAAAGGAAAACGAACGAACAGCGACATGTTTCGTCTCTCTATACCTTGGCCGTTATTATGGACATTTTAATGTAATAAATACAATTAATTTATACCTGGTTTAAAAGCAAGGACGCTGTTAATATTATTTTTGAAATTATTTAGTTTAATTATGCAAATGTTCTTTGGTAAATATGGAATTTATAAATAATTTTCACCAAAAAAAAGTCTCAGCTGTTCGTATGGTTCTTGGTAATGTGTCGTCGACCCCCTCTCAGAAGTCTTCATTCACTTTTACTTTATCATATATTTATCATAACCTAAGAAACCAAGTAATGTCCCTTACAAAAGAAGAAAGAATTTAACAAATACCTGATTGTGCTTTTCGGCTCGTTGATATACACAGGTAAACCAGGAAAGTCTCGTTAGTAACTGGAACAATTTTTCACTGAAACGACCGACGAAAATTAACGGTTTCACTATGTCTCGACGTTTTTTTTTTTTTTCTCCAGTCACGTCTATGCACCTATTTACTGAAATAATTTAGCAATGTTTATTGTGGATTTGCTTCAAAGTCTTGGACGAGTCAAGTCCTGATGATTATCTGACGGGGGGGGGCTTGTGGATTGAGGGGTGCCGACACACAACGCACACACACAGCTCTCGAAAAATGTGTGAGTACACCAATGTACCAAACAGTGTGCAGTGAGAGATAATTATTTTACCGAGAGCCCGTTTCGTTTGCAAGTCTAAATTGTAGAACGCCCCATGAAATCTATGTACTCACACACATACACACGTAAACATGCTTTGGATGGTGTTTGCAACATGGCGGATGTTTTCGATGTAATTAAGATGGCAGCCGAGCGGCCATCTCGTGGCCAATAGCAATACGAGAAAACTGGCCGGTAAAGTATTTTTTTTGGTTTGATACCAGTGCAACAATAGTCCACGTTTTTAATTTTCTCAGAATATCTAGCAATTTCAATAACTGATTCAACAATTGTATTGGAACGCTGTCATGTCAGGATAGTTCCTAACAATAAAAGCTCTTAGAATTTAAAATGAAGCTTTGATAGGTGGTGATTGTTTGTACCATTGATAAGTTTGTACCTCTGAACAAATCCAGCTTTTGGTCTAGAGAAGAGCGAATTCTGAAAGATATGTCAAGTTCTCACTTAATAGTGACTGATAACTCAGGTCAACATGACATTTGAATTTGACGTCTTTATGTCTGATTTTGATAAAGAAAATAAAGTTTTGTTACTACTTAATTTAAATATTAAGTAAACTTCCCTTTCCTGTAAGTTCTGTAAGTTCCATTGGTTCCCGTGGAAACTAATCTCTTGCTTTTCTGAATAGCTACCAAAATTATTTTTCGATTGGACTAAGCTAGTTGATCCCCAAAGTAGGCGATATCGCCCACCTAGAGGCTCTGAAATGATTTGGAGGTGGAATCGGGTAGAAATAGGAAATATAATATATAAATAAAATTTTTAACAAAATGAAAAACCGACTTCAAAATGTATAAAAATTCTTAAACAAAAAATGCACTAAAAAGTAACAAAATAATGGCGTATCCTTGCAGTATCTACAACTTACAAATTATTAGGATGATACAATGTACAACTATTGTTATTTTTGGAGTTGGTGTCAGCCAAGGAAATACGACTATATTGGTACTTACCAAAAAACGAGAATACCTTATGAAAATTATTTTTCAAATGAACTTTTATACAATATACTCGAACTGTAACAACATCTAGCGACCTTTAAACTACAAAATGCCAATACCAACTAAACCTTTTTAGAATTTTTACAAATTGCCATTAATATTTATTTTCTTGACTGACACCAACTCCAAAAATAACAATAGTTGTACATTGTATCATCCTAATAATTTGTAAGTTGTAGATACTGCAATGATACGCCATTATTTTGTTACTTTTTAGTGCATTTTTTGTTTTAGAATTTTTTATATTTTGATGTCGGTTTTTCATTTTTTTTATAATATTTATTTATTTCTCGCGTTTTAGTGATCTGATGTTTGATAACTGATTTTATTTTCTTGAAAATGGTTAACCTTCCAAACGCGCTGCTCATATGAGGCAGCGCCGTTTAATATTAAAAGTTACTACATCATCCCTTTTTGCCCTTAAGGGTTGAAATTTTTTGCTTTTAAATGTAATAACAAAACTAAGTGGATTATTCTTTCCAACAGAAAAAACATTTTAAAATTCGGTTAAATGTCACTATTTCATCCCCTATTTTCATCCTTAAGGGGTGGATTTTTTTCTTCAAATTGAAATGTGAACAATTTAAAGGTACGTTGTACGTAATAGAAACAAAATTATCAAAATCGGGTTAGCCAGAAAAAAATTATAATATTATTTCATTTCTAATTTTTAACCCCTTATGAGTGGAGTTTTTTTTTTTAATGGATAGGAGATTAATTTAAGGTTGTGTTCTACAAATAAAAAAGAACTATCAAAATCAAGCTATCCAGTAAGAAGTTAATATTTCATCACTTAGTTTTCAACTCCTTAGAAGTGGAAGATTTCCCTCAAATTAAAACTGGACCCCACGAAAAGCACCAGCTTTCAAATAAAAAAGATTTATCGAAATCGAGCTATCCAATAAGAAGTTAGTATTTCATCCCTTAGTTTTCAACCCCTTAGAAGTGGAAGATTTCCCTCAACTTAAAACTGGATCCCACGAAAAGCACCAGCTTTCAAATAAAAAAAGAATTATTAAAATCGAGCTATCCAATAAGAAGTTAATATTTCATCCCTTAGTTTTCAACCCTTTAGAAATGAAAGATGTTCCTCAAATTAAAATGGGAACACACGAGAAGCACTAGCTTTCAAATAAAAAAAGAATTATCGAAATGGAGCTATCCAATAAGGAGTTAGTATTTCATCCCTTAGTTTTCAACCTCTTAAAAGTGAACGATTTCCTTCAAATTAAAATTGAGCCACACGAAAAGCACTGGCTTTCAAATAAAAAAATAATTTTCAAAATCGAGCCATCCAATAAGAAGTTAGTATTTCATCCCTTAGTTTTCAACCCCTTAGAAGTGAACGATTTCTTTCAAATTGAAATGAGACCATTCGGGAAGCACCAGCTTTCAAATAAAAAAAGGATCATCAAAATCGCTTCACCCAGTCGGAAATGCTGAGGTAACAAACAAAAAAAAATCAGTCGAATTGAGAACCTCCTCCTTTTTTTGAAGTCGGTTAAAAAGACCTTAAAACAATCAAGAACTATGTCACTGGATAAAAAAGTAATACAAGATAGACATTTCTTCGATTATTTTATTCTTAGAGTACCTTGAAGAGGTGGAATTAAGGAGTTAATGATACTATTCTAATGAGGTCTGCAAGACATCTATCTAATAAAAACCTCATTAAGGAAAACAGTTCTTAGACTAAGGATCTTAAGACTAATTTTGGCAGGGACTCGGGGTTTCTTCTTTGTCGTCGTCTCTCTGTCTGTCTACCTGCGTTTTGGGTTCCGTTTCGACAGGTGAATTGGTTACCCGGATCGAGTCAAAGGGCGGCTTCCCGTTCAGAAGCAGGTAGTTGCGACGACTAAGCGTCTTCTTCGGCACTTTCAGGTGCTTTGACCAAACCAGTTTCGTTGAGTTAGAAAACCACTCGTCGCTTACGATATAGATACTAATTAAATAAAGCACGAGTTGAGCCACGACGACATGCAAATATCTTCATTCAGATGTCGCTCTCCCTCCGCCCCCCCACTTCGACCCCGATTCGTTCACTTGTTTCGTCACCGATTTTTTTTTCTTCATTTCCCCACGATACGAATCACAGTGTATAAGTCGTTGTTGGGCGATCGTTTGGATCGTTTCATTTTGTGTTTGTGGCTTGCACCAGCTCGCTCGCACTGACTCGTCGATCGACTCGAAAGACAACTTGTTCAAGTGGCGGCCTCTGCGTGGCTCGAAAAAGTGCCTCTCTCACTCCACTGATTAATTCCACCTCGTCGCGCGGTGCTCTCATTTATTTACCATAGACGAGTTGAAAACTCGAAACGAAATGCACTGAATTAACGCAAGTAAAAAAAAAAAAGCGACAGCGAAAATCGAGAGAAACGAGAAAATGTCGAACTTGAAGTTTGGATTTTTCGCAGCGAAAACGTAATCGCTGGAGGACAAGTGTGTGAACGTGTGTTGGCGGTGAGATCGAGGAACAAGGGAAAACGAATTGGAAAAGAACTGACCAAATGGAACAAAAAAATGAATGTGCAACTGTGAGATTTTCAAGTGTTTGATCGTTTTTTGTTTTGTTTTGTTTTAAAACAATGGTGTTACCTTATTGGCTCGTGTCACACATATGTGTGTCAAAATTTTGATATTTTTCGATCGTTTGCTGTGTCTTCAACTAGTGCCCTTTTTCTGTGATTGATTCTCATATGTTTATGTTAGTGTAACCTCGTTGAAAGTAACAAAAAAGAAGCAAAATGTGCAAATTTCCTCATCTCGTCGTCGTCACCATCACTTCAGTAATAGTTCTCTTCATGATTTCGGTAATTAAAAAAAAATATTCACTACTTAGGTATACATTTTTTTAGGATACCTACAAACCTTACAAGTATTAAGATTTATTCAAGGCCTTTCAAATTAAAAAAAAAAAAACTGCATTGTTATTATATCAAAAACAAAAAACATGCATAATAAATTAGACGGAAATTTCAGTGGAATTTTCATAAGAATTCCCCTGTTTTCATTTAATTGCCCCATGTGACATTTAACAAATGAATGGTATGTGTAAACAAATGAATCAATCAAATGACTATCGGGAATTCTTAGAGATAGAAAACTAGTTTTTAATGGATAAAACTTTCATAAAATAAGGCCTTTAAATTCAAATTATCAAGCAGTTTATGGCATAATCGAAGCTCATTGGCCTACGAAAAATCCAGGGTTTTCATTGGTTTAGATTCCATAGCTTTCAAAGCTCACTTTGTTACGATATAGTCATAGAATGTTTGAAGATTAAAAGTTTCAGTCATCTATTGACAAGTCTAGTAGTAGGTAAAAATGTAAGAGACATTTTTTGATTAAAATTTTATTATCTTTAATTTATCTAAGGGAATATTTTTTATACAAATCAATACTTTTCGAGATATAATCGAAAAATGATGAACTTCTCTACTTTTTGTTTGAGAAATGCTAGGAAAAAATTGTCGAAACTGTTAAAATCGGAAGAAAGATCCGATGAAATTTTTTATGGTGAGATCTTTAGTTTTTTACAGGACTCTTGTTTGGTCAAATCTATTTTGGTAGTCGAAAATCTAAAATATAGGTGATTTGTATGGCATTTAATTTTTTGATTTAATCTAGTAGCTTGTGAGTCATTTTACGCTTATTGGTCGATAGAAAAAACTAAGACATTTTATTGGCTTTAAATTTTGACAGATAGAAATTTCCAAGGGTTTCTCTGATTGATCCATACATTTAAATTCGTTGTTCTTTAATCTGAGGTGTATCTTTATTTTAGGGCTCGATATTTTCAAAACTAGAAGAGCTACGATAATTTTCTTCAGACAACTCTGATTAATTAATTTCTGCTCTACAATTTTGTTTCGAGTAATTTTTTCATGAAAATGCATAGTTTTCGAAGTACATCCCAAAAATGATTGAAAAGTTTGTTTGTATTGAATAATGTTATTTTCGAAGTTAAACATCTTAGAAACTATTAAAATTAGATAAAAATTTAAGGGGAAATTTTTGTTCAAAATGTTCTCGTTTATATTTTTGTACTGAGGAATTTTTTTGTTAAAGTTTATAGTTGTATAGATATCGTCGATAGTTGTAGCTTTGAGTCATTGGGTTATGGGTTCTTTTTAGATTTTATCAAATCAAGGAGGCTGTGATTTCCTTTGCTCTAAAGTATAATCGATCAGAAAGGAAATTTTTAAGGGCTGAATGTTTAGAAGTTGAAATATGACAGAAATGTCAGTGATAACTGAGATACTTCCTCGAAATTTTTTTTCCATCACTTGGAAACAAGCGGTATTTAATGTTCAAGACTGCTAGGACGTCTTCACATCCACCACAACCCGTTCGCTCCCCGGTGATTAGGTGAGAGTGCGTCAAGGTGAAGAATCCCAGAATCCCTCTTACACAGGTTTCCCAGAGGAACTCTTTCCAATACCGAGGACCTGACCTGCTGAAGTTTCTGCGGTCGACCCCACCAGATGTCATCCCACAACGTTGAAGTTTTGTTCCGGCACACATTTGCACTGTCCTCAAGAGTAAGCCTCCGCATCCGAATCACTGTAAACCAGATTTCTTTGCTGCTGCATCGGCTAGTTCGTGTTCTTCTATACCCTGACATGTCCGGGTATCCATACAAACTTAATGATAAGCCCCTCTACCCGCAACGTGCGTAACTTGGACTGAATGGTCCTGATAATCATAATTCTGCTATTATGCATGCCAAGAAGTTTGTAAAGGTAACTAATTGGTTTGAAGTCGCCAGTTCTTCACTCATAATCTCTAAGCTCATGAGAATAGCTCCTACTTGACACGTGAAAATAGATGAACCATCCGGCAATCTTTCTTGGTAGGTTACATTGTTGGACACCACTTCAAAACCTGCTTTTTCATCCTGTACTGAGCCAACCGTAAAGCACTGGGAGTACTTATCAGGTATTTTCCAGTACAAGTTACGGAAAACCACGGGAGGGGTATTCTCCACTGAATATTGGGTCATTGTGAGATCGATCTTAGGTTCCTAGCATTCCCAAGGCGGAGGCTGGTCGCAAGCGAAAAGCGTTGACCGTTTCAAATTTAGTTCTCTTCTGTAGCGTGCTGCTCGCACTCCTACAGAAAGTCTATGGGTTCTACTGCACTACTATTTTCGGGGCAATTTCGGATTAGTTCATGATGTGATTTCTTGCAAGATTCTCTAAGTATCCGCTGATTTTTTTTTGCATATTTGCATATCATTTCTTTTCTTCATATGAAAAGGGGTAGTTCCCCTGCCTCGGCTAGTTCACTTAGGGTAGGACTGGTTCTAAATGTTCCCAAGCAAAGCAGCATCGCTGAGTTGTGGATTGAGTTTATAGCTCTTAGGCGATGTTCAGCTACTGAGTCATAGAGCAGGGCCCCATTATCTATTTTTTGTTGTATCATGCCTTATATGTACTCATTAGGGTATCTAAATTTGTTCCCTAGTGTTAAGACACCATTGTTTTTAAGATATTTAGCCTTAGATATTATAGGGATTTTTTGTAGAAATTTTTTTAATCATAATTTTTCTTAAAGGATTTTTTCGTTAAAGTTCATTTTTTAGATTCAGTCTATAATTGCACGTTAGAGTCCTTTAGGTATTTTTGGATCTTTTTTAAATCAAGGTGTCTATGATTTCCTTTATCTCAATTGGTCAGAGAGCCAATTTGTGAGTTTTCATTGGTCAAAAATTGAAATATGACACAAATTTCAATGGCAACTGTGATACACGAAAAATTTTTTTATTACTGCAAAAGCGATATATCATGTTCAAGGCTCTATATTCTCGAAACTAGATGAACTATGAAAAAATGCATCAGACAACTTTTGTAGACAATTTTATGCTCTATAATTTTCATTATACAAATTATGTGAAAAATGAATGACTGGTGAGATATACCTCCGAATACTGGAAAGGTATATTTTTCAATAAAATCATTCATCTATTAGAAAATTTAGTTTTAACTGATTAATTAAAAAAAAAAAAAATCATAGCATCACCGTTAGTAGAAACTCAGATATTGAAAATGGAGAAATTAATTCTGAATGTAGAAAAAATTCATTAGTGCAAAAAAAAAACAGAGAAAATGAGTATCTATCAGTTTTAATTAAAAAAAAAATTATGTTCAAGGATTATTAGCGGTGTGTAAAGTTAAAAATCGAAAATAAATATTAATTGTTTTTATTTTAATATATATACAGATTCACAAATAATTACATTATATAAAATTCTATTTTTATATTATATATGTATACAAACGTCGTCATTTACATTTATGTTTAAACGATTGATAATAATAGAAAATATTTACGATTGGAAAAAAAAATTTAAAGAAAATCTAAATTTTTTTCATTATTTCGAGGAAGTTTAAATTTAAATACAAATTACTGAGATTCATGCTGTTATCATCTACTTAGAATTTAAAAAAAAAATGATAATATTGTCATTTATATCATATAATTGAGTTTTTACAGGTTTGATTATCTACAAAAACGCCAGCAAGTGGCGAATTAAAGTACAAATTTTATTTGTCAGTTCAATTACGGTGCAAATTTTATCGTAGTGAATTATTATAACAACTTTTTTTTCTGCAAATCATTTTGGTATCGGTAAAAAGTGATTGGTTTGAACAATTAAAGAATAGAACGAATTTTAAGTGCAACAATTTTTTGGTACGAGTATATACCAGTTGAATATTTCAAATCTCAAAATTCAAAAATAAAGACTGATTATATTGATAAAGAATAAGTCACAAATGAAATTTTTAATTTTCAACATATTTAAGGTTTTAATTTGAAGAAGTAAACTTTGAACTCCAAAATCGTCAAAGTATATTTAGATACTTAGTAACACTTCCAGACCTTAAAGTAAGGGTTAATTTTCATAGTTCTAGGAAGGAGTATTAGCTTCCCCACAGGCTCTGTACGATGATTTTTAGGATGAAATACATTACTATGTTATTTTATTTACACTCGTTAACAATGGTTAAGTTCACTGTTACAATAGTCACAGTCACTAATTGTCACTAAAGGTTTATATTTCACGATATGCACTACACTGTTCACAATTTGTTTAACACTCGCGATTCACTGTTTATTTAACACTCACAATTCACGATTTATGTAAAACTCGATTGATGATTTATTTATGACTGTCTCTTCGTTCAAACAAACCTCTTTTTATATCGTTTTGGCCATTTTCAAGAACATCATCTCCTATTATTCATTCTATTCTTTTGTCTTACGATCTTCTGTCCTATTTCTATCCATAAAGAATTACAGGCAGAAACTTCCAAAAAGATTGTCCTCTTTCTCATCCACCGAGTAATTTTTTTTGGTCAAACCCTTTGCGCCACGGGGGTCCAACCTTTTGAGAAATTTCTAAAAGTTCGGTAAGGTCTTTCCCATCATACAACCACGTCGCTCTCCATTGGCTAGTTGATTGGCTTAGCCCACTTACGGCTGAGACAGTTTAAAGAGCAGGCGCCACCCCCAAACTCACAAAATGGCTACACTCTCCATCCTTAAGATCGTTTCCTTGCTGCTTAGACTGTGACATTATTCTTAAAATACGATTTTCCAGAATTGGCGTCTGTTTCAATCCAACTACAGGAAAGCATTTAACGTTATCTACGTTATTTACAGCTTTGTTAATATTGTGATAATTTAGAGAATGTCAGAAAATGTGTAGAAAAATGTTACCAACTTTGGTTATGTAGCTAATAACACTTGCAAAAACAACTCAAAAACATTGAATAAAAAAAGCTTAAGATCTGTTATTTATCATCAGATTATGACATTGTTATTACTTGGTCTTTTATCGTTAATTTCCCATATAAATTCATGATCGATTTTCATCAAACTAAAATTGGAACTTTTCATTAGAATGTGGATTATTTTATGAAAACCTAAGGTTGATCTACGATTATTTTGCGTAAAGAGTTGCTAAGTTTCTCGACTGCCTGGAACTGTTTGGTCTTTCCACATTGAATATTTCTTTTTGAAATTATCATTTTACTTTCTTTTACCTATTTCTATATAGTAAAGGAAGTATTGTAATCGGGTCGAATTTTCGAATTAGAGCTTTCACCGGAAATACATCTTTTGAGGTCCCCTAAGTCCAAAAAAGTGGTTTTTAGAAACATGTCTGGGTGTGACAGCCATATCGTATCGAAAGCTTTATCCGAATTACACCAAACTTCGAATTTTACCTTCATACTATATCTAGTTGTACTGAAATTGGTTGACCGAAAGCTCAACTTTAGTCTATGGGTTTTTGAGTTTTATAAATTTTTTTCGAAAACGGCCCTAACGATTTTCTTTAAACCGAATATAGTTCTTAGACTCATTGATGCCTACAACTTTTATTTGAAACTTTTTCCTGGCAAAATTCAAATAAGAACGGTTTTGGGGTGAAAGTTGAGAACTCGTATTACATATAGGTTGTATATTTTTAACCAATATCGAGTTTCATAAAAGAAAGTACTGGGACGCCTCGCAGCAGATATTTTAAAGATGCTTCACTGTGATTATTTTATTGACACATTAAGTATTTTAACAATCTGTAGTAGAAGTGTTAGATGATTTCAGTCTTTTAAATTCTTTTACCTTTTCATGAACCTACGTTAAAGTAACCATAGTTTTGTTGGGAGTGCCACAATTTCAATACGTCATGCTTTATACTTTCTTTTAATCGAAGGTGATCTTCAAATTTTTTCTCGAAAATGTCGATCATCCTTTTTATAACTCCTGTAAGAGAAAATTCGATGAATCTGAGAATGGTTTTCATTTCTCGATTATTTTTCGGTCGCATTTCCACTGATCTTATTTTGTACTATTTCCTGTAGGTCCCTTATTTGAACGTCGATATAATAGAAACTTGGTTAGAAACTACTTTTAAAGAGGTTTTTGTTAATAGTAAGGTACACTTATAATGTCGGTATGCGAAGTAGGAAATGTAGGTACCTAATTTTTTTTATAATTATTATTTATTTTGTAAACTATCCCAAGACAATAAGCGAATCTGGCGATCTATCCCGTATGGACGGGATAGATCACTCCAGAAGGAGTTGGTGCTGTACTGCAACCTGTAAGGCAGCTCCAGAAATGGCACACGTTTCAGTCTGGTGGAATCCTCACTGGTGACTAGGATGTTCGTTTAGACGCCTGAAGTATTTAAAACTGAAACTGACTGCCTACTCCCTGACGGTAGCCATACCCTGGTTCTTATGTCCTTGTTGGTGATGTACCATAGGGAATCGATAATTAGTCGTAACACCTTGAGCTGAAACTTTTGTATGATATCAATATTGGAGCTGCTAGCAGTTCCCCAAAGTTGGATTCCTTACGTCTAGGCCGATTTTAGGACGGCTTTATAGATAATTAGCTTACAATTCTGGGACATAGTTGCGATCCTCGCCGTAACAGCCACCATAATTCTCTCAGCCTGATTCCAAGTTGTTGACGCCTCGTGGATATATGTCGGTCCAAATGAATTCCGAAATGTTTGACTTCCGTCCCCTGAAGAATTTGTCTATTGTTCATAAACACTGGAGGACCCGTAGCTCTTCTGGTTGTAAAAATCACATAGACTACGTAAAATTGAAAGATGAAATTCCAACCTCTTAAGCTGCAGTAAGATTTTCGTCTGAAATTCAATAATTTGTTCAAACTCTTAAATGCTTTTAACTCAATCAAAGCAAATCCACATTACATTTGAGTCTTTTAAGCTTTTATACGTTATAATATTATATTACGTTATGGAAACATTTTGAGTGTGTTCATATATTGGTTGTATATCACAATTATGTCATACAATTGAACACACTTTATAAGTGTTTCTCTATATGCAATGACTCAATCACTAAATTATAAATGAAACACCGCTTAAATGTTATAGATTGTACTTTATACATCTTTAAGTTGTATTATTTTAACCAAAAAATGATGATTAACATTTTTATCTTTTAATCTTTATTATAATCTTTAAGGACAGGAAAATGAATGAGTCACTTTATTAAAAAAAAAAAAAAAAACCATAAAGATTAAGTAGTTATATCATGATAGATAAAGTTTAGGGCATCACACATTTACCTGGTCGGAGATAATTTCACATGCGATTAATTTTTGATCTAAATTCTAATGCATCAGCGTACATTGAAACTATGACATGATTAAATTGCAACTAAATTTTTTTTGAATTCAACGTAAAATTACATTAAAAATATTTTTAAAGATTACCTAGTGGTCAAAGCTTGCAGGCCTCATTTTGTAACGGTCATAAAATTTGGCACAAAATTCACCCAAGTCCACGAATAACCAATTGAAATTTAGATTTGACGTTATTGAACTTAAATAATCGACTAATTGTGTGTACGAACTGAATTTTAAACGTTTCGACAAACGAACAAACGGCGACAGTTTATAAAATTGTCTATTGAAAATGTCGTTGGTGATTGTTCAACATTCAAACCGTTGAGAAATTATTATAATATTCATAATTTGGTTGTTTTTCGATGGATTTTGAAGTCAAAATCTTTCTGGATTCGAGCAAAAAAAGTGGGACTATAATTTCTATTTGTAATTCTTACAATTCATTGAACGAAAGGATATTTGTTAGCCTTCGCCACGACAATGGTTTCTCGTATTAAATTTATTCTGTAAGCGAGGAATTTCTAAGTCGTTTTACTTAAGAAATTAAGGTTTGTTGACACTCGAAAACCTCATAAATACCTCACGCTAACATTTACAAGTAAATATTATTTAATGCCTTTCCAGCCGTATTTTTCGCTTTACCTATACAATTAAGTACGTGCCTAAACGCGTTCTGGGTCAGATAAGATCCTCCAATTGAAATTCCATACAAGACACTCTCTCACCACACTGCAGTAAGTTTTTTGAATTCCTAAAACGATTTTCAATTCTTAAAAAAAATATTTTTTCTAGAATGGAAATTTCGACGAATCTAAAAAAATTCGAAAACATCTTTTATTTAGATCCGGGTTTGAAAGAAATAATGTTGTCATATGGAGGCGAAAGATTACACTAATACATATATAAAGAAAAAAAATTACTTGTCACATTGACGCATTTCCGTTATGACACTCGATGGGAATTTAAACAATCACTTGCTTTTGCTTTTGTTGCAGTTTAAATTAAGTGCAATTGGTGACGATATGCGTTTTTATCAAACATCTGTCTATGTAAAAACTGTCAAAGATTTATTGGGAATTTTTTTTCGGGATCATTTGAAACGGATCTAGCGACTCTCGGGAAACAAGAGGCCACGATTAGGGATATTAATTGTCAAGGCAAGTGTAATGAGGGCATTTTTGACCTGGCCTCATAAAAATTCAAGCTAATGGTAATTAATTGCTTGGGAGTCACTAATAATGTGGTGTGATATTTTATACAAGCTGGTTTTTAAAGATTTTTTTTCACAGAGAGATTTTATAAAAGAGCATTTTAATACCTCTATTTATTTTATTATTTTTTTTCCTAAAAATGATATTTTATTAAGGACCACCTAGTGGTTAGATCAATAGCTCTCTCGGCTCCATGCGTCAAGTAGTACTGGGATCCCCCGTTGAATCCAAGACTTAAGATCCTAGACCTAAGATAAAAATTTACCAACAGAATTCTCTGTGCTCTTACAGTCGTGATACGGCCTTAGATGTTAAAGCGACTTAACAAACCGCAAAAATGTATTAGTACTAATTTAACTTAACGACTTCATGTTGGTTAGTGTAGCCTTCGAGTAAAACCAATTTCAATGGTTTCAAATTAGTATTTCGAAAAGTTTAGATCTTTAGGTCTTAGAAAAAAAAATACAGACATTCTAGTTTCAACAACAATTTTTTTCTACGAAAATATCGGTTGAACAATTTAAAAATATAACCTAAAAAGTGAGAACCAATTAGGTGCATGTTAGTACTAGTAATTAAAAAAAATATTTTTCCTTTTATGTTTGAATTGGACTCGTGCAGTCCCTAGCCTACAATATCCCAACTACTACAAAAAATAAAATGATTTAAAAACATTCCTCTCTGACCATAGTCGCGAGGGAACAATTAGCCTTTTTCCTCGGAAGATTTAAAAAAGATCCGCTAGGGGCAGCACCGGTGGGGCGGTACATATATTTTGAATTCTCTATTGAATTGACAATAACGTTAAACGCGCGTCTGTTTATTGCTAGAATAAATAAATATTGTGATCAAAAAAAATTTTAAAAAAATTGTCATGCCTACAAAACATTGTGAATTCGCTTATTGTACGTCTGATAGTCGATACAAGCAGGATGGTGTCAAATTTGCACCTTTTATAAAACCACAAGTTGACGAAAAAATAAAATCTTATTATTATTATTTATTGAAATAGTGTTAAATTGGCCCCCAGGTTTTCGTGTTAAATCTGCAAAAACTGTGTTAATTAATGCCAAAGGTGTCCAGGGGGTCCCCTGGATTTGGGGAGCCCCCAACAAAAGCAATTATAGCCATTGTTCGTTTACCCGATTTTCATTCATTGACTGAATGTGCACTTCTTGACACCGCGAAGTTTTACACAAAACTAAATGTTTTAACATCAAAATTATGCTGCAAATACGATTTGCAATTATTCGTCGCATCAACTACAATGGTTCTTAGCGACTGTCGCACCCGAAAACCCAGAAAAAAAATGTTAGGCTTTCATTGGGATTTGAACCCAGGACCACTGGCGTATAAGGCAACTATCTAGTCCACCACGTCACTAAGTGACCTGAGGATATTTTGTCCTTTTGTCCAGTAGCACTCCTGCTGTAAATTTGTATTTGGAGCTGAATACATCTCTGCACTGGACATAAAAAGTTCTATCCGTTAAATCCAGGCGGTTAAATAGTTGGGGTGGCAAAATATTTCCCAGCTTGTGCAACAGACCTTGATCAAAGGCCTGAGCAACATTCAGAAACTGACCCGCACAGTATTTTCTTTTCTCCAGTGCATTAAATTAAAAATTATTTAATGCTGATTAAGGAAATATTCTTGTAATGAACCAAATTTTATTGACGGTTACCAACGATGGTCTTAAAAACCAATGGCACAGAGCTTTTTCGTGCCAGTTGTTTATTTGACGAGTTATCTCTTAAACGGTACCTATAAAAAAATTAAAGAGAGCTTTTTGAAGGTAATTTGCTTGTCTTTATTTTTTCAAAACTCGATATTTTGCATCAATTTAAAATATCAATAATCTCATAACAGTTAGTGCTATCTTGATCTTGATCTTTTGTATCTCAAGGAATAGAAATTTAAGTGAAAAGTTGACAGCGATAAATTGAAGTAAATTTAATTTTGAACAAAGTTTTATTGGTTATTGGAATTATCTCGTAAACAGTAGCCTTGAGAGATTTTCTTGAAGAGACCATTTTTATAGACTGACAAATTTTAATCAATTTTCATTTGAACGATTTTTCTCAAAAGTAGTTTATTTTTGATTTATGATAGTACAAAGAATTCAAGAATTGAGGTTATTTCCTTCGAAAAAAGAACCAATTATAACCCTCCTTTTATTAATAACAATAAACTTATAGTGAATGAGATAACTGGAAAAGTTGAAGAAATTTAATTTTAAACATTTACATTGATTGAGGTTAAAAAAGTAGTTGTTAAGGTATAAACAAAGATACACGGAAAAAATGTGTTGTAGATTTAACAACATTCCTTGTTTATTTTACTACATTAACTAGTATTATATAGGATGACACCACGTGTGGTAACGTTTACCAGTCAAGTGTAATTAAAAAACTGTAGTATTATTTACAACACGAACTAGTAAAAATGTAGTTGAATTTTTGACACTTGCATTTATTTGTCAAAATTATTGGTTATGTTGCGCCGCATGCGCAAACGCCAAAATGTGTTAATTGTACAATACTCAGCAGTTGTAACAGCTACATACATATATTTACTACACTATGGTAGTTAAAAATACTATACGTTAGAGCTGAATACAACACAGTGTGTTATTATCTAATGTTACATTTGTGGTTATAGTGAATACAAAGTGCAGTAAAAATATTACTAGTTTAGTGTTGTAAATTTTACACCACTAATTTTTTTCGTGTAGGTTAGGTATAAACAAAGCTGTGTGATGAATTGATGTGGTTCACGAATAAATCGGTTATGAATAGAGGATCTGGCGTGGTAGTAGTGGGTGAGCCAAAAAGGGGCATCTCAGAGTCGCTTGGGGGCTCGACCCCTATTTTCAGGTGGAGATCACAGCCATTGAAAAAATTTAGATATGGGCTATCGAAATAAGAACATACAGATCCTCTCTGACAGTCAGGCAGTGCTAAAAGTGATCGCCAACATACCGATCAGCTCTAAGTTAGTGCTAGAGTTTATTCCCCTAAAGTTGAAAATGCATTTAGTGAAATTAACAATAGTAGGCTGGAATAAAGTTAGAAGAAAAATGCTGATTAAATGACTTCTTTTGTTTTTTTATAATTGTTATTGTTTTAAATAGACAAGGCAATTGTTTTATTTACAAAGTTGTAACCTTGATTTGTTTTAATTTTTTTTTTTTTTTTTTTTGATGATTCTAGACTACGAATTGTGCCGATTTAGTCATCGAAATTCCCGGCAATTCGCGACAGGAAGGAGCTACATATCGTCTCGATTACAACCCACCATTCGGACTTCCGGCACCAAACACGACAATCGCCTCCCGCGATATCCTCGGCGACGTAATCCAATTTTCGCAAGGATTACCCGGAACAAAATACGATTTTCGTTTGTATTACTCGAACGGAACGTTCCACGACTGGTTAACATGGACGGCGAGTATCACAACAGCACCTGATCCCCCATCGAATTTAACCGTTGCTGTAAGTCGAGAAGAGATCTTTACATATACTAACAGAATTACAAGTGGTTCTTATTAGATTCGAGGTGGAAAATCAGCGGTCGTCTCGTGGAGCCCACCCGTCCAAGGACATCGTTCCAGTTATCGACTGAAATTAATATCGTTAAGTGATTACGACCCGAGTCGAGTCCAAGCCATTTCTGTAGACGAGAAAGACTTGCCGTATACGTTAAAAAATTTAACACCCGGTGCATCCTATCAGGTCCAGGTCTTCACCGTGTTCGACTTGAAGGAAAGCGTCGCGTACACCTCTCAAAACTTCACGACAAGTAAGAAAAAAAACCCCGATTCTCACCATTGCACATCTCGGGTTTTTTTTCTCTCTCATTAAACTAGACTCATTTAGAATCGGAAACACAAAATCGACCTTCCCATCATTGAGCTGTTCGCATAGAAAAAAATTGTATAGCAACTCACACACACACACACACACACACACACACACACACACACACACACACACATACAAGTGAAGTCATTATTCTAAATCCGTCAGGCGTTGAGAGAAGCTATTTTTACGTTGAAAATATTGCGAATTTCATCTCCATTAATACAAAACGAATGGAGGAAAAGTAAAATAGGGAAAAAACGCGAGACTAGTGCGGGTCCGTATTCAAGACACAGGGCATCATTTTCAGATCTATTCAAAATGTTGTTTATAATATGCGGAACCATTAAAATGACTCATTATTTTTAATTAGAGAGAAAAAAAATTTCTGTCATTATTATATAGATATACGTTTCAATTAAAATCAGTGACTGTTAAACAGTTTTCATACGATTTTTTTTCAAGAGGCATTTTTAAAGAAGCTTTGTGAAATTTTTCGTAGATCTAATCGAGTTGCTAAATAATAAATACGTAAACCCAAGGATTTATCAAGTCAAGTAGTTGAAGTAGAATTTACTTCAACGGTATATAACTCGAAAGCTTTAAGTCTCAGAGAAAAAGTCATTGAAAGTAAATTAAAGAGAACGCAATTTTCTACAAAATATGTTCTTATGAAAGAATCGATTAAAGCATACATAAGAGAAATATAACCTTAAAACGAATTCAGTTCCACCGTGTAATAACATGAAGACTAGGCACCAATAACGGGCTAAGTGCCATTGCCAACAACCTAATACATTAATAGTCACTTTTAATGATCATGGCATTAAGTTCACTTTTTACGTTGTTGACAATGGCATATTAGCCAGTTGATTTAGACATCAGGTCTAACTTTTTATTTTTATTTTTGGCACTTAGCCCGTTATTGATGCCCAGTCTTGATAGAAGTCTTAAATATGACGTCGTCTTTACATAGTATAAAACAAAGTTGCTCTCGTTGTCTGTTCCCTTAGATCTTTGAAACTACAAAACGGATTTTAATGCGGTTTTCAGCAATTGATAGAGTGATTCAAGGGGAAGGTTTGTAGGTATAAAACATGCATTTTATTGTAGAGAAAAGTCGGAAAATTCAAATATTTATAATGTGATATCATAACAAACATATTGTGCATTTACATTGCAAACGCTGGCTAAACCTAACGAGATAGATCAAACTTATATGCGGTGAAATTGTGTATCTTACAAAGATTTTTTTTATTTTTTGGGTGTTTATAGTCGCTTTAACATCTATGGTCATATCACGACTGTCTTACACATAGAAATATTCTGTAGGTCTTGAAGCTTAATTTTTAATCTTATATCTAGGAATTCGATAGGGATCGAACCCAGAACCACTGGCGCATGTAGCAGAGAGAGCAGTTGCTCTAACCACTACGCCATCAAGTGGGTTCTTACAAAGATTGATATAAAAGTTTGCGACGATATATGTCTATCTCCTAAGGATAACCCACAGGAACCAATTTTTTTTTTACATATTACAAAAAAATTATTGGTTATTTACTAAGCTATTTTAAACAATACAGTATTATTCATTATCCAATTAAATGCATTAGATATGTTGTGAATTTCAAAAAGATCAAAATTGCCCTTTATAGCATATCATCAAAATGAATATCTTAAAAGATATCAGAGATTTAAAAAGCGTTTGCAGAACGGCTGGCTATTTTGTACGGCGTACGTAGTGGCTGTTTTATTGATATCTTCTTCTTATTTTATATGTAAAAATATTATGTTGGTCCTTTTCTAGGACAAAACTCGAAAAATGAGCTCAAATTTTGATACAATATTTGCTGCCATGTGATAGTTAACGGGACAGAGAATGATATAAGGTTCGTTCGCAGATGTGATAATGAATCGGTAACGAATCAGTTCAAGACCGATTTAGGATCATCGCCAAGCGCATGCAAGTTTATGAGCCGAGTTACGGTCCGATATTCGCGGTTCACACGAAATGCGTTCGTTACCGATTCATAATTGGTTCTAGCGATCCTCAGATTTTTGTTAGGATGAAAAATTCGATTCTCTTACTCATGCGCAGTTTGCTAAATTGTGGCTAATTCAAAATCCAGTTTCGCTATCATGCTGCGTTCACACGAGTCAATTTTAGTAGGCCGTTTTTAGTTGATCAAAAAAATTTTATTGAAAAACCTCGTGTGAGAACCGTACTCAACTTTTTAGTGGATCAAAAATGTTTGAACAAGTCATCACACTAGGTTTTTCATTCCACTTTTGATCGATTAACTAAAATCGGTTAACTAAAGTTAACTCGTGTGAACGAGGCATCAACGTTCAATTCATATAACAATTTTCGTGGGTTCTCGTTAATCCTTGTCTTACTTCCGAACATTTTCAAACTTGTTCACGGGAAAATAACCCTTAATCGTTCTCATAGGATAGCATAACAATTGATCCCTACAGGAATCGTGTATATTTAAAAGAAGTTTCGTTATAGTTCATGAAATAGCATTTTAACCCATTTTCATCAAGAAAATTTTTTTTACAAAGTTTAAATTAAGAAATTGACAAATTTTACTGAAAAATAATTATGAATCTCAATTTAACACCCGATAAAATTAATAATGAAATTTTAAAAATATTTTAAATTCTTTATTATTGTTCATTGTCGAAGATACTAATTAGAAATAAACGGATTAAAATAATGTACTAATTTATTTTTAAATAATTAACAATTACCTAACGGAACAAATCAAATGAAGTTTTGTTAAAGATACCCCAGTGTTCAGATCTTAACATATTTACCATATTACCATTTAACATAAAAAAGGTACGGTTCCTGTAGGATAGCTCCTAATATTTTCTACTAAAATAGCTGAACTGTTTTAAATGACATTTGATATGAAAGATTTTCAAATATTCTTAAAGGAATATTTTATACTTAACATCTTATAGAACCTGTGAGATAGCTATAATATCTCTTCCTAGAAAAGTAGTTTTAAAGATTTTGATGAACTTACTTTTAGAATTTAAAGTCTGGAAGTATCTATCATCTTTTTCGGTCAAAATAGATTAATTTTTATATTTCGCTATGAAGGTAGAGTGGTACGCAATTATTTTTTTACTTTTTAGTTCATTTTTTGTTTAAGATTTTTATTTATTTTGAAGTCGGTTTTTCATTTTGTTATAATTTTTTATGTATTAAAAGTTAGAGCACTTATTGGAATCTTTTTGATAGAAAATTTACACCAAGATATTTCTTTAATATCCAGTATTATTTCACTTCTTTTTTGACTTTTGAAGTTTGATATCAATTTTAACCTAACTTAATGTTCATTAAGTTTGGAACACCTAGAAAATTGTGAAAAATCGATTTCTTCCAAGACATTTCAACAATTTTTCATTACAAAACGAACGAAAAGGAAGCGAAAATTGAAATTTTTCGTTCGAATCGATGACAAGCGTCTAAGCATGTCAATAATTTACACTTGAGCAAGTCAAATCATCAAAATTACCTATATATAATTTTTTTTATGTAACCCGTACTAGTAATAATTATTGTTTCACACCAATAGCACGTAACACCTATCATGTATCAATGAGAAATATAATTGCAAAATTTCAAGCGATAGAAATTTGAAAAATCACACTTTCAAAATCAAAGTCAAATTTCTACGAACTCGATTCGTTCAATGAGCCCCCCAATTATAGTTAATTAAACCCAATTAAACGATTAATGAGATAAAAAAATTTGTCCGAAGAAAATTTCCCTGCAGTTAAATCTTTGTTTCGAGTGAGAACAGCGTTAGTGTAAAGATCAAGGCGAACCAGATTCGATAGTTAATTTGGAAAAAAGGAAAATAAGAGAGAAAATTTGACAAAATAGAGAAAACATCTCAAGGTTGTGATTTGAATGGATTTTTTTTTCAATTAAATCGATATCACCTTGATTGACAAAGAGAGCAAAAAAAAATGTCGACGAGAGAAAATTAAATTGATTGACATTTTCCTCCTGGTTGCATTTAAAAAAGTGGGGAGAACGCAACAATTAAAAACGAACTGTTAAACAATCAATTTTAAACTAACAAAACCAAGTCTAGTTTTTCGTTTCACACGCCCCACCATTTTGTTCAAATCGATAATTTTTTTTTTCTCTGGTTTCTCGTTTCACTTTCACTCAATCTAGTGAACCCATTTCTTTCGATTTAAAAAAAAAAAAATTTCATCTAAAAATCGCGGTTTTTCCCCCCAATATAAACGTGGTTTGAGTGCAATGCAAGTCGTCATAAATTAAAATATCCGCTGCGTTGCCTCATTGAAAAATTGCACAAAAAAAAAAACATCGCCGGAACGCTCAGAGGATATTGAATAATATTCGTTCTAAATTCTTCGAAGCATTCAAATTTTTTTAAACTCACTACAATAAAATAAAAACTGTACTTTCACCTAATTAAAATGCGTTTGTCTGAATGCATTTTTCGTTTTAATTTCCAGAACCGAATACACCCGGAAAGTTTATCGTTTGGTTCCGAAATGAAACGACATTGTTGGTCCTGTGGCAACCACCGTATCCTGCAGGAGTTTACACTCATTACAAAGTTAGTATTGAGCCGGCCGATGCGATGGATAGTATTTTATATGTGGAGAAAGAAGGTGAGCCACCAGGTCCGGCACAGGCCGCTTTCAAGGGTTTGGTGCCGGGAAGAGCCTATAACATCTCGGTTCAAACGATGAGTGAAGATGAAATCTCGGCCCCGACCACAGCCCAATATCGAACCGTTCCGGTTCGACCTTTAAATGTCACCTTCGACCATATAACCTCCTTTTCATTTCGAGTCAACTGGGAACCTCCACGTGGTGTCAGCGAATTTGATAAATATCAAATTTCGTTGGGAACTGGAAGGAAACAAGCACCCGTTACAAGAGCTCGAGACGAACATGCAACTTGGTGGGAATTCAAAGACAATCTAGAACCTGGTCGAAATTATCAAGTAACTGTTAAAACAGTCTCAGGAAAAGTCACCTCATGGCCTCAATCAGGAGACGTTACCTTAAGTAAGTCTCGAACCTTGACTTACCAAAATTTTATTAATACAATCCTTTACAGAGCCACTTCCTGTGAAAAATCTCCACGTCACAACTGACGATCGTACAAACATTATAACCCTTCACTGGAACGCTGACAATTCCAGCTATCAAGAAGAATATTCAATTACTTACCATGAAGTTGATACAATTAACGGCGATAGTAACAATGTAAAAACGGACAAGACGTCGATAGAACTCGAATATTTGTTACCGGGTCGAAACTATTCAATTGTCGTTCAGGCGGTGTCGAGTAAAATGGAGTCGAACGAAACATCAATCTATGTTGCAACGAAACCTAGTGCCCCGATTATCGAGGACCTGCGTCCAATTATCGACGGCCTAAACATTAGCTGGAAATCGGATGTGAACTCGCGTCAAGATCGTTACGAGTTGCACGTGGTTCGCAACGATACCGGCGAAAAAGATATTCGAATCACGCAAGACACGAGAATCATACTGAAAAATTTATATCCCGGAGCGGGATATCAAGTGAAAGTTTTCGCCGTGAGTTACGAAGGACTTCGTAGTGAGCCTCACGATTATTTCCAAGCAGTGTTTCCACGACCGCCCAGAAATATGACGATTGAGCGAGTCACCAGCACGTCGGTGGTCGTTCATTGGGAGGCGCCGTTAAACTCGTTATTCACGGAATACGCAATTCGTTATCGTACCGATTCGGATCGCCAATGGGTGAAACTTCCTCCGGTTAAAGACACCGAGGCAGAAGTTGCCGATATGACACCTGGTGAACGATACACAATACAAGTGAACACGGTGAGTTTTGGAATTGAAAGCAACGGACCACAACAGGTCAATCAAACGGTGCGTCCCAATCCCGTAACTAACGTTGCACCCTTGGTCGATTCGAGCAATGTTACTTTAGAATGGCCCCGTCCAGAGGGTCGTGTTGAAATTTATATCGTTCGCTGGTGGGCGACTGGACATGAAAACGATGTACGTCAACGTAACGTGTCTCAACCTCCAGAAGCTTCAGAAGGTTTCAGCTCAAACAACGTTCGAGTCCTCGTCGGAGACTTAACTCCTGGAGTCGAATACACCTTCCAAATTCGTACCCTTTCCTATGACCTAGAAAGTGATGTTACGACTCTAACAACAAGAACAAGTAAACCTCATATTTATTTAAATTACAAGTGTATTGATTTAATTTTTTTTGTTCAAGTGCCCCTGATTCAATCAGAAGTGGTCGTCATCAACGATCAACGTTACACGAACAATGTAAGTTTGCGTTACACACCAACGCCACAGAGTGTATCGAATTTCGATCTGTATCGATTTTCCTTGTCGGAACCGGGAGTTCCTGTCCAAGAGAAAAGTGCCAATGACACAAATCGTCGCGTCACCTTCACTAATCTAGAACCCGGACGTCTTTACAACATCACCGTATGGACAGTCAGTCATGGAGTTGCAAGTCAACCTCTTCAACGTCAAGATCGACTTTGTAAGTTCTTAACTATGAAGAATAAGGTTTAGGGAGGTTCCGAACTCTTCGTCTCTTATTCTTCTTGGTATATAAACTTTGATTTTATAATTTTTTTTTTTTTTTGTAAAGATCCAGAGGCAATTACGCAGATAAATGCCACTCAAGTGACAGACACCGAAGTGACCTTAACCTGGGACAATCCTCGAGGCGAATACAACGCATTTGAAGTCCAATATTTAACGACTGAAAATATTTACATTCAAAATTTAACGTTACATAACTATATAACAATTTCGGACTTGAAACCACATCGAAATTATACGTTTACAGTTGTGGTTCGGTCAGGCACAGAATCGAGCGTGTTGCGTCGATCGCTTCCTGTTTCAGCGGTGTTTACGACCAAGGAATCAGTACCGGGTAAAGTGGATCGATTCCATCCCGTCGATATTCATCCGAGTGACATTATTTTTGAATGGTCACTTCCAAGTGCTGAACAAAATGGTATTATAATCCGATTTACCATCACTTATGGTCTGGAAGGCTCGAGCCACACCCAGGTGCGTGATTTCAAACCGAACGAGTTTCACGGAACGATTCGAATGTTGGTTCCGGGTCGTACATACGTGTTTCGAATCCAGGCCGAAACGCGAGTCGGTTTCGGTCCCGAAGCGATTTGGAAGCAAAAAATGCCAATTTTGGCTCCGCCAAAACCCAACACACGCGTGGTGCCGACCGAGGTGTACAAGTCGTCGACCACAATTCAAATCCGATTCAGAAAGAATTACTTTAGCGAACAAAATGGCGCGGTGGTATCGTACACGATAATCGTGGCCGAGGACGACTCAAAAAATGCGTCCGGCTTGGAAATGCCATCGTGGCGTGATGTACAGGCCTACTCAGTGTGGCCTCCTTATCAAGTGATGGATCCGTACTATCCATTCCAGAACAGCTCCGTCGAAGATTTTACAGTGGGAGCGAGTACTTGTGATATTCGCCAAGTTGGTTACTGTAACGGACCGCTTAAATCAGGTTCGACTTATCGAGTTAAAATCCGGGCTTTTACAGCCCCCGATAAGTTTACCGATACCAGCTACAGTTTTCCGATTCAAACCGGTAAGTCTAAGGGTGCAATTTCATGCATTGCTCGATTGCCATCTATTTGGATCACGTGGTACGATTTCGACCAATGTGCTGCCAGAATTTTGAAATTGGTAAAAAGATGGCTGCCCTCTGAGCGATTTCAAGCTCTTTTGGCACCAGTTTCAATTTCAAAATCTTGGCAGAACATTGTTCGAAATCGGACCACGTGATCAAATCACTGAAAATTAAGCAATTCATGAAATTACACCGCGTCAAAGGTAAATAAGTTTGAAACTGTCACGAACTATAAAATCTATAACTTTTGGTTCTATTATTATTAGTTGCCATGACAACCAAATGTAACTTACTTCATTTTATTTGTAACAACTAAATTCATGTTAAAAATTTCAATTATTAACCGCCATTTTTTTTAAAATTATAACTTTTTAATTTCTTTCATGTCTTACCAAGTTATGTTTAGGGAAGGTAAATCGGATAAGAACATTATTAGCTTTGATAATATTTATTATTTTTTATTTTTATTTTAACAGATCAGGATAATACTCCGATTGTTTTGGGAGTGACAGTTCCTTTGGCGTTGATGGTATTATTGTTTATCGCGGTGATTTTGATAAGAAAACGAAGGTCGGCTGGAAGAAAAGCGACTGAAACGCGAGCCAATGACACGGTATCGCTTCCTGATTCAGTGATCGAACCGAATCGGCCCGTATTGATCGCCAATTTCGCTGAACATTGTCGTGTCATGTCGGCCGATTCAGATTTCCGTTTCAGCGAGGAGTTTGAAGAGTTAAAGCATGTGGGGCGCGATCAGCCGTGCACGTTTGCCGATTTGCCGTGCAACCGACCGAAAAACCGTTTCACCAACATTTTACCGTACGACCATTCTCGGTTCAAGCTGCAACCGGTCGACGATGAAGAGGGCTCGGATTATATCAACGCGAATTACGTGCCGGGACATAATTCGCCGCGGGAATTTGTTGTAACACAAGGCCCGTTACATTCGACCCGCGATGACTTCTGGCGAATGTGCTGGGAGTCAAACTCGAGGGCTATTGTCATGTTGACGCGTTGTATCGAAAAAGGTCGTGAAAAATGTGATCATTACTGGCCGTATGATACGATGCCGGTTTATTACGGCGATATTTCTGTTCAAATACTTAATGATAGTCATTATTCTGATTGGAGTATCACTGAGTTTATGGTTTGCCGGGTAAGGGGAAAGAATTAAAAATTATTATGAAGAAATTTATTTATTTGATGAATTTCTTAGGGGGACGTACAAAGGGTTATAACTCATTTTCATTTTACGACCTGGCCCGATTTTGGTGTTCCATGTCCACCGCACACTCTCGTTAGATTTGTCCGGGCATTCCGGGAGCGGATTCGACCCGACCAACGACCGATTGTGGTGCATTGTAGTGCTGGTGTTGGTCGTTCCGGAACATTCATCACGCTCGATCGACTTCTCCAACAAATCTTAGTCACCGACTACGTTGACATCTTTGGAATTGTCTGGACAATGCGAAAGGAGCGTGTATGGATGGTTCAAACGGAACAACAATACATATGCATACATCAATGTCTCTTAGCCGTGCTCGAAGGCAACGAACTGACGGGTGCACCACGCGAAATCCACGACAATCAAGGCTTTGAAGGTACTATCCACTATATTTCTATCACACGAAATTTTCACTTTTTTCACACAAAAAATGTTTCTTATATTACACTGCTTCTTTTATCACTTTCTTGTACAAAGTATTTAAACCCACCCTAGGTAAAGGACGAAGAAAGCATACGACTTTTGGAAAGATTGAGAAGTACAGATGATGGTACTGTATGCTCCCCAACGTTGACACGAAGAGGGAGCATCTCGATCAATTTTATAAGAACTGTTATTGATGATGTTGATAATGACGATGGTGGAGGGAAAACACGATGTTATTGAAAATAATGGTGGTGGTAATTATTTTTTATTTGGTTCTAGGAAATGTTTTTGCATGCATTTTTCTTAATAGTCTATTATTTTTTTCAAATTAATACATACCATGAGCGATACAGAACGATGAAGTGAATCAAATGCAATTTTTTAAACTGTTATAACGCAGTTTTAGGTCTATAAATATTTTCATTAATAGACCAATTCAATTCTTATATTAAGGTACATATAGACTAGAGCTAAAGTCTTTGCAAAAAGAAAAAAAATTATAGTAGGATGAAAGCCTTTAGAAATGGAAGAGAATATAACGAAAATGAAAGGAAAAATAAATAACGATCGAGCTGAGGCGGGGAAGTGGAAAAGGGGGAGGGTTTTAAGGATAGAAACGGTTTATCTCGATTTCCGATAAAACTACAAGTCCTATGGAAAAAAGTTAAATAGCAAAGTTGTAGATAATAAGAAAATCTACAACTTTTGAGCCAATACTTTTTTCACATAACCTCAAAATTTATGTGAAAAATTACAGTAATCAAGTTTATTGTAAAAAAAAATCATGAAATTTGGGAAAAACTTACCTTTTAATGTCCCAAACATACTGCAATTTTTTTGATTTAAAATATTTATTTTTCCCCTTATTTTGAGTTAATATTGAATAAACACTCTAATTTTCTATCAAAAATTCTCACGTCAAATACCCACTTTTTTTAAAAAGTCAGTAGGCTTTTTGTTCGTTAAATCTCTACTTTCTGATGGTACAAAAAATATACAGTACAATGTGAAATGTTTCTAGAAAATGCAATCATTGAAGTGTAAATTTTAATAAATTGCTCAAAGTTGTATTTGTAAAACTGTATTATGCACAATTTTCTGGGAACATTTAACATTGTACTGTATATTTTTTTGGTACCATCAGAAAGTAGAGATTTTAACGAACAAAAAGCCCACCGACTTTTTAAAAAAAGTGGGTATTTGACGTGAGAATTTTTGATAGAAAATTAGAGTGTTTATTCAATATTAACTCAAAATAAGGGGAAAAATAAATATTTTAAATCAAAAAAATTGCAGTATGTTTGGGACATTAAAAGGTAAGTTTTTCCCAAATTTCATGATTTTTTTTTGTAATAGATAAAAATAAAAAACTAAAAACTTGGTTATTGGAATTTTTCACATAAATTTTGAGGTTATGTGAAAAAACTATTGGCTCAAAAGGTGTAGATTTTCTTATTATCTACAACTTTGTCATTTAACTTTTTTCCATAGGACTTGTAGTTTTATCGGAAATCAAGATAAACCGTTTCTACCCTTAAACCCCCTCCCCCCTTTTCCACTTCCCTACCTCAGATCGACCGTAATTTATTTTTTCTTTCATTTTTGTTATATTCTATTCCTTTTCTAAAGGGTTTCATCCTACTATAATTTTTTTTGGGTTCAAAAATTATCGACCCTGGTCTAATATTTAATGTTTTACGCAACCAAATTTTTAGTAAAACGATTGAACTTTAGTGGTTAAGTTAGTACAAATATTAGTTGCAACTTTTTTTTAAACCGTTTGTGTAACTTTTGACGTTTTCAAATAAGTAGGTATACCGCAAGTAGTAAAAAAACAGCCTTAAATTTTAGTTTAAACTGCAATATTAAGTTTTCTTTATTGAGTTAGTTACCATTGGTGCATCAAAGGGAAGTTATTTAACATTTATTGTTCGAAAGCTCTATTAAAACAGGAAAAAAAAAATGGATTCCCAATTCTGTACCGCTCATCCTTTCAACTAAATTGCTTTTTAAGACTAACTAATATTATTTTTAAGATTCCTAAAATAACTCTCATTATTATTAAGTTACGACAAATACTACGATACATTTATGGTCTTTCTAATGCAAGAATTTACCTGTAAAATCCACAAAATAAGACTGAATTTGGAAGATGCATTTTTTATGAAGAAGTTATTATCAAGGAAATTTGGACTCCAGCTACTCTCATTATCAATTTTTTTTGTTCTATGAGAAAAGGGATTAAATATCTTAAAGGAATATAAACAGAGATGTAACTTACTTAAAGGGTTTTTGTTTTTATAAAGGACATTACACAAATTCGTTTTATGGCTTATGAGCAAGAAACAAATTTAAAATAATTTGATCGTACCATAACTTGAACACGAGACCAAGTTTTTCAGGAAAAAAAATCCGGCCATTTGGCAAGGCTACTATGAAAGTAAAGAAACATTTTAAAATGTTAAGAAACGAACGTTAATGGTAGTTTAACGTGTAACATAATTTGTTTCTTCAAGTAAGCTAATTTGTCGCCTTAATCGATTCCAATGGAAGATGAGTGCCAAGAAAATCTTTTATCCTATCATCTAGAGAACAATTTTTGTAATTTCAGATCAAGCCATGAAAAAAAAATTTAAAATGCTTTTGTAATATTTTTGTGATTTGCTTTTCTTTTCATGATGAATCTCGTTCTGTTTGTTTTTATAGCTTAATAGGCCCTTGAATGAATTATCCTTTAATATGTTTTTTGTTTTATCTAAACAGTTATAAGGTTGGTTCCTTTCACATTTGTTTTGAGGTGAATGAATTCGTCACATGGGGTAAACTTGGTTAATAGGGTGAAATAATGCTCAGTGTAATTCTGTTTTTGTTAAAAAATTAACTTATAAATATCATGTGGTGTGAGTTGTGAAAGGAAAAAGGATAAATCCTTTTTGTTTTTTCATAATACCTCTTAATCTTTTCATTATTCTTGCATGGTTAAAAGGCTCTATTTAAAGCTTTAAGACTTGAAGAGTTACAAAACATTAACTGAGCGCAATTGAATCAATTTATAATTTAGGCTTAAATTTTCCAAATGTCAAATTTTCAAAAAATATACGTTAAGTAGGTAACACTTTAAAGCAACTTTTATTAAGTATTGTGAATTTTAAAATTATTTGTCCTTGAAAAAATAGCACTTAAGGGAAAATACTACAACTAATAGTGGGCAATAAGGATCATCATTTCATGTGAAATATTATTTATTTCATCGCCAACGTTTCGTCAAAATTCCTGACTTCTTCAGGGCTCAAAATACAGTTAGGTACTTCACATTTTCATAAATATAATTTTTTTTTAAATGACCCAACTGGCAGAACAGTAAAAATAATACAATTTGGTACTTCAATATCAAATTTTTTTTAAACATTAATGCAAAAATACAATCGTCGGTAATTTAGATCCTACTTAATTTTATCAAGCAACATTTTTCAGGATGTTAAATGGTTGTTAGTAGGTAAAAAATGTCCGTTTTTAATATTTTTGTTGTTGTTATTTATAGTCGCTTGGAACGTCCAAGGTCATCAGTGACTGTTTTAGTTCTATAGTTTTCACTTTTTTCATTCCTTGTTCTTTTATTTTCTTTATCACTCGATTTGTATGCAAATTCACATTCACCCTCGGGTCACTTTTCACTCACACGGTTTCACAGTTGAGGAAGTTGGCTTACCTAAAGAACCCCTGTTCCGTGTTCAAGCATTCTCTCAAGTTTTGTGTCACCGTCTACTTCAACCTGAGACTCTCCGTTTCTGGGCATTCCAGCATCAGGTGTTTTATCGTATCCACAACAGCTGCTGTGAGTCAGTCTTGTGTGCTCTAACCTCAGTCTGCAGAGACTAACCTCAAAGTTCCTTAGTAATTTCTGCCCAGGTAATTTCTCTGAGGTGGATGCTCTGATGTTATTGAACTTTTATGATTTGAGATTTCCAAAAGTCGTCCCACAGCCCCCTTGTTCTTTCCTTATATTGCGTCCTTGACTGACTATGCCAGTTCTGGTTTAGATCACCATTTGTCGCTTTTCTTGCTGTTAAGTTCACTGAGACATTACCAGCATTATCTTGATGTCCCTTTAAATTTTTTTTTCTTCTAATAGACCCTTTGAAAGAGGGCCCCGAATGCGTACTTTCCATTATACCTCCTTTGACGGCTCTAATAATGGACAAACTGACATAAAATTTTTTCATGTTACTATCTTCTTATCAAAACGTTTCCTTACAAAATTTGATCACCTACTAGGCAAACAGTTTTGGAAATCATCACGATTTGAAGGACTTAAATTATCTTCGTCGGTTAGTCACCAAAAATTCTGGGAATTTCCTTTTTACTAGACGTCATAAAATTTGGACCGGTTTTTTTGATGATAGTCGGATGACATTTTTAAGAATTCCGATTAACGGTTCTGGGCTTTTTTTTATGTATTTTAAGTTTGATCCTGGTCAGCCCCTAACACCTCCATGTTACAGAAAATGACCATATTTTGTCACATGCAGATAACGCTAGTAGTACAGTTGCACGAAGGCTTTTATTTCTTTTTTATTTCTATTATCATTATTATTGTTATTACATGAGAATAATTATGAAGTTGGAACTGATAAATGACAAAAGGAACTGATAAATGACAACACAAATAGTTAACAGTTGTCCAACTAAACTACCAGCGCCACCCAAAAGTACTAAAACATGCGACACAAACGGTCACTTTTTTTAGTCTTTCTCGCATCTAAGTGACAGGGGGCTGATCCCAGTGCTATTAACACTTAACTTGAAGATTTTTTTTTGCTTTGAAGAAATAGTTTAAAGCACAGATTTACAAATTATTTATCGGTAGTTTTGGCGTTGAGCGTTGGCATGTAAGCAATCCAAATATTATAGACAGTCGTGGGATTTTCCTTTAAAAAAGATGTGAAACCATGGGGGGTAACTACTAGGAAAACTTTTAAAACATGGGGGTAATTAAGAGAAAAACTTATAATTAGGTGATCATTAATGAAAAACCACTTGGAGGTCATAATTAAAAGAGTACCAATGAGAGAGCCGCTTGTGAGAAAAGTTCTTAAACCATGAAAGTAACACCATTTATTCTGAACATAATCAATTCTAAACGCCAAAATCTATTTATCATTTCTTGCAATTTTTCCATGTTTCTAGCAGATGATTAAGCTTTTGAACATGCGCGATTTGAAATGTTAATGACATTTTCACAATCCGTTTGCTGATTAATTTCACGTTAAAGTTTTTGTGTCATTTTATATTTCCAGTAATTGGATTTAAAATAAACTATTAAATGAAAAACGATTAAATTTTCCTCGGTATGTACCTATCTAATAAATTTGTATTATCAATAAAAGTCTTTGACTGCAACAGCAATTAGTTTGTAACGAGGCAATAAATCAAGTTCAGGATTCATTTTCTTTTTTGATAAAACTCTTTTTTATTTCTCTCCCACAAACAGGAAACTGTGGAGGCTCTTTGGACAAGAGCCAAGCGCTTACTACCGGAGATAAAATGTCTAATAAATTATTGACAATATTAATAGGTGAAATTCGTCGTAACTTAATAAGCGATTCAAGAATAACTTTTCTGTGTAAATTTAACACGGACCTTTTGCATGTTTGGTTTGTGAATGTATTTTTTTTTGAGCAATGCATGAATCATTAAAATTGTTTAAAAAAAAAATGATGAAATTTTTGTTGCAGATGATGAAGGAATTGCAGAGTCCGGAATGTGATAATTATTAAAAAAAAAAAACGTACTCAATCATGATTGATATTATAGCTACATTTATATGATATATCTATTCAATACCTATTTTAAAAGAAAAGACATTTTATATTTAAGACGAAACATATAGAACAAACATATTTTGTAATATATTTTAAATGCTCTTATATATTTTATATAATATTAAGTCAATATTTTTATTTGTTAGTGAGAGAAACTAGAGATCGCTTGCGGTTATGCAGAAAAGCAGTGAACATTTTTGGTTGGTTGAAAATATATTTTTTAAATAGATTTTAACGCTTCTTTTTCTACGAATTTCGTGCCAAAATCGAGTCGTCAAATGCATAACGGGAAGCCGAAAAAAATTTTATTTGTAAATAATACGTGTTTAATTAGTTTTATGCAAGTATTATTATGTTAATAATATTAATAGTAATTTTCAGGTCTTAAAATTTTAATATATGACGAAATTATCAGATGAAAGAGAACGCAGTTTTAACAATTTATTTTTTTTTAGTACAACGTTTCGCTGGTGTTATTCCGACTTCATCAGGTATCTTGAAATAGTCTGTTAAAACATTGTCATACCCTAAGTTCGTTACAAGATTATATCTTTATATATAAAAATCTTCTGTGCGTGTGTTTCTAATAAAACTCCTCCTAAACGGCTGGACTGATTTTAAGATTTTGATGACATTTTTTGTGGGTGTTCAAGTGGATTCAAAAATGGTTTAGATTTACAGTTGGATATTTTTTTTTTGTTATTCGAGAATTTCATATTAATATCGTAATTTAAAAAATATAACAATGAAAACAACGCAATTAATTAAAATTTAAAAAGAGAACAATTAAAATTAAAAAACCGAAATAATATTAGTGTTTATTTCAGTGATTCCCAAACTTTTTTGGCCCACGACACAGTAAAAGAAATCAAGAATTTTTGCGACACACCTGTTTACACCAATGTATGCATTTCTAAGAAACGACGAAAAAGTTGAATCAGAATTCAAAATTACTCTTATTATCAATATCTCGCGACACATAGTTTGGGAATCGCTGGTTTAAATAGTTGTGACCATCGCGTTGTTTTGTAACCAAAGTCGACGTGGGCGATGTAGCTTTTAAAATTTTATGTTTCGAAAAATTTTATTCTTCATTATTAATTTATTTATTATTTTGGCGCCCGGGAAACAGCAGACTTGCCGATAAGACAATGAACTTAAAATAACAGTGAACGGTTTTGTGGAATAAATACTTTTTTCTAGCATAAACTAAGGAACGAATTTTAGTAAAATATTGTTAAAGACACCTCAGATCTTAAAATAACACAATGAAATTTATTTATCCTAAAAACGGTAAACACTTTCTATAGGATAGCTACTAATTCGTTCTACTAAAATGGAAACGTAAAAAGTAGTTAAAAGTAGTTTTAACTGATTTTCATAAACTTTCTATGAATGAAAGGTCTAGAAATATCTAGAAATTATGTTTTTTTGTTAAAATAGCTGAATTTCTTATTTTGGGTAAAGGTTTCTATTATTCAGATTAACTTAAGTACGCTCAGCAAAGCGGGTGGGGATCAGCTGGTTTATTTAACAGTTTAACTATAATTTGGACAGATGAAATTAGTGAATAAAAAACTGTGTCATAATGAACATAGGGTATGGCAAAGTTTTAACAGACTATTTCAAGATACCTGATGAAGTCGGAATAACACCGACGAAACGTATAAAAGAAAAATAAATTGTTAAAACTGTGATCTTTTTCATCTGATAATTTCTTCATATGTTAATAATATTTTTAAAAGAAATCGATAAAGAATGAAATTCTATATACGAATCTCTTAAATTTATCAACATATCAGATGGATACAATTTTACTAGAAAAAATTGGACCAATTTATTTATATATATTCTGCAATAATTTATCAAGAATTAAGTTACTAGCGAAAATATTTTACAAAGGCTTTTGTACTTAATTTGACCAAGTCTGCTTTATATACATTTATATTATTATAAAAAGGAAATGAAGGGAATTTTCAATTTTGTTTTATTGAGAGAAAAAAAGTTGTAAATATTTATTAATGAATTTACATAAAATGTTAAAAACTTGATTTAATTAGTTTTGGTTTGATTTTTTTTTAAAATTTGTTCCAAGTTTCCCCAAGAAAGTCCCAATCGTCGATTTGTTGTATTGTTAAATTGTTAATTTTTCACGACCCCCATTTGAGCAGCTTTGATGTCACGGGAGCTTTGGCTGGTCGTTGATGTTGACGTGGACGACTCATTCTTAAACGGCCATCGTTTCAGCAGCTTTCCAAGTGTTTTGGATCGTTTTGGACGTTCATCATCCGCGTCATCATTTGGTGTACTGTCGCTGGTCGACGATGCTTTTTTCGCATCTAACGTGGCTCGTTTAAATATGCGACCCAACGTTGATGATTTTCGATTCACGTCATCGTCCGACTTATGACCACCGTCCATATCGGCTCCCTCGCCAAAATTCGGTTTGTTCTTGAACAACCGCGTCAATGTACCTTTCCAATTTCGATTTTGATCACCCTTTGTTTTACTATCACCATCATCAATCTCATCCAATAACGATTTCTCGACACTCTCACCCTTATCCAAATTGCTTGCAAGCATCACATTTCCTTCACCTATTTGCGACATTTCTTTTTTCGATATTTTAAAAATATTACAATCTCCCTTTTTTTTAATCAATGAAAAAATAAATTTTGACTTTTTAATTTGAGAGATTGTTGTTTTGTAAACTTTTGTCTCTACGAGAAATAAAGGCAACCAATTTTTTTTCTAGTAAGACCCACTTCGATCTGTAACAAATTTATTTTTTTTCCTCCCCAATTAAATACACTAAAAAAATGTTTAAATATAAAACAACATCCATCATTTCCAACGCGTTGATGCCACATGTTTATTTCCATATGGTCGAACCGAAAAACTCGAACATTGCGTTTCGTCCTTTTGCAAATCCTCATCGATCAATAATTCAAAATTTCCTAATTGTTCTTGAGTTGGAATTTTATTCCATCTTACACTAAAAATTTAAAAAAAAAAAATAAACTCAAATTTTTTCAATACAGAGAAATAAATACTCAGGAATTCCAGTTGTTGGAACGACAATATTCAAAATATTATCGATTAATTTATGTTTTAAAATTCGATCGTTAACAGTCGTCGATGTTAGAGAAGGCGATGAATTTACTTCAATCAACCACGGTTTTAAGTTATTATCAATAATTATATCATATCCATAACACTCAAAACAGTGGCGATCAGTGGCCATTGTTGGTGAAACCGCTTTCAATGAGTGCACAATCAACCAACTGATTTGTCCAAAGAGGCGTTCCGTCACCTGTTTACCTCGCGTACTTTCCAAGTAAAGCCTTAAATTTTGTACACTCAACTTGCCACCATGCAATGCATTATATTCACTCTAAAAAAATATCACAATGACCACTTTGTTGTCATCTACAAGGTTCAATTTGTTACCCCATGACGTTGAATTGAGACATTTGTCAAGTGCACGTACATGTTATCTAATTCTGCCACGCTCGAGTCATATTTAACCGTACAAAACCGGCAAAAGCCCAGCTTAAATTGATAGGCCTTAAGTGGACGAAATGATGTCACCAAGACATAAAGGCGCAGATCAAATTTCTTACCTCCAATCAATAACGGGTTGTCGATATATCTAAAAATTATATTAAAGACAATTCGGACTCGGAAATGCATTTAAATTATATTAGTTGTAACTTTTTTGTCTAAAATGTAATAGTACGAGAGCTAGCGACGTCGAAAAAAAATAATTTTAGGTCGGCCAGTTTTTATATATGTTATCTCTCGCACTATCCCGGACATGATACTGGGCTGTCGGGAGGGGTTGCGTTTATTAGTGCGCATCGCACCTGTACAGGTAAAATATTGAAATTTTCAGAAAAAAAGAAAAAGTTTCAGATGAAATTTGTAGAAAATAACATTTTACGTAAAAAATGTCCAGTGACTAATTTTCGTAAAGTTGCTAGTTTGCCCGCTACAAGCTTGTAAAACTCATTGTACACATGTCGGCACAACGGCTGTATCTCTGAACGGTTAGGTGTCAGTTTTTCGAATCACAATTCTTCGAAACACAATTTTTCGAAAGAACAATTTTTCGAAAAATTAATAATAAATAATTTTAGGGACCGACATAATTAGAATAAATTTAGTTTTATTTGCCAGTTTACACAAAACAACTGTAATTGAAAAAAATAAAACTTTCATTTAGTAAATAAAATTTAATAATTTTTTGAACATTTTAACATATATTTACTAAACAAAAAAACCATGTAATTTACCTTTGTAAATAGGTACCTATAAGTTATAGTTTACAGATTGTTCATTTTTGGTAAGATTAGCGTGGCGCTTAGAGAATTTGAAATCGCCCAACGTTATGCTTTTGTGTACCATAGAAATCGATAAATTTTGACGTCAGCATGAGGCTTAAGCAAGCCATTTGCAAAATTCAAGGTATGAGTAACTATGGGAACTTAGATGGTCCAATTTGAACACTCAATATTTTTTATTTGCGAACACGTTTTCAATATTAAACTTCCATTGAGTGATAATAATTTTCATTTTTTTGCAATTCAAAGGACACATATTTTATAAACATCACAAATAACACAACATTTCAGGAATAAAACACAGAAAACACCATAAAATTAATGAAATTATAACGAGTTTGAACTCAAGTAATATAGAAAATATAATAAGCAAAATAAACAATCCTTAGATACCACGTATTTTAAAGATAACTATAGAGTTTAAAAATATTCTATAAATTTAAAATGCTCTAATGATGCAGGATCTGTATTCATAAAGATTTTCAATGAATTCTGAAAACTCATAGATATTTGCAGCATAATTTTTATGTTAAAACATTTTTTCTGTAAAACTTCGTGGTGTCAGGAAGTGCACATTCAGTCAAAAAAATGAAATTCGGAGGACTACAATTTCTTTTGTTGGGGGCTCCGCCAAACCCCCGCCAGAGGGCCCCCCTGAAATCCGGTTATTATCGAAAACGAAGCAAAAACTCGCAAATTACCACTCTTCATTTTCGTTTTCTTTTGACTTGTTTTATCAGAAACCGTAGTCAATTAATGGTGCCACGCTAACCTTACTCTCCCCTTCATTTTAAGTACTACATTATCGCTATTTCCAGAACGAAAAGAGATACAGAAATTGTAAAAAGTGAAAAAAAAAAAGTTATATGTACTGACACATTTATGTACCTATTTCATTTACCCTACCCGTCGAGGTTGATTTACACTGATTTTTGTTCAAAAACACCAACTCTAGCTGTAGAAGTTGGATATTTAGACTGCATTATTTCGAAAAATAGTTCCTTCGAAAAATTGTGCACTCGAAAAATTGTGTTTCAAAAAACTGACACCTAACCGTTCAGAGATACAGCCGTTGTGCCGACATGTATACAATGATTTTTACAAGCTTGTAGCGGGCAAACTAGCAACTTTACGAAAATTAGTCACTGGACATTTTTTATGTAAAATGTTATTTTCTACAAATTTCATCTGAAACTTTTTCTTTTTCCTGAAAATTTCAATATTTTACCTGTACAGGTGCGATGCGCACTAATAAACGCAACCCCTCCCGACAGCCAGACAGCCCGTATGATGTCCGGGATAGTGCGAGAGATAACATATATAAAAACTGGCCGACCTAAAATACTCTCTTGAAAATGTTTCCAGCTCTTAAACTATAAGAAAATAAGTTAAAGTAAAAGATTAAGACTGGAACTTATGACGTTAAGTTACTTATGACGTCAATTATAGGTACTAGAAATGAAATTTAAGTCGAATATTTTTTTTTCTGTTCTACGGGTCTCAGGATATTTCTTCCCCGTATCTCCGCGACCAATGAGATCTATTCTGAAAGAACCCTCTATATTAACTAGGCTTTTAAAGAAACCCAGCACCTGCCTAAGGGCTGTCATTGCTATCTCGCCAGGCGTCATGTGCATCTTTCCGAGATGCTGCCGTCTTCTTTTGAAAGCTGCCTCAAATGAGGCAAAATGAGCATGAGCCCAAAATTCGCTTTCCAGCAGAGACAACGCATGTTGGGGTCGGCCTTACCGATCTTATGAAGATGTTGATTTAGGGCAGCGATTCTCAACTCGTGATACGCGTACCCCTAGGGTTACGCGTTTGATGGCTTAGGGGTACGCGTAAAAAAATTAGTAATGGCGGATGTTAAGAATATACCTAACTATTCTCCTCTCGTCTCGATGCAGTTTCATAGCGGTATATTAAGCAGGGTATTAAATTGACCTGTGGAAATATATTTTGTAGTTCATATGTAGTATACTGTTACCAGAATCTCTCCAGAGATTTGAGCAACAACATATCTGAACACTTAAAAGAGCTAAAATCAAGTTTCGAAAAGTACTTTCACAATCCTGATAAACAATTGAATTTCAAATCCCTTCAATGAAGAATACTTTCGAGTAGCTAAATAATCTATCAAAGAAAAAGAGAACTTAATTGAAATTTCAAATGACTCTACTCGACTTTGAAAGTCAAGTTTAGAAGAAAATGTTTCATTAACATTTGGTCACATATCAGCACCGAATAAGAACAGCTTTCTCCTAAAGCGCTTAACTTTTTCTTATCATTTACAAGTACAGTGCCGGTGGAAAGAGCATTCTCTTCGTAACTTTTTCTTAAAAACAAATACCTACCGTAATACGCTGAATGCAGCTCCAGATTTAAGATCGTACCTTGATCAAACTTGATTTCCAAAAACTATGTGCCTTAAAGCAAGCTCAAAATCTCACTGAATATAATAAGTCAAGTTATAATTTATGTAAAATTGTGAATATTTAACTTTTTTGTTAATAATAGTTTTTATTTTATTATGTTACTTTTTAATTAAAAAATCGTTAAGTTTCATCAATAAAGATTTTGAGTATACTCCTTGACATATTATTGCTATTTATTTAGTCTTAGAACAAGTTTAAAATAATAACAACTACGAGCATTTAAATTATAAACATGTTTTCAAATATAAGTGGTACGATTTAGGATAATGAACTGCTAAAGGGTACGTAAGCTAAAAAAGGTTGAGAACCGCTGATTTAGGATACATTGGCCAGTATAGAGGCTTCTTAGGAGCCTTACGTCTCTTTTGCCGAATGAGAATATCTTATGAGTTCTCTTCTTGGAGTACTTTATGACTTTCTTAGCTTGTCTATGCCCCGAAGTATTTATTCCTCCAGTGCGAGGCCTTGGTTTTGGTCTCCTAAGCTAGAAAAGCGTTTTTTATTTTGCTTTTTGTGATTCCAAAGTCAAATAATGTTTAATGTATTTCCAATTAACTATTCGCTCTGAGTGCGATCGAAGCGCCATACCATGTATGAACTTAAGGGGGCTGTCAAAACGCTTTTTAAATTATCCACAAAAGGGATTTTGCAATTAAAATTTTTTTTTTTTAATTTAAATTTCTTCAATTTACAAAACTAGTGCAAATTATTGAGTTGTTCGATAATCAATGTCATTTTTTTTTTTATATTTTTCAAAGTGAATTTATTTATTTTAACATTAAACATTAATTAATGATTCATTGACTATTTTGTTAGATGACCATTTGATATCTTTCAGTAAGTTCGAATCAGCTTTGGTTTTTAGAAGCGAAGAACTGATCCAATCCATTTTAACAGCCTGGTCAGAATCGAATTTTTTACCTATTTGAGCGAAACAAATGGTAATCTGATGCTGTTGTTAGGGTTATAGGGTGGATGTGGCATCAGTTTTCAATTGAGCTGTGTTAATTTTTGGCGGGTTATCAATGAGGTATAGGGCCTGGCGTTATCCTGATGGAACGTCACGCTTTTTCAGTTCTTTGCTTATAAAAACCAAAGCTTCTTCTTCTTGTATTTGGCCGCAAACTTTAAAAACAGCCCCCTTTAATATTCACATTGTCCACTACGTGCGCAAGCATCGACTTACCTTTCCTTACCATAACTACGCACAGAGCGAATAATATCAAGTTGAAATCATTTTATAACACATCTAGTTACTGGATAAATTCCTATTAAAGACAATAAACCTTCGTCTATGAATGAAGAAACTACAAAATTCGAAAATAAAATACGTTAAAACTATCAATTTTCGTTTTTCATTTGAAATTACGAAAAAAAAATCCCTTAGTGGAAGTCATACCCCCTTCAGGAAAAGGGTTTTAAATCTTCAAAGGCTTAGCCTTATCAATCTCTCACAGTACTATTTTGTGTTTAGAGATATTTTAAGTAAAGCTTTTGGGTGAAAGAGTATCAAACTTTTGTATCTGTAATATTAGTAAGATTTGATGATATTTTAGCACATACTATACTATACTATACTATACTATACTATACTATACTATAGTACAGTCAATAAATAGTTTATCGAGTGGGTTGTAAAGAAAATATGAGAAGGTGAAGAGTCGAAGGTCACTTATTGTATCTTATCATTTCTATCTCAAAAATTGCAGGTCATAGATAAAGATTCATCAAGTCAAATTTGAAAATTTAGCAAGAATTATCAATATTCTTAATATTTGATTTAAATATTGTTCCAGGACTGAACTTAACCTAAAACAAATGTTGATTTTTACCGAGAAATGACGTAACTTTCTTTCGACAACTGGGGTGTGAAAGGGCTTTTCGCTTCTCGCGACCATTTTCTCAATTTCGATAGTTTGTTAATCAGAAAGATGCCGTTTCCCTGGGAGCGGCCGCACGGTTTCATAATCCAAGTTTGTTGCGGCCACTTTCGATATTCTTCCACAAACATGTTGTAGTCCGCGGGGAGCACAAACGTGACCGGAATAAAATCCAAGTGCAAATATTTGGCGTCGGGACCGCCACGCTCTGCCAGAGCGCTTCCCTCACGCTCCAAATCGCGACGATAACGCTTTATATTTTTCACCAGTAAATCTTTACGTGACAACTCGAAATGCGTCGGAAAATGGTTGATCAATCTACAATTTTATAAGTTGAGAAACGATTTATACATAGGTAATGTATTTAAAAAAATAAGTTGAAAATCCTATCAGTGTCCAAAATATGGGCTTATTGTTCTAGACAGAGAGAGCCAGATCGCATGAATACACGTGCTGCCATCTACTCCGGCTAGGAGTGTTTGGAACTATTCTATAGTCAGTTTGTGTTCCTTTCTCCACCGTTCTACACTCGGAACGTCTGCCATAGAGAAGGTTCTCTTTGTCGAAACATACTCGGAACGGTTTTCTTCTCTCTCATGAGCATAGATAAGTAGCATGTTTCAACAGAGAGAACCTTCTCTATTGCAGACGTTCCAAGTGTAGAACGGTGGAGAAAGGAACACAAACTGACTAAGGAATAGTTCCAAACACTCCTAGTCGGAGTAGATGGCAGCACTTGTATTCATGCGATCTGGCTCTCTCAGTCTTCTCTCTGTTCTAGATATGTATACATTTCGATTGTCAAATGATCTTCTTCAGTCTTGGATAAGTAAGTACTGATAAGCCTATGATCAGTCATGAAGAGACAATCGACTTGGCAATCGAAATATCGGCATATCTGAGGGCGATTTGTCAATATGTTGAGCATTGGTCCAATTTAGGTACTTAGGTGAATTATATCCCCTTAAATCTAAATAAATAAGATAGAACAATTAATCAGTTTTGCTTACTGATAGTCGTTCATTCGATAGCCACTGTCGACACTGAAGAGACTGCGACACGTTTGCGTTCCGGCCCAGTAAAAGTGCCAATCGTCCTCCGGGTTCACCTGAATCCATCCCCGTTTCTCGCAATTCGACACCAACACTGACTTATCCAAATCGGTGCAGTACCTCATCCTCTCATTACTAATCGGAACCGGTATTCTAAAAAAAAAAATTTGGAAATTTTGAATCCAATACTTAAAACTAACCAAAAATAATTGAATGTGACAGTTATACTTTTGAATAAATGACATTTCCACGTAAAAAGTTAACTTGATAAAAGAATTAAATCCGAGGCGGACATATTTAATTTAATCTCGACCCCAAACAACACGACCATTTTGGAAAATTTTTAAACGTAATTTTTTGGAAAATGTATTGATGAATTACCTTGAATTCATTTTATATTTATTATTAAAACGTTTTTCGTTATTTTAAGACAATAATACGCCGATAATTAGATTTAAATTTGTAATTATTTCAGCTCTTTTGGTTAACGACTTATCGCCCGGTCGTTGTTTGTCAACAATCAATGTCGTCATAGCAAACGAAGCACATGCTTCATGAAAATAAAACTTTCAAAATTAAATCGATAAAAACGCGTGAAATGCACGCGAAACGCATGAATCTTAAAAATATTTGTCTGAGAATATGAATTATTTAATTTTTTTTCTTATAGTATTGGTGTTCATAATTTTTTTGGTAATACCGACATTATGTGAACGTCGTGTTGTTGGTGGGGTTAAAATTCAAATTACTAATTATCCGTTCATGGTAAGTAAAAACGTATTATATAGTGGCTGAAATTTATGAAGTTTTAGATCTTTCTCAGGAATGTATCTCTGAAGGATCAGGTACACGAATCAAAAAGTTCTGTACCTTTTAATTGCTAAAAAATTACCCTCGGATGTACAGTGTACAGGGCTGGATTTACCTATAAGCTTAACAAGCTAAAGCATGGGGCTTCCACTTTCGGGGGCCCCAAAAAAATTGTTCAAGTGAGAAATTGTCTTATACACACTTAAATATACTGGAGCATTATTTGCACCAATTACTTATGCAAATTTAACTAAATGTCATGCATTATATTACTTTAAAGTTTAAATGCATGTTTGTAGATATATTATAATTGACCCACGTTTTGCAAAATGTCAACTAGAAGTTGTATAAGTGGAGCTCAAAATAGGAAAAAGAAGCAAAGAGCAGAAAAAGAGCTTAGCAAATTAACAAAATTTGAAATGTTTTCACAAAGATAGAGGGCCTGATGAACCAAAAGCCCCTTTGACAGTGAGTCAGTCACGGGATATTCATCCTATTCCTGATACGAACCTGGCACATCTAGTTGTATAAACTCTATTTCAACGATTGAAGCAACAAATATTAAGATTTATAAGCCAGAGAGTAGTACAAGCGCAGAAGATTCAGCATCAAAATGTTGTTGAATGATGTTGGGCTATAATGTGATACAGCGGGTTGCCACTCAACGCTAAAGGATAGTGAGCTTATTTGACCTATCCCTTCTGAAACAATACCAACTCAATTCACTTTAGCCGTAAAATCTTCCAATTTCTTGTGTTATTTTTAGTTTTCTCCCACAATTGGTGGGAACCTTGTTGTTATGCAGCGCACTTCATTGACAAATAAAGTATTTAATTTTAAAATTAACTTGATTTAACCAATTATAAAACAACTAGCTGGTCCCCGCCCGCTTCGCTGAGCGTATTTAAATTATACTGATTGAATAATGGAATCTTTCATCCCATCAACAAAAAAAGACAGATAGATATTTCTAGATCTTTGGTCCATAGAAAGTTCATGAAAATCAGATAAACTACTTTTCCAGGAAGATATTCTATATAGCTATCTAGAAGAGCTATCTTAATGGTTCTATACGTTTTTATGAATATTATAAAATACCTATACTTGTGTTCATTAAGTATAGCAATACAATTCGAAAATGTTGAATGTATTATATATTTAACTGAGTTTTTCACCAAGTTCAAATTTTTCAATAGTAATTTAACACGTTTATTTATAAACATTATAGACATTCAAAAATTAACAATGAAAGAAGTTTCAATGTTTCAAAAATTTTCATTATTACTTTACCGATGTTTTCGGATGTTAAATTAAAAATCATATTTAGCTGTTGAAATTGTAATTTTTATTTAAACTTTTTTGGGATGATTGTGTTAAAACGCGCTATTTCACGAAATTTAAGGAAAGCTTTTTTAAAAACACGATTCCTGTAGGATAAATACAATTGTTATGCTATCTTTTGAGAATCGTGCATTATTCTAACATACGAATTAATAATCTATATTTTTCTCTGACCTTTCAACTACCCTATTGCAAAAAATAATGTCAATCTTTTGCTCTATGACAAACAAAAACATATCTATCCCACGGGAGTAGTACATTTTTCCTAGATAAAAAAGAGATCAGGCCTTCTTGAGGATAATGCGCTAGAACTCTATTTCACGTACTAACGAAACTTCTATTAAATACACGGTTCCTGTAAGATACAATTGTCTTGTTATCCCACGGGAAGAGTACATTTATGTCGATTTTTTGCTATATAAAAAATAAAAACGTATCTAGCTCAGGGGCCTGTACATTTTTCCTGGATAAAAGGTAGACCAATCTTTCTTGAGGAAAATTCCTTAAATCGCTTATCCATGAACTTTTACAAAACTCCTTTTAAATACTCAGTTCCTGAAGGATACCATTCTTATCCTATCCTACGGGAACTGTGCTATATTCTGACATAAAAGGTAGCCTATATTTATTCTCTGACTCTTAATTAAACACCTTGTTGTAAGAAATTATGGTAATTTTTTGCTCTGTGAAAAATAAAAACATATCTATCCTACGGGAACCGTACATTTTTCCTGCATAAAAATAAGACTGTAGGATAAGAAAATTATTTTTTGCCTTGAGAACATTATGAGTTATAACTATTAATATACTCTATTATAATCAGCTAAAAACGTTTAGTTTCAGCATGATTTTTCTTTAAACCAGTTTTTCTATTTTCCCGTTGAAATGAGAAATTTTTCCGAAATAAAACGTATTGTAGATAATGATTCTTATATTTAGCTATCATCATACTTAAATATCACCAATATTCATTTTCAAATAAAAATGTATAGTTTATGCATAATTTTTTTTCCAACCCGTTTTCCAATTTCTCGGATAAATGAGACATTTTCCCGTAGTAAAAAGTATTCTTTTTATTGACTCAGATTGTCATTTATCATCATACCAAATTTCATTAAAAGCCGTACTTATTTGGTTAAGAACTAATAATATATTTCTAAAAACAATTTCGCTAGTAATGAATTATTTTTGAAACAACTTTAATAACCATTAAAAAAGTTATAGCGGGCCAGCCTTAAAAGATAGACATATGTCGTCGCGGACTTTTTTTTAGAACTTTTTAAGAAGAACAATTTTGCTCTATATGGTTTTTGCGTAACTTTAACCATTTACGCAGGGCAGGCAACAAACGCTCTCAAAAGGAAAATTTTTTCCTGGTTTTTGCAACATTTTCCATTGATGCTCTGCTGTTATTGGTCGTAGCGTGATGTCGTATAGCCTAAAGCCTTCGTCGATAATTAGGCTATCCAACACAAAAAGAATTTTTCAATTCGAATCAGTAGTTCCAGATATTACCGCGTTTAACCAAACAATCAAACAAACAAACAAACTCTTCAATTTTATATATTAGTATAGATTTGCTTTAAAATTTTGTTGTTGTTATGGTATTGACACTGAAAAGATGATTAAATAAGAAAGTGGAGAGGGAAAAAAGTGGCGACTCGCTGGGGTGATATAAGCAAAGATGAGATTTTTAACTGGCTAGAATAATGGCGGTCAGAATGTCAACACTCAAATGGCTCATTTGAAAAATCAAAGAAGCTTATTCAAACCAAGACAGATATGGCTCAAAAAACGTGTTCTTTCTCAAACGGGCTAATGTTGAAAAATATTGCAGAGAATAATTTAATATCATTCGCCAGCAACTGGTCGTGTATAAAAAATTCGACATCGTCATTGTCATCCGATGGATTTTATGACTGGCGCAACACCTATTTGGTTCAAAATCATGAACCCTCTATAGACCATATAGACCAGTCAAAATCGACAATAAATTCGCAAAACATGATGTATTTCTGAATTTTTAGTATGTTGTTTGGACCCATTAAGGCTATGTACTCTTAAGTTTGCAACTCTCAAAAATTTGTGGAAAAATTTTTATTGAGGAAAAACCGTGAAAATTTGGGATTTGCTCCTACGAGTAAAACTTGTATATATGTTTGTAGGTAATTTAATTAGCTTTAAATTATGGGCAAAGCGGGGCCTGTAAGCCTCGTAGTTCTTTCAAAATCTTTAAAACAAAACCATAAAAGTTAAAATTGCATTTTCTCAAAAATGTACCTAAACACTTTTTTGTTGCATAAAGTGATTTTTAAGCATGTATAACCCCCGCTGAGCTCATCCACATTGCCAATCGGCGAGATCCTGTACCCACAGCGCTCCTAAAACACATCTCTTGTAAATGCAAGAAGTGGTGCTGGGTGGTGGCTGCGCTTGCCTTAAAGCAGGGCTTAGATTTTCTGCCATGTGTGCTATTTCCTCTGGGGAAATGTGCAAAACTGCAATGAAGAGGACGACGGTGACTAGCTTCAAATAAACCTTAACGTTCCACCAATACTGGAGTACCCACCAAAATGCAATTTTATATGGATTCTCTAAAATTTTGAAAGAACTACGAGCCTTACAGGTCCCACTTTGCGCTTAACTTAAAGCTAATTAAATTGCCAACAAATTATATTCAATAAGTTCTGCACGTAGAATCAATGGTTTAGACGCAACTTCAATTCAAAAAAGGTCTAAAATTAAAATTTTCAATTTTTGAAAAAAATGGCCTATTTTCAAATTACCGTAACTTGGTAACTCATTGACGTGCTAAACTCCGGTTGGGTTTAATTTTTAACAAATTTTATGCTCTTAAAAACGTGCAGAATAGCTTTCGAAGAAAAATCCATGGATTAAGAGGTACTGAGCAGAATCTGAAACAAGTCCCAAATTTTCACGGTTTTTCCTCAATAAAAATTTTTCCACAACTTTTTGAGAGTTGCAAACTTGAGAAAACATAGCCTTAATGGGTTCAAACAACAGAAATACATAATGTTTTGCGAATTGAGCTATTTTTTATTTATGTTGATTTTGACTGGCCTAATAGAACATTTGTTTGGGCAAATATGACTAGAACACTGACATAGAATATCTGAACTAATAAAGGGCTCCATATCTCAATTAGCTTGGGGCCTTATCATATCTAAATCCGGCTCTGAAAGTATATAGGTAAAGTATTCTAAAATAATTCGTAACACTTTGGTTATAACACGTAAAAATGAATAGGTCCAAATTATTATTGATGATATTTTACATGAAAAGTGTTAATTTATAATTAGCAGTGATGGATTTACGCCTAGACCCGTGAAGCCCGGGCCTAGGGCGGCAGAATTTAAGGGGCGACAAAAACCTAGAAACGACAAGCCCAAGACGCAAAAAAATAAAGATAAATTAAAAATAGGTCACTTAGTGGCGTGGTTGACTAGATAGTGGCCCTATAAGCCAGTGGTCCCGGGCTCGAATCCCAATGAAAGCCTTAGATTTTTTGCTAATGACCATAGTAGTTAAAGTGACCTTCAATAAACAAAAAAAAAAAATAGATTTGAATTTGTTTTGTTGTTTTACTTATAGACATTATTCAGTAAAATTTAAATGACTAATTTTTATTAAAAGTAATTTTGACAGTTTTTAACTTTATATAGTGAGCTTCTCTCTAACGAAAAACTCCTTTAAACGTAGAAAATTTTAAACGTTGTATAATTTTTCATTGTTATCCATTTTTAAAAGCTTTATATAACGTAATAACCACTCCCAATAGCGAAACAATACGTTGATTTAAGGTTTTCAATAAATATTAATATCACTGAACTTCAAACACAATACTGATGTAGAATCTTAAATATTTTGTATACCTACACAATGTGATTAATAGAAATGTGTACATTTGCTAATTGTAATTGCCTAGCATGTGTTTACTTAGTGTTTTCAGTAACTTTGTAATAAAATTATATTTTTACACTCCGTTTAATGAAAACTCGAATGCAATAAATTACTCATTTCTTTTAATTTCGCTTTATAAAGTTTACACTGACCAACGAAGAGATATATAAAGTGTACCTATGTACAATGATATTTGGTAAGTAAAAGTTCATAACTAGATATATAATATTTTAAATAACTTTTATGTTGAAAAAGGGCGTCACGTGGAATAGGGCCTAGGGCGGCATAAAATCTAAATCTGGTCTCTTAAATCAAAATAGTGACTTTCGACTATAAATAGTGACTATTCACTATTTTGTAGTGAAAAGTAGATAGATATATAAAAAATAGATATATAATTGGACTAACATTTACTGGCTTTGGATAAAATTAAATTAAGTAGCTTAAAAATCAAGTCCAGGATGCTTAAAATACGAAGTTAAGAGGTGAATTCTTAAGCAAGGATAATGAAATTTGATAATCTAATGGATGTTCTGTCCTTGATCCCTTGAATAAAAATCCTAAGAATAATCTTTGTCCTCTTTGAGAAACATAGATGAAGTAGTTTTACAGCGATTAGAAATGGTGAGAGGAACATTTTTGATTCTTGTTCCTGAAACGTTGAAAATAAATATCAACAAACCTTTACAAAAATTATCTTTTAAAAATTTTGTTGCTAACTATAAAAGCTTTCTAATTTTTTGTTTTACCCTACAGGTATCGATTCAAAAGAATAAAGTGCATCAATGTGGTGGAACTTTGGTAACTTTATCATGGGTTTTAACAGCATCGCATTGCTTATACAATAAAAAAGGGTAAATTGTATCTTGAGTCAGCAAATAAAAAAATTATAGTTTTATATTTAAGAGAACCGATCGACTTAAAAGAATTGTCGGTCCTCGCTGGCACTACTGAATTTTCCAAGTATTCCCTTATGTCTCCCGTAATGCAAGAAGAGAGTGTTATCTATGCGACCACATTTTCGGGAAAGCCAAGTGCAAAATCCACAGACGTGGCTTTGGTTCAAGTAAGCATCTACTGATACCCCAATATTATATCAGTGTTATTAAAAATTAGTCGTAAAAAGACGGCGAAGCCGTTCCGGGAAAATCGGGCCGTGTCAATCGTACGTCTGCCGGATAAAATCGCCGACGACACCAACAAGTATGAAGCTTTGAAAATTATCATTACAAAGCCGTGCCAGGTGATCGGTTGGGGGTTTACTCAAGAGGTTGCACCAGGTGGAGGTGAGAAATAAATTCTTAGCGAAAGTTGGTATCGCAGATTTAACTTATTTGAATGTTCAGAGTTGAAAATTAAAAAAACGGATATGTCAGATCATTTAATGGTTGGCGAGGTGAATATAATTGCGCCGAAGGTGTGTCGAGAAAAGCATTCGAGAGCCGGAACGAAAATTTTATCGATTCATATCTGTACCTTGTCAAAAAAAGCTGATGCCTGTGTGGTAAGGGTCTTCATTTCTTTATTTAAATTGATCGATACACTATTGAATTGAAATTCTTATTAAAATATTAATATATTAAGTTGGCAAGAAAGTAATTTCGGTTTGCACCAGTAGTTGGCGTTATATTTGTTTCGTTATTCTTTTGTCCATGTTAGAATTTTTTTCTTTTAAGATTTGGTAGTCGATACCTTTAGATTACCATAAAAACATTTGTCTAATTTTGTTTACAACTTATTGTTTACGGTCAGTTTTAACATGGAGTGCAAAAATAATCATTTTCGACACATTTTACTTTATTTTCATAAAGGCAAGAAAGCGGCTAAACTTTTTCGATTAACGTTATTGTAGACGATTCAAAAAACATTTCAAAAAAAAAAACGTTTCAAAAAAAGGGTCGATTGCATTACGTTTGACATGCGTATCACAAACATTGATTCGTTGTATTAAGTCAATTTCTTTCAATTCGTGTGGAACCCAAATATCGATCTTCTTAACAAGGCCGAGACGTCTTACATGACTTCAATTGTGTTGTGAGACATATTGAACTGTTGTGCAATCTCTAGCATAGTTCTGTGGCGATTCGACACAATTATCGCTTTCGTTTTGTCACCATCAACCTCAGAAGGTCGCCCAGAACATTGGTCATCTTTCAGTGAAAAATCCAAATGGGGTTCATTCTTTCACAAATCGTACACCATTCGACACTTGACATTTTAGACTCGCCTGAAATTTTTTTTACAGCTTCTATGCGTGAATATAACAACCCGTTTTTTGGATTTTGCTCAAAAAAATTTTCTTTTGAAACTATGCCCATTTAAATTTTCGATGATATTTGAATTTTCTCCAACCTTTGCCTATTTGAAATTTTATATCTCCAGTTCTACTATTCGGATTTATGTCGGATTTTTTTTATTCTGTACTTTGTTACTTAAGGTTTGAAAGTATATTGTTTAAAAAATTTTTTTGCATAAATTTTATAAACAATTGCAATTTAATTGTTTATAAGCTTATATCACCCCCTTACCCCAACTTGAATCGAATTAAAAAAATATCATTGAATTCCTTATTTTATCATCTACAAAACCCAGTTTACAAAAAGTTGGGATCTCTCTTATTTTGGAAGATATTAAATATTTTCGAGCGCAAGGTACCGAAACGCGCTCCGCCTGCGTTCAATTTCTAAGATCTCCAACGCTAGCACCTATGTACTTTACATTGCTGAATGTTAACCATTTTGCGTTTGAGTATCAAAATGTTTCTTAGAAGAACTTCAAAATAGTTTCCCCATTACAAAACTAAACGTTAAAATGCAAAAATGCATTGAAACGTAAAAATGAGGTAAATTTTTTTTTTTGAAATGCAAGGAAATGTAATGAATGCAGTTGCGATGTAGGAAAATGACGTATTTGTTTTAAACTTAAAAGTATTCAAAATATTAATTTTCATTTTATTGTAATTGTTGTACATGTTGAAATATTTATATTGTATTTTACAACTTTTTAAAAGTAGGTGCTTAATTGTATCATTTTTGTCTTGCAAAGAAAATATTTTTTAATCGGTATTATAGCATGAAATTTTAATGTCCCTTTGGCGGTTGTAGCTTTTCTAAATCGAACCTCTAATTTTCGTTTTCCTTCAAAATATTTAATACTAATTTTCATGTCTTACAAGTTTAATATTTTAAGTAATTATCAGATGAAAAGACCAGTTTTTTGTTTTAGCAATTTATTTTCTTTTTATGCTACGTTTCGTCAATGTAATTCCGACTTCATCAGGTATCTTGAAAATTGTTATATCAAATATAATAAAAATATATCTATAATTTGAATATAAATTTAACAATACAAAATTTCAGATGTCAAATATAATAAGAATAAGAATAACATTGGCGAAACATTGTGTAAATAAATTGTTAAAATAAAAAACTGGTCTTTTCATCTGATAATTATTTACTGAAAAAAAAAACTTTAAAATATTCTTCTTTAGTGATATATTTTGAAGAAATATTAGAAAAAGGCTCATTTGCCCATTCAAATAATTGTTTTGGTGTTAGGATGGGATTGGAAGTTCTTTGAAGACTAGCTCTTGCTGTTAACCTTTTCAAAGTTCCTCCTAATCCATCACATGCGTCCTTACCATAAAAAGTTGGAAAAAAAAGTGTCACTCTGCAATAAGACCAAAATCTTCTTCATGGTAAGTAAGGTTTACATTTTTTTTTTATATTGAGCACTAGACCCAGAAAATTTTTTATAAAATCTAAATTCTAGTAAATTATTTTCATCATTTTCCTCAATGGTATCATCATTTTGTCATTAGTTGGATGAAAATTTTTTTTCGTCAATGCCTCAGATATTCTTTTTATTTTTTTATCGGAATAACGCCTTTGGAAAATGTTTCTTCTGTGAAAGGCAGAATATCCAATAAAATACAAATCCTGATTGAACGAATCAATTGCTGCAGATACTACTAGTTCTTTTTCCTCATAAGCTATATCAGAATTTGCTGGGAAACGTTCCATATCCACGTCATCACTTTCCAACGACCCAAAATCAATATTGTTCTTTTTAAAAAGATTTATAAATATTTAGGGACATAGATAATTCTAATGAATTTTTTATAAGTTTGTAAATTAAGTAAGTATAATAAATTATTGTAAAAATTTACCTCATTTTTACGTATCAATGCATTTTTGCCTTTTAACGTTTAGTTTTGTAATGGGGAAACTATTTTGAAGTTCTTCTAACAAACATTTTTATACGCAAACGCAAAATGGTTAACATTCATCAATGTAAAGTAGGTGCTATCGTTGAAGATCTTAGGAATTAGACGCAGGCGGAGCGCGTTTCAGTACCTTGCGCTCGAAAATATTTAATATCTTCCAAAGTAAGAGAGATCCCAACTTTTTGTAAACTGGGTTTTGTAGATGATAAAATAAGGAATAAAATGATATTTTTTTAATTCGATTCAAGTTGGGGTAAGAGGGTGATATAAGCTTATAAACAATTAAACTGCAATTGTTTATAAAATTTATGCAATTTTTTTTTTTAAACAATATACTTTCAAACCTTAAGTAACAAAGAACAGAATAAAAAAAATCTGACCTTAATCCGATTAGTAGAGCTGGAGATATAAAATTTCAAATAGACAAAGGTTGGAGAAAATTCAATATTTAAGATATGAGAATATGAGAATTGTATTTTGTATATTTCATACTTACTGCTTTCATACAACTTTTTTTTCGTGTCAATTAATTCAATAAATAAAGAGTTAGGTAAATGTAAGGCCCCAGGGGTATAAGTATGGTGAATTTGCTCCCAGAAGATATCTAAACGATACTTGGAGGATTTGTAGATATTAATGAAATAATTAGATCCTGAAAGTTACAAATCCCTAACAAAATTGATTTTTAAAATAAAGCAAAATTTGTAAAAATAAAAAAAAATACATTGATCGTCTCGTTTTCAAAATAAGGGGGTAATATCGACTTATGAAAAAGTTCCCCGACCACTAGTTTAAACCAATTCTGAAAAGTGCATTCTGTTAAATAATCAACACCATAAACTTTACATATCTTTTTGTGAGCCTCAGCCGCTTTCTTGCCTTTATGAAAATAAAATGTGGCAAAAATGCTAATTTTGCACTCTATGTTTAAATTGGCCGTGAACTGAAAATCGTAAACAAAATTACACGAAATTGGTTTCTATAGTGATCTAAAGGTATCGACTACCAAATCTTAAAAGAAAACAAATTCTAACATTGACAAAAGAATAACGAAACAAACATAACGCTAACTACTGGTGCAAACCGAAATTACTTTCTTGCCAATCTAATAATATAATATTACTGAAAGAAGGTAATGTTTAGGGTGATTCTGGTGGTCCATTGATCTGTGATGGCACTCAATATGGTATCATTTCATTTGGTTTTGGTTGTCGAGACGATTTTCCCGGTGTTAATGTTCGGACCGATTTTTTCTTAAGTTGGATTCGTAGTCAAATCACCAGCAGCAGTTCTTCGGTAGATCCTCAACAAAGATCAGCTTCCATCACGTCCGATACAGATACAATTATCGAAACTCCCAATGAATCTGAAGAAATACAAAATCGAAAATATGAAGACACTAAAAACACAAATGAAAAAAGTAACGATCAAACGAAGCACGCAAATGGAAAAACACGAGGAGATGCTTCATGTCGACAAAGTCAAATTAAAATTTTTCTTATTTTATTTTTTATTGCTTTTACCTGATTTCACAATATATACTTATTACTTTATGTATATCTGAATTATGTAAGTGGTAATAGGGCGTTAAGGTATAGGTATATCAACGTAAAACCACACGTTGGAATTATTTAACGATTCATAGAGCATTGTTAACGGTCTCAGTGTGAGAAAACGTATGAGATAATTAGATTCGCGAGTGAAAGTTTGATTCCTCAAACAAAACGGGAATTTACGTATTGCACTTCATATATTGATCACACTGAATATTTACGCTTCAATCACATTACACATTGCATTGCATTTAATTAATCTAAATACAATCAACAATGATTATATTTAAATTATTAAATCAGACACTTTTTTACGTTTTTATCTTGGAAACTATATGAAACCAAGTTAGTCGTAAGCAGAACTACTATCAACAATGACGTTTTCCTCGGCTGTTATGTTAACATGTTTACTGCAAAATCTTCCAGGTTTGAATTTTTTAATTATTTTTATTAGTTTTCAATATTTTTTTTTGTAGGTCCACCATCGTTCAAGTATGAAGAGGCTGTCGTTCAATTGCTTCCAATTAATAAAGTGAAATGTCCCGATATTGATCCTAACAAAGATATAAAATTTGAAATGTTTTCAGCGTAAGTTTAACAGTTAAAAATCAATTTTTTAAATGTTAACTTTAAAATTTTTTTAGATATAATCCAACGAATTCACTCCGTTTATATACGGGGGACGACGATGCTTTGGTCAGATCTAGATTTAATTTTTCCAATCCGACTATGGTGTTTTTCCACGCGTTTTTTGAGGATTCAATCACGCCAACGTCACAGGCAATTAAGCAAGGTATATAATTGACTAGCTGGTCCCCGCCCGCTTCGCTGAGCGTATCTAAATTATACTGACTGAATAATGAAAACTTTCATCCCATCAACAAAAAAGACAGATATTTCTAGATCTTTGATTCATAGAAAGTTCATGAAAATCCGATAAACTACTTTTCCAGGAAGATATTCCATATAGCTATCTAGAAGAGCTATCTTATAGGTTCTTTACGTTTTTATGAATATTATAAAATACCTTTACTTGTGTTCTTTAAGAAGCAATACAATTCGAAAATGTTGAATGTATTCAATATTTAACTGAGTTTTTCGCCAAGTACAAATTTTTCAATAGTTCAAAAAGTTGAGTAAGTGAAGTAATTGTTGACTGTTTGAATATAATTTAACACGTTTATTTCTGAACATTATAGACATTCAAAAATTAACAATGAAAGAAGTTTCAATATTTCAAAAATTTTCATTATTAATTTATCGATGTTATCGGTTTTTAAATTAAAAATCATATTTTGCAGTAAAAGTTGTCATTTTTATTTCAACTTTTTTGGAGTGATTGTGTTAAAACGCTATTTCACAAACTTTAGAGAAAGCTTTTTTAAAAACACGATTCCTACAGGAAAAGTACAATTGTTATGCTATCTTTTGAGAACCGTGCATTATTCTATCATACGAATTAATAATCTATATTATTCTCTGATTATTCAACTACCCTATTACAAACAATCATGTCAATCTTTTGCTCTATGACAAACAAAACATATCTATCTTACGGGAGTAGTAAGATAAGTAAAAAAGAGATCAGGCCTTCTTGAGGATAATGCGCTAGAACTCTATTTCACGTACTTTAACGAAACTTCTTTTAAATACACGGTTAGATACAATTGTCTTGTTATCCCACGGGAAGAGTACAATTATGTCGATTTTTTGCTCTATGAAAAATAAAAACGTATCTAGCCCACGAGCCCGTACATTTTTCCTGGATAAAAGGTAGACCAATACTTCTTGAGGAAAATTTGTTAAAACGCTTATCCATGAACTTTCACGAAACTCCTTTTAAATACTCAGTTCCTGAAGGATACAATTCTTATCCTATCCTACGGGAACCGTGCTATATTCTGACATAAAAGGTAGCCTATATTTATTCTCTGACTCTCAATTAACCACCACATTGTAAGAAATTATTGTAATTTTTTGCTCTGTGAAAAATAAAAACATATCTATCCTACGGGAACCGCACATTTTTCCTGGATAAAAATAAGACTGTAGGATAAGAAAATTATTTTTGACTTGAGGACATTATGAGTTATTACTATTAATACATTATAATCAGCTAACAACGTTTAGTTTCAGCATGATTTTTCTTTAAACCAGTTTTTCTATTTTCCCGTTGAAATGAGAAATTTTTCCGAAATAAAACGTATTGTAGATAATGATTTGCATAATTAGCTATCATCATACTTAAATATCACCAATATTCATTTTCAACTAAAAATGTATAGTTTATGCATAATTTTTGTTCCAACCTTATTTTCAATTTCCCGGATAAATGAGACATTTTCTCGTTATAAAAAGTATTATTTTAAATGACTTAGATTGTCATTTATCATCATACAAAATTTCATTAAAACCGTATTTGTTTAGGTAAGAATTAAAACAAATTTTTGTTTTCTTAAAACAATTTAATAAATTAATTATTTTTGAAACAACTTTAATAACCATTAAAAAGGTTATATCGAGCCAACCTTAAAAGATAAACATATGTCGTCGCGGACTTTTTTTTAGAACTTTTTAAGAGGAACAATTTTACTACATATGATTTTTGCCTAACTTTAACCATTTACGCAGGGCAGGCAACAAACGCTCTCAAAAGGAAAAAAAATTCCTACTTTTTGCAAAATTTTCCATTGATGCTCTGCTGCTATTAGTCGTAGCGTGATGTCGTATAGCCCAAAGCTTTTGCCGATAATTAGGCTATCCAACACAAAAATAATTTTTCAATTCGAACCAGTAGTTCCTGAGATTACCGCGTTTAACCAAACAATCAAACAAACAAACAAACTCTTCAATTTTATATATTAAGTATAGATTTGTTATTATAAAGGTTTGACTAGGAACGTTTTTTTTTTTTTAGGATATTTGCAGTTGGGAGGTCATAATTTGATTTTTGTCGACGCTACGCGTCTCATAGCCGGTCCGTGGTATTTGACGGCGTCGCTTAATACACGAGTTGTTGGTAGATATACGGCCCGATTAATTGACTATTTAGTGATGAAAGGTTTAAACTTAAAAAGTCTTCATCTGATCGGCTTGAGTTTGGGGGCTCAAATGGCTGGTGTTTGTGGACACTATATAATGAGTGGACGTCCTGGAAGAATTACAGGTAGGTTATCACTATAGGGATTTAGTACTTGACTTGATTTTTAGCAGCTTGAATTGAATTGAGCCAAACTCGAGTTTACTCAGTTTTATAATACTCGAGTTTATAATAACATAGGACATGGACCTCTTGTTCCGTATCTTTTCTCTTCATCCTGCCCTATTCTGGGGTCCTCCTCTATCAGTCTCTTTTTTCTCATGTCTTCTGAGATACAGTCCTTTCATCTTTTCCTCGGTCTTCCTACTGGTCTCCTTTGTTCCACTTGAATTTTGTCCACTCGCTTCCCAAAAGAGTCCTCTCCCTTTCTTGTCCCATGTCCATACCATTTTTGTATTTTCTTTGAGCACTCCAACTGTCTCTCTTATTCTTTCATTCCTGATTCTATCCTTTCTCGTCTTCCTCAGCATCTACCTTAGCATTTTCATCTCAGCGATATCAAACTTCTTCTCGTAGGTCTTCTTGGTTGTCCAAGTCCCACTGCTATAGAAAAGCGCTAGCCTCACAACCGTCTTGTATAATCAGCCCCTGACCTTACTGGCTATTCTTCCATCGCACAACACTCCGGTTATTCTTTTCCAGCTCTTCCACCCAGCCTGAGTTCTGTGGTTCATTTCCCTGCCAAGGTCACCATCTTCCATTACGAACGACCCCAGATATTTAAAAGAGTTTGCCCGTTCTAATTTCTCTCTCTTTAACTCTACATCCCCGTTGTTGTCACTTCCTCCAAACCACAAATATTCAGTTTTCGTCTTGCTTATCCCGAGCCCGCCATCTTCTTAAGCCTCCCTCCACTTTTCTAGTTCTTCCTCAACTTTCTTTTTGCTTTTCTCCACCAGAACAATGTGATCCGCAAAGAGCATTGATCAAGACGCCGGTTTCCTACAATTCTTCGTTAAGACATCCATGACCAGGTTGAACAGGTTCAGACTCAGGATGGATCCCTGATGGAGGCCCACCGTCATTGGGAATCCCTCCGTCACACGTGTTTTCACTCGGATGTGTGACTGATGATACATATCTCGTACCGACAATCCGCACGTACTTTTCCGCTACGCCTTCTTACGCCTTTCTCATACACACCCAATCGTGAGCCTTTTCTAGATCTATAAAGACCACATGCAGCTGCTGCTTCTTCTCCCTGAACTTTTCCATCGCCTCCTTCAAGGCAAACAGCGCATCCGTTGTGCACTGACCAGACATAAAGCCAAACTGCTCCTTTCTGATTTTGGTCTTTTCTTTATCGTTTTCTCGATCACTCTTTCGTACATTTTAAAAACGTGCTCCATCATTTGTAGTTCTCTGTAGTTTTTGCAGTCTTGGATGTCTCCCTGTTCTTTACATATCGGGGCCAGCAGGCTTTCCCTGCAACTATCCGGTATCCGTTCCTCCTCGTACACCTTTGACACCAAAACCCACAGTAGATCTACCCGGTCCTCTCCCAGAACCTTTCAAACTTCCACCGCTTGGTCCTGCTGCCTTTCCGTTCTTCATTCTGCGGATCCCGACCGTCACTTTTTCGTTTGATTAGAAGATGGACTTATACCACTTTAAAAAAATAAAACTCTAATATCTCTCTATATAATTAAAATGATAGCTGTTTTCCAATGCTCGCTTTTAACTCAAATACTACTGAATAAATTTCGATTATTTTTTTTTTGTTTTACTTCTTATATACTTGGTCCTTATCTAAAAAAAGAATTATCACGATATCTTCATTAAAAACAAAGTAATTAAAGTTTTAAAAATTGCGATATTTTTAAGCAGACCGCGTATGCTTTCGTTGTTTTTTCGGTGCTTTGATAGAGTAGGGCAAACGGTGTTATGCGCAGTGACTAGAGTGGACTAGAGAGGGAATGTTTCTCCTTCCACAGCCTAATGATGATTTTTTTCTGTTTTTAAAATATTTATTGAAGCTTTTTTTAAATTCTCTTTTAGTATTTAATACAAATTCAAAGTACATTTTTAAGTTACAACCGTTACAATAATCAAATTACATTTCAACACTCTCTTTTATTAATGCATATATGTATTTTTTAACCACAAAGTGTTAAGTTAGCGAGACACGTTTTTTTTTTTTTAATTAAACTTTATGCCAAAAAATTGCTCCTTCAGAATACGCAATTTTTTCATCAAGTGTATAGTTATTAATTGATTACAAATTAATTGTTCAAAAATTTGTAAACTAAAAATTAAAATCGCTATAAAATCTAAAATCAATTTTAATTGAAGTTTGTGTGTGTGTGTGTGTTTTTTTTTTAAAGCTCTCTATCTGCTCTTTTCATTTCGCAAATAATTGATCAAATTTTTGCAATATATTATAAACAATATTATATACAATATATATAAACAATATATTATAAACAAATTTGCAATATTATAAACATGAATAGTTTAAAAATTGAATTACTAATTAACTATACACCTGGAGCAATTGCGAATCCGGAAAGAGCATTTAAAGAACAATTTTTTGAAAGAAAAAATTAAAAACAGTGATTATTTTGGATTACATAGGAATTTCTATTTATGAATTTACTGATTTTTGAATTTTTTTTTATTAATTAACTAATAACAATACACTTGAAGCAATAGCGGATTTTGAGAGAGCAATTTAGGAGCAATTTTTTTGGCATTTAGTTAAAAGTTATTTTATTATTTTTAATATATTTTTTGTTTTCAATTTTTTAAATGTTTTTCCTTTGTAAATTAAATATGTTCTTAACATAATAACCTACGCAGACGACGTCGCGGGTATCAGCTAGCTGTTAATAAGTATTTACTATTGTCAGGTCTCGACCCGGCACGTCCACTTTTCTCAAATTTTCCGAAATCACTGCGACTCGATAAAACCGACGCTGATTTTGTCGATATCATTCATACAGACGCCGGCGTTTTTGGATACACATCAGCGATGGGTCACGCCGACTTTTGGCCGAATAAGGGCGTTGGAAAACAACCCGGCTGTGAATATAGCGATATCAAAAGACGAAACCCAGCCGGATTATTTGAACCTAGTAACTTCATCTCTATGTCTGATAAGTGACTTATATTAATTTGGGATTTAGTTTTTTGTAGTCACTGGCGTGCTTATATTTATTATGCCGAATCAATAACGAAACCCAATGGTTTTATTGCACACAAATGTAAGTCGTGGAAAGATTTTGAAAAGAGGCGATGTGAAAAAGGAAAACAAACTCCAATGGGTTTGGCAGCATCGAGGAAGTATTTGAATTTGAGTTTGGTTTATTTCAAGAATTTTTTATCATTTTTATTTTTTTAGGGCTCGAGGAAATTATTACCTGAGAACCAATCCAGATTATCCATATTCATTATCATAAGCTTGGTCGTAAATTTTATCCTGAAACTAGTTTAATTAGTATGAGATTTATTCTTAAGAAAATCATGTAATTTATAATTGTTAAAGTATAAATGATTTGTAAAGGTTTAAGTATTATATCGCTGTGTGTTATCCAGGATAATCCTTTGAGATAATTAATGACAACTAGAGGTCGCTCAGTGGTCGAAATTCGACCATAATTCGTTACAATTTTTACTACACTTTTTCGTACACTTCACTTGTAACTGCCTCAAAAACTTTAGTTACTAAGCTAACTACAGCAGATAATGAATTGCATTTGCGAATGTTTGGAAAATAATTTCTTGACTAATTTTTTCTTCAAGGATCATTTAAAGAAAGTCTATCATATAATGATTGAAAATACGTATTTTAAGTTAAGGAAGGAAATAGGTGTAGAGGTTTCAAAATATTTTTTTTTCTTCCATAAAACTTTTACAAAATTATTTCAGAATATTCCCTAAAAATTTCAAAACTAAATATCAATTCGTTCATATCATACATGTTTTGAGGTCCCCTGAGTCCAAAAAAGTAGTTTTTAGAAACATGTCTGTGTGTGACAGCCATATCGTATCGAACGCTTTTCCGAATTTCACCAAGCTTGGAAATTTTCCTTCATATTATATCTTGTTTTGCCGTAAAGCTTTTAGTTGAAATCGGTTAACCGAAAGCTCCACTTTATTCTCGGAGTTTTTGAGCTTTTTCGAATTTTTTCGAAAACGGCTGCATTTCTTTAAACTAACGATAGTTCTTAGACTTATTAATGGCTACAACTTTTATTTGAAACTTTTTCTTGGGAAAATTCGATTAAGGACGGTTCTGGGGTGAAAGTTGGGAATTCATAAATACATAAGGTAAAGTACCCAATACTTGAACACTAACAAAAATGGACCCAGTACTTGAACAGATTTTTAAACTTGTTCTAAAACAAAATCCGAAGATTCATTATAAGTAATATGTGTATGTAATGATTATTTATTGGTTCAGTTATTGATTTAAGCTATATTTTTTCTTTATAAATTGAAATAATAATATTTTTGTCACATTGAAAGTTGACACATAAAGAACAGCCGATAGTGGCTCTTTATTCCATGAAAAAGGTACTCAACCGTAAACTGATCAATCAGTAAAAAAAACTGTTTATTATTATTGTAAGTAAAAAAATTAGTGCCACCAAATAAAATAGTCCTTCCTAAACATCCTAGAATTTTTGCAAAGCTAAAAAATATAATTTTTATATTTAATTTTTTTCGTCTAACTATACCTCCCAATGTTTAAAGCGGTACCCAAAACTTGAACAAGATATTCAAGTATTAGGTATATGTAATTCTAATGGAAACTGTAGATGAACAGCGTGACAAGTGTTCTAGTGCAGTAATAATAAATTCCATTTAATTGTTTTCTTTTTTAAAAAAGTATAAAAATATACATATATAGTGATTATATTATTAAAAACTGCAGTAATTCCAAAAAATTTCAGTGCAAACTTATTTATTTGACCGAAATAAAATATTATTGAATTCAAACCAATAAAAGTTGATACCAAAGGTAAGATAAACATTGTGACTAACATTTACTTGTTAATCAACAATATAATCCGATAAAATTAATAAAATTATGGTAAAGTTCTAGTTTAGACACCCCGAGATTTACATTGTTGGTGTACATTATTGATACCGCGAAGTTTTACAGAAAACCAAATATCTCAAATGTGTAAAACTTTGCGATGTCACTATTATTATATATTTATATATAAAACATAATATAATAAAACATTTACATTAAATAAAATTGAAAATTCCAATGTAGGTAGAGGTCATAAAAAATGTAAGGTTATGTCTAAATCTTGCGGTGTCTATAACGGAATTTTATCCATAACCCAAATAACAGTTTATATTTTTATTTTTTTATGGGTAATATTAATCAATTTGTTGATAATAATCGTTTACAACAATGAAAAACTAATTTTTCGAATGTATTTCATACTTGTTCAAGTACTACCCCCGGGGCGTTCAACTACTGCGGCAAGTCAAAATGGATTGTTCAACTACTGGTGCATTTGATGCATATTTTCAAAACCTTGTAAAAATATGATAACTTCATAATTTATTACTTTCTGTTTGGTTTTATCTTAAAAACTATCTATATTTTGATAAACAACCTTACTTTGATCAATTTATTTATATTTTGTTTGTTTAAATTAGGGTTAAATAGGTTTTTTTTTTGAAGCCCGTTCAACTACTGGGTACTTTACCTTATGAAACATCAGAAGTAATTTCAAGTGAGTTTCCTACGTTCAAAAGTAAAACAAAAGTAGCTTTATGTTTAGATTTTTTCATTTAAAAGCCAAAGATAAAAAAATGGAAATAGGCTGCATAAGTCCTGTTTAAAACTTTGAATTAAGCTAAGCTTTTTTTTTCAAATAGTACCAACCTACCTAAATTAATTTTTTGTGTAATTTATTTGAATGATTTTGCCAAAAGAATATAATATGAATTATTTATACGTTATATAATAATCAAGAAACACCTGATGAAGATCAAATAAAATGGTTGAAACGTTGTGTATTTGAAGTTATACGTATCTTTTAAATATATTTTTAATAATATTACTCAATAATCAAATAATCGGTTAAATTTGTTTCTTTCAATTTCAATAATTACATTTTAAAAATTTAAATTCCTCTCACAATGTTTTGTTTAAATAATGACATTTGGAATATGGTTGAAGTCTGTGGTCAAACTGAACAACTAAGATTTAAAAATCTACATATTTGTGTGTATTGTGTGTCTGTGTGTGTCAAACGCGTGGTAGTGTGTGTGACGTCTTTTTTCATTAATTTAAGGTATTTTGAAGCATTATCATAAAAAAAATATTATCTCAAAACGCAACTTCCTCATATAAACTTCAATTGTGCCAAATTTCATACTCCTCCGTTCCTGTAATATTCGGTAAAAGGGGTTTAAAATTTTTGCTTCACGTATTAATATATAGATTCTCTCGAAAAAAAACTCGGTATAGAAAAAGTAGAGGAGAACTCAAAACCGTTTACGATGTCGTAATTTGTGCTTAATTTAGGCCGTATATAGTTTGTGAGATTAATTAAATTAATTAATATTTATACGGAAAAGATGTGTGTATGAAACGCGCGCGCATCATTTTCCCGAACAAACGGCAGCCAAAATTCTCGCCATCCCGTTCAGTTGTTGATTCGACGCGACCATAGTCAGACGTCGCGACGCCTCTCAATTTTTCCGGCAACGGAAAACGTAAAAATTAACGTCCGTTTTTTTATTGTTAAAGAATGCCGCAATGACTTCGGAAAAAGCCTCGTCAAAGGTCAAATGTGAGACGAGAAAAGACCAAAAAAAATCGTCCCAAAATGGGGGTGATAAATTCAAATATTTGATTTGTACCGGTCTCGTGGTCGTTTTTGGGGTTGAACTAATTTTGACGTATTTTGTCGGGATATTGTTTGATAGACGCAATGAATTTGAGCGGGTAGCGATCGAAAGTTTAGAGTCGACTCGTTTTCGGGTGTACATAGAAAATTTAGTGCATCAGGTTTATGTGAAAGAAGCGGCCCAACAGAGTGATGGGGTGAGGGCGAAACGGGGTGCTCCCGGTTTCGTTCTGGAAGACAATGCGGTCTCGGGCCAACAATCGCAGGATGAGCCTGTCAAGGAAACCGACAACTGGTTTTGGTTGTCCGGGACGAGTCGAGTTCCGGTAAGTTCGGCATTTATTTCTCACTTTTTATATTCGATTCCACCGGAATGGGATGAACGTGGAAAATACGAGTCGTGTTTATCTCGTTTTAGCAAGCGCTTTAATATAAATACACACGAAACATGCACACGTCGAATGCAACTCGAGTCCTTGTTAAAGAGAAAATCTCGATAGGTTGATGGAATATTTGCGCTCAGGAAAATTGAGATTTCCATGGGAGTGGGAGAATGGCAAAAAATCAGGATTGCTTACTTTTCCAGTTGGAGCAAATCGTATACTCTGCAACTACTTATTTATTTTGTTTGATCTCACTTTGATTTACTCGGGAGACTTGACAGGAAAGTTTGTGCAGATGGAAAATTTTTCACAAACTTATCGAAAACATAAACGAAGATGTCGTTCTCGGAAATTAATTGTAAAACTTTTCTTTAAAATTGATCTTTTCCTCAAACGATTTCGAGATGCTACGATACAGCTATTATATCAAATCAAGAATCTTCTTACTCTTAAACATTTCATTTCAGATATGGGCCATATAAAAAATATTTAACTAAAAATTATTCTTAATTGTTATCAATTTGATCTTTTATAGTTCAATATTTGTTTAATTGAAATGTGTGAAGACGATTCCCGAATGATTCAAGAATGATGACAACATCAATTTATTTCAATCAAGCGAATAGATGAGAAATATTACAAATTACATTTCATTAACTTATAAATAGAGAAGAAGAAGAAAAAAATATTGTGTGGTTTTACGAAACCACGATGCAAGTGAAACTTTTTTTTCTGATTTAAGGCACTTAAGTAATTGAAAATTTTCGGAAAATTATTCGATTTAGGGTATGAAAAAAGAATAGAAAAAAAGGGATGTGGCACGAATTCATTGTCTGACGTGACGCGCACCGTTGCAACTATTTTTGAATTTCCATTATTGATGTTAATACTCGAATGTTATTTTCATTATTGAATTTGTTGATTATTGTTAAAACGATCATCTGCCTGTTGTTATCTGTTGTAACATCACCGTCGGATATTTTTGCACTATTCTCACTAGCTGTATCTTTGTCTATCATGATCAAGTGAACAATAACATTTATATCAATACACTGAACAAAATACAAATACCATTACAAATATGATTGACAATTAATGACAACTTATAATATACTAAAACGCTGTCATGGAGAGGAAAATAGCTCATTACATTCAGTAATAGCTCGCGTAACAGGCCTGGGAAAACGACATGGTATATAGCTAACAATGTGTATACGACCTCTGCCGAACACTTGCCGATTCCCTGCCGAGAATGTGTTACATTTAGCGACATGCTAAAGACAGGCCAAAAAATTTGAGACGACCCGAGTCGAAATTTTAGACCTATTTTAGACCTCAAAATCTGGGTTCAAGTAGATTGAAACATGACCATTTTCATTTGAATTTAAGACCTCTTTTGAACCTACAAGTGGCATTTATCGGACAAAATACCATGTTTAGGCCCAAAATAGGTTGACAGCAAAAACCTCAAATGGAACTCTCTCTCTTTTTTCCACTCTTTCTTTGTTACTCTCTTTAATTGTTTTATTGGCAGGGTTTTTTTTCAAAAAGAATAACATTTTTATTTTAATATTTTGTTTTTTTTTTAATCATTAAATATACAAGTTTCATTAATATAAGCGATAAATTTAAAAGTAATAAGAATATTACAAATATCAGTTCTTAGTTCTTAATTTCCTTGTCCTCGTTTACCAGCTCCTTTATTGTCGCCATTGCCATCATTTTTTTCCAGGATTTCCTTTTATTATAATCCACAATATTCCCAACCATGCGCATTTCTCTAGAAATTTTATTTAATTGTATAACATCTCTCTGATTACTTTCAAGATAATAAATTAATGCAAATTTCTTCACACTTTTTTTTAAACTCGGTTTTTTCACTTTTAAATTTGTTAGATTTACACTTTTAGGCCTTTTGATATAGACAATATTGAAAAATAATCAAATAGTGAAATAAGTTTATTCAATTGTTGTATAATAACTAGTGTAGCACTCGAATGTTTAACATTAAGAGACTCTGGCTAAGTAAAAATTAACAAGAGTGAACAGGATTAAGGATCAAACCGGTAATGGATACAAGAACACACAATATTATACTAAGCATCTAAGTATAGGAAAGAGAGAGATTAAATATTTGGGTTATTAGTAAATAATATTTGCAATAGATATTGTAAAAAAAAGGAAATTTACAACCATATTTTATGTTTTATGATCATAAACCTTTTTTTAGGACGAGACGATATGTTCACAAAATATAATAAAAATTTCATGTAGGTTAAAAAAAAGACGATGAAATCGTTTAGGTCTATCTGCGGCTCATTTTACTCTTTGGAGGCCCAAAAGAGGGTTAAAGTACCATTTTAGGGCCAAAGGAGGTCTGAAATTTCGACTCGGGGATGTATAAAAAGTTTCACTTTAAAAAATTGTAAAACTTGCCTTTTGATTTTCAACAATGCGTTGGTGTTTTTCATGAAAATCAAGCATTGGGTTCTTGCTACTTTTCTAGCACATTCATGGAATAATTAAATTTAGTTTTACTATTACACATAAGTAGGTATGCAGAAGTAGTTGGAGAGGCAACTTTTTACATGCTGATCGACCGACATCACGTCGACCTCCTGTGTATGGAGCAATATGCGAATAATTAGAAGCTTGAATACATTGGGAAAAACGGAAAAGTCGTGAATATTTCAAACATTGAGCGTACAAAAGGAAAAGTTTCACTTGAACGAATCTCAATGTTTAAATCAGTACGATGAAAACATGAAATTCCATATTTTCGGAGCGTATAAAAAACTAGACGAGATATCCAGAGACGTGGAACGGAGTAAAAATTGGTATAAATAGAACATATTTCAAAGACTTGATTTAAATTATATCATTTTGATGATTGGTTGAACTTTATGTATGATATTAAATAAATGGTTGCGAGCTATTTTTTTCTCTTTCAGACTTTCAACGAATGTCTCAAAAATGATAGCCGTTATAAAAAAAAAAAACATTTTACAATTAATTAAAAGAACTTTTCAGTTCTGTTTAGGAAATATTTTAATAGTAACTAACATTGTTCGTTTTCTTTCATGTCGTCGTAATGTGAAAGTTTACGATCGAATGGTATAACGTAACATAGTTTTAGAAACCAGCATGCGGTTAATGTTACGACCAAACTATCTTAAGTCCTTTAAACCCAAGTTTTTATGTGAATCGATTTTTCCGCTGTACCTTAACTTTCATAAATAAATATTATAAAAAAATGAAAAACCGACTTCAAAATAAATAAAAAATCTTAAACAAGAAATGCACTAAAAAGTAACAAAATAATGGCGTATCCTTGCAGTATTTACAACTTACAAATTATTAGGATGATACAATGTACAACTATTGTTATTTTTAGAGTTGGTGTCAGCCAAGGAAATACCACTATATTGGTACTTAGCAAAAAACGAGAATACCTTATGAAAATTTTTTTTTCAAATGAAACTTTAAACAATATACTCGAACTGTAACAATATCTAGCGACCTTTAAACTACAAAATACTAATTACCAACTAAACTTTTTTACAATTTTTACAAATTACCATTAATATTTATTTTCTTGACTGACACCAACTCCAAAAATAACAATAGTTGTACATTGTATCATCCTAATAATTTATAAGTTGTAAATACTGCAAGGATACGCCATTATTTTGTTACTTTTTAGTGCATTTCTTGTTTAAGATTTTTTATTTATTTTGAAGTCGGTTTTTCATTTTTTTATAATATTTATTTATTTCTCGCGTTTTAGTGATCTGAAGTTTGTAACTGATTTTATTTTCTTGAAAATGGTTAAACCTTCTAAACGCGCTGCTCATATGAGGCAGCGCCGTTTAATATTAAAAGTTACTACATCATCCCTTTTTTTCCTTAAGGGTTGAAATTTTTTGCTTTTAAATGTAATAACAAAACTAAGTGGATTACTCTTTCCAACCGAACAAAAAATATCAAAATTCGGTTAAATGTCACTATTTCATCCTCTATTTTCATCCTTAAGGGGTGGATTTTTTTCTTCAAATTGAAATGTGAACAATTTAAAGGTACGTTGTACATAATAGAAAAAAATATCGAAATCGGGTTAGTCAAGAAAAATGTATCATTTCATCCCTAATTTTTAACCCCTTATGAGTGGAGTTTTTTTTATAAATAATGGATATGAGATTAATTTAAAATTGTGTTCTACAAATAAAAAAAGAATTATCAAAATTGAGCTATCCAATAAGAAGTTAATATTTCATCCCTTAGTTTTTAACCCTTTAGAAGTGAACGATTTCCTTCAAATTAAAATGGAACCACACGAAAAGCACTAGCTTTCAAATAAAAAAAGAATTATCAAAATCGAGCTATCCAATAAGAAGTTAATATTTCATCCCTTAGTTTTCAACCCGTTAGAAGTGAAAGATGTTCCTCAAATTAAAATGGGAACACACGATAAGCACTAGCTTTCAAATAAAAAAAGAATTATCGAAATCGAGCTATCCAATAAGAAGTTAGTATTCCATCCCTTAGTTTTCAACCCCTTAGAAGTGAAAGATATCCTTAAAATTAAAATGGGACCATTCGGGAAGCACCAGCTTTCAAATAAAAAAAAATCATCAAAATCGCTTTACCCATTCGGAAATGCTGAGGTAACAAACATAAAAAAAAAATTCAGTCAAATTGAGAACCTCCTTCTTTTTTTGAAGTCTGTTAAAAATCTGACGTATAAATAGTTTCTCTTCCTTTACTTTATATGTATCTAGATGTATATAGATGTGAATAACATACTACGTTTTTCTTGTCTCAAAGGAAGGATCAGGGCTTATCGGCCAATCAGACTTGATTAGGCCGCAAGCTAAATGAGATATGGAGCCCTTTACAAGTCCAAATATTCTAGGCGACAAATATGCATTTCAAATACCTAGAGGGCTAAACTGAATTAAAATTAAGAAGTAGATATATAGAAAATGGAATAATAAACCTTTCACATAAAATCCTTTTTATTCTTCAAGTTCTTTTAAAAGGCACAATTTACAAAAGCGTATTATCTAATCTCTTGAAACATGTTAGAAGGAGCACGGAATTATATTGAACTAGAAATTTTCTTTCTTGCCCTTGTCGCTGATAACATCATCAAATGATAAACTTTGTCACTTTCTATGCATTTCACATCATTTGTCTCGAGTCATTGTTGTTCTAAATTCATTTTTTATCCTCTTCAACTGTGATCTTTCTCCAGAGCAATTTGTAACCATCAAACTATGAAAATTTTCAAAATTGCTTCAACATTAGGGAATGTTGGAATTGGACATGATCGTTAAATGTTATCTTATACAGACCCTGATGTGTCAGACTAACATGTTCCGATGAACCATGGGCTTTTTTAACATATTGATGAAAATGCTTGACGTCTCCTACAAGATCCATGTCCACATCTTCAGGGTATGTTTGGCTTCTTCACGAAATATTTTCTTCTGTAGCTTCTAATTTTGGGCCACTTGAAAGTGGGGGCCCTAAGCTATAGCTTGTGTAGCTTGTAGGTAAATCTAGCATTGGGAAGGACTGTAACGTATAGGGTTGATGATGAAAGTAAGGTTTTCACTATTACGAAGATTTTCTCAACCTTCTATTAATTTCTTTGAATTTTTGAGTTGACTCAACTATGAATCGCGGATTATTAATTTGAAGAATAAATGCTCCTGAGAATCGATTTTTTTGGGAAGTGAAAGTTTGAAAAAGCTGTAGATAAGTAGAAACTAGATATATACCTAAAGTAAATGTACTGAATCAATATTTGAAGTTGTTATATTGACAAAGTTGAAAAATTGGGTCATTGATCTTCAATCATTCAATTTAATAGCTACTAAAGTCCCATTGTACTTTTTTCTTACAGAAATTTACCATGACGAGAACCACTGCGTTAACCTAGTGTACCAAGGTCTTCGGTAAGAGTTGATGATTTCAAAAAAAAAAAAAAATTACTTGATTTGTAAATGAAACACCTTGTCTAATCAATGTTTGACTTGATTTTGCATATAAATAGATATTAATATTGGATTTGATTTTAAGTTTTTAAGTCAATTAGCTTGAAGATCAAGTCAAGTAATGAGTCTATACTTGAAGTACCTACGCGGTACAAGCTTTTAAACTATTTGTTTTATTTAAATTACCATATTATGGACTGCGAAGATATTTAATTTGTTAAAAGCAAAAGCTGAAAAATCTCCAAAACAATATAAGCGTCTTAATGGGATCGAAAACTTTGCGATAGTTGCGTGATTAATGGATCATGGCACAATTTAAAATTACATTTGATATAATCAAAAAGACAGATCAAGAAGCTCGTAAGCTTATATAAGTGTTATAAGTGTTCAAGTTATGGCTTGTTAAGGAGTTTAGTTTATTAAGAGCAAAAGCTCAAACACTTGAGGTGAAGGAGAAATATGTTAAATAGACCAAATACTTTTTGATGGTTGCGTGATTTGTAAATTACTATTTTATCGACACAAATGTCAGAAAGTTTTAAATTAATATAAAAAAGACAATAAATCGTTAATTTTAACTCCATACGTAAATTACGTTATAATAGTACCTATGATTAATATCGTAGAACAATTTTTTCTTTAATTGGACTTTAATTACTTCATAGTATTTGGACGATCTGAAAGTCTTTCATCAAAAATTGATAACTTAGAATGTAAAGTATACAATAATCCAGTAGAAATCGGTTACAATTTAACTGAAAGGATGAAATATATAAAATTGTTTTCCTTTCAGATATTGTTGAAGTCCATGATAATGGAAATAAACCATTCATGATTTTTACAATTTTCAATCGTCCAGTTCTACAAAAGCGAGAATTAAGAGAACAATAATTTAAACAGCCACTTTACAATTGTTATTTAAGGAAACGTCGTTTTGTAATAAGTAAAGTAGTAAATAACTTTAAGGACTTTATTTAAATAAAGGATGAACGATAATCGAACTTGTAATGGGTAGTGTTTATTGCGAATTCTTACCACTGAATTTTAGTTTTGTTTCGTTATAAAAGAATTACTTGGGAACACAAAATTATCTCATTATAAGCATACATAATATATCATAATCCTTTTCCACTGCAATTATTATCAAATATCAATGGTCTTTATAACCAACTAAATAATGTTCAGAAAATATGGTACGAATTGAGACAATCATTAAACACAATTTATAATGATATTTTATTTAAGCTCCAGATAGAACAAAGAACAAACAAGCAGTTATATGAGGAAAGCTGTTTTTTTTCCACCCAAGAAATGTTTTCCGAGCCAGTGACATTTTTCTTCTTGTCAAAAGCTAAAAAAGAAATTTTTATCTTCATTACTTCATTTTCTCAAGCCATCGTCTGTACAAAAGCCGTTTCATTTCACGTTGTAAAAATGTTTTGATTTATATCCAGACGAGTCGTTAAAATTAAATTAGAACCAGCTAAAAGCGCGAGCTTAAATCAATTAGTTTAGTTGAGTACGACTTAACAAAAATTGCACCCGTGTTAATATCATAAAATGGAAAATGAACGAAGATGGAAAAAAAAACGGAGATAATACGATTACGAGGAAAGTTTGCAAATTGATTTTAGTTGGCAATTATATTCTCGTATAATGATAATGCTAAATATATGGAAATAGATTTGTTAAGGATACAGTTAACATTAGTTGATTAAACCGGAACGGAGAGTTGTGTATCGTTTTGTGTAGAGCTGATGATGAAGTTTCTTCTTCCGTAAGCAAATCCCAATCTATTTCTCAGCGAAAAGCCAAAGCTCAAACGTGGGGATTTCCACGGCGAGGCGTTTGGTTGGGTGAGGGAAAAGCTCGACGAATGAACGGACCGACCGACACACGGACGGGTACCGTTTTAATTGTATTATTTGAGTTGTAATGAGGAGTCAGTATTTGCAACTTTCATATACATATTATAAGACCTCGTCGACTGCCTCGTTTTCATCCACGCGCCATTTACATAAAAGCTTTCAATCGCGTAATTAATGTCGGACAACTTTCCTATTTATTTTATCATACATATGAACGTAGAATTTACCAGTTTGTGAACTTACAAGCTCCAACGAACAAAAAACGAGTTAACAAACTTTTGTATTTTGTGCAATTTAGAAAAAAAAAACTTTTAACGACTGGAAATTTTATCGAAGTTAAGAACCAGATGGTTTTTAACCTCGTTTTAAATAAATGTCAAAAATATTTTTTAATTGAATATTTAATTTAATGTTTGTAATTATCAGGACAAGGTTTGTAAGAAAGGACATTTTTGGTATTCTTCGAGTTATGTATAAAGATTTGAGATGATATAAACAATGAACACACGAGCGGAAAAAGCGTCAAGGAAATCGTTACAGGAACACTATACTATATAACGTATTTACCAGGAAATGGTGAACGTTTAAAAGGTCTTCCATCACATTTAATCTGAAGACTGAAGCCATCCTGTTTAAATAATACAGTTGCTAGATGAACGCTGCACATAAATACAGACACCATCAACCATTGGTGGCCCATTGACATATCGCATCGCTCACCATCCTTTCGTCGAAAACTTTACACGCTATTTCAAAGTTTCCAGCTTGCCGAAGCATCTTCATTATTCATGACATTCGGAAAATTAAACAGCTACGATAATAATTGTGCTTTGTTAGCTAAAAGCTTCCCATTCTAACACTTTTCGTGGCGGGGTCGTGCATTTTAATAAAAAAATATCTGCTGCGAGGCGTCACAGTACTTTCTTTTACTTCATGAAACTCACTGTTGGTAAAAAGAACTATGAGTTTTTATAATCAAACATATAAACAGAACTATATACAAACAGCCTCTATATACATATGGATATACCTACTTACGAATTCCCAACCTTCACCCCAGAACCGCCCTTATTCGAATTTTCCCAGGAAAAAGTTTCAAATAAAAGTTGTAGGCATCAATGAGTCAAAGAACAATAGAAAGTTTAAAGAAAATCGTTGGAACCGTTTTCGAAAAAAAATTGATAAAGCTCAAACACTCCTAGAATAAAATGGAGCTTTCGGCTAATCGATTTCAACCAAAAGCTTCGCGGCACAACTAAGTATAATATGGAGGTCAAATTCCAAGTTTGGTGAAATTCGGATAAAGCTTTTGATACGATATGGCTGTCACACACACACAGATATGTTTCTAAAAATTACTTTTTTGGGCACAGGGAACTTCAAAACATGTATTTCAGGTGAAGGCTCGAATTTGAAAATTCGACTCGATTACAATACTTCCTATCTATATAGTAGTAAAAGAAAGTAAAAAATATTTGCTGCGAGACGTCACAGTACTTTCTTTTAATTTCAATTATGAAACCCCAGAACCGTCCTTATTCGAATTTTCCCAGGAAAAAGTTTCAAATAAAAGTTGTACAGAGTGTACAAACTATAGTAAGTTAAAAGAAAATCGTTGGAACCGTTTTCGAAAAAAATTGAAAAAGCTCAAAACTCCTAGAATAAAGTGGAGCTTTCGCTTAAGGGGGTATTCTACACGGAAAAAAATAGTGGTGTAAAATTTACAACACTAAACTAGTAATAATGTTACTGCACTTTGTGTTCACTATAACCACAAATGTAACAGCAGATAACACACTTTGATGTATTCAGCTCTAACGTATAGTATTTTTTACTACCATAGTGTAGTAAATATATGTAGCTGTTACAACTGCTGAGTGTTGTACAATTAACAAATTTTGGCGTTTCTGTTACGCCACGAATTTTAACAAAATTTGTAATCGTTACCATTTTTGGTGTATAATACTATATAGTATATGTACAATGTACAATTTACTCCAAATGTTGTAAAACCTTGTAAAACAGCTGAGAAAAAAAACATCAGAACCATCTTTACCTTTTTCTATAATTATATTTTTAAGATTTTTAATGGTGCGCATGCGGAAAAATAAATTCGTACAACATAACCAATAATTTTGACAAATAAATTCAAGTGTCAAAAATTCAACTCCATAATATTATCATGGAGTCATTTTTACTAGTTTGTGTTGTAAATAATACTACAGTTTATTTAACTACACTTAACTGGTAAACGTTACCACACGTGCTGTCATCCTATTTATTACTAGTGTATGTTGTAACTTTAACAATGATTGTAGTTAAATCTACAACAGATTTTTTTCCGTGTAGTCTAGGAATTTGAAAAAATCAAAAAAAAATTTTTTTTCTTAACCCAATAGTTTATATATTCAAAAATATATCCATCAAAGGATTTGTCAAAATTAAAATTATTTCCAAATTTATAGCCGTTTTAGTGTCGCGGTAACTCGACCGGTTGAGACTTAACGTAAAACTTTAAACGCGTTTTTCTCGAAACTACTTTTTTCGATGCGGTAGCTACAATATCCCAAGTTCTAATCACCCGTTTTTCTTGAAATTTGGCATGAATATTCTTTAAATATCTCTCTATCGCATGAACCAACAAAAAATGAAAATTTGAAATTTGTTATATTTTTCAAAAACTCGACAAAGTATTAGTGAAAAAACCGACCTTTATTTTTGAGTAGCCGTCATTTAATGGAAAAAAAAAATTTTTTTCAGTTCTGGAGGTACATGCGATAGCGACATTCGTACTTATCAAGAATCCATCATTGTTTTATTTTTCAAATGAACACAAGCACCACAAGGGTAGAAATCATGGCGACGAGGACACGGCCTTTTTTTTTCCCCTCTATTTCAAAAACGCAAAACTCAATGAAAAAAACATTTTTTTAAAATTAATTTTGTGTACTCTCTGAATATAAATAAACAAATGATAAAAAATGGATGGTAAAAATATCAAATGCTTTTTTTTTAATCAACCGCCAAAAAACGCTCGAAATACGGGCCTCTAGACTAGAATACCCCCTAAACCGATTTCAACCAAAAGCTTCGCGGCACAACTAGGTATAATATGGACGTCAAATCCCAAGTTTGGTTAAATTCGGATAAAGCTTTCGATGCGATATGGCTGTCATACACAGACATGTTTCTAAAAACCACTTTTTTGCACTCAGGGGACCTCAAAACATGTATTTCCGGTGAAAGCTCGAATTCGAAAATTCAACCCGATTACAATACTACCTTTACTATATAATAGTAAAAGAAAGTAATATTTATTTTACGAAGATATCTCTTAACGAAACAACTAAAAATGATATCACTCTGCTCTTTTAAATTAAAAAAAAAATTTTCAAGCCCAGCTTCAGTGATCCACGAAAAAGCTTCGTAATGTTATCCATTGAAAGCTTCAAGCTTTCAATTCAAATAAATACCGATATATATACGTCTTGATTGTTAAATAAAATTTTGCGAGCGTAAATAATACCTGAACGCTTTCATCGAGTCACGAGCCTGGAAAGCTATTAACGAGAAAAAAACCTTTTCACCACTCTATACTCAAGAAATAAAAAAATCGAGATTGACATTTGCTGTATGTAAGTATATAATGTTATATAGGGGTCGTGTGCACGATGCAGTTTTTCCGGGAATGAAAACGTTCCTCGTTTTATCCCGATTATTTTAATGACTCAAAACCCTGATGTATCACATCAAAGTGTAACGTTCAAAGTAACGATTCTGGAACATGAAACGCTTTGTTTGTCGATATGGGAAGGAACGTGGCTTGGACACATTTGTATATAGTGCATGCACACACCAAGAATATTCCCGCAGGATCGTCGCCGAGACAAATAGGAAAATGGCTCTGGCAGCTGTGAGACAGCTTGTGATAAATTTCGAGAAGCTGGAAATAATGAAATGGTAAACATCGTTTTTAACCGACTTCAAAAAAAGGAGGAGGTTCTCAATTCGACTGTATTTTTTTTATGTTTGTTACCTCAGCATTTCCGACTGGGTAAAGCAATTTTGATGATTTTTTTTATTTGAAAGCTGGTGCTTCCCGAATGGTTCCATTTTAATTTGAAGGAAATCGTTTTCTTCTAAGGGGTTGAAAACTAAGGGATGAAATATTAACTTCTAATTGGATAGCTAGATTTTGAAAATTCTTTTTTATTTGAAAGCTAGTGCTTATTGTGTAGTCCCATTTAAATTTGAGGAAAATTTTTCACTTCTAAAGGGTTGAAAACTAAGGGATGAAATATTAACTTCTTATTGGATAGCTCGATTTTGATAATTCTTTTTTTATTTGAAAGCTGGTGCTTCTCGTGTGTTCCCATTTTAATTTGAAGGAAATGTTTCACTTCTAAAGGGTTGAAAACTAAGGGATGAAATATTCACTTCTTATTGGATAGCTCGAATTTGATAATTCTTTTTTTATTTAAAAAGCCAGTGCTTTTTGTGTGGTTCCATTTTAATTTGAAGGAAATCGTTCTTTTCTAAAGGGTTGAAAACTAGGGGATGAAATATTAACTTCTTATTGGATAGCTCGGTTTTGATAATTCTTTTTTTATTTGAAAGCTGGTGCTTCTCGTGTGTTCCCATTTTAATTTGAAGGAAATCGTTCACTTCTAAGGGGTTGAAAACTAAGGGATGAAATACTAACTTCTTATTGGATGGCTCGATTTTGATAATTATGTTTTTATTTGAAAGTTAGTGCTTTTCGTGTGGCTCAATTTTAATTTGAGGAACATATTTCACTTCTAAGGGGTAGAAAACTAAGTGATGAAATATTAACTTCTTATTGGATAACTCGATTTTGATAATTCTTTTATTATTTGAAAGCTGGTGCTTTCCGTGGGGTACAGTTTTAATTTGAAGGAAATCTTCCACTTCTAAGGGGTTGAAAACTAAGTGATGAAATATTAACTTCTTATTGGATAACTCGATTTTGATAATTCTTTTTTTATTTGTAGAACACAACCTTAAATTAATATCCTATCCATTTAAAAAAAAAACTCCACTCATAAGGGGTTAAAAATTAGAGATGAAATAATATTATAAATTTTTCCTGGCCAACCCGATTTTGATAATTTTGTTTCTATTACGTACAACGTACCTTTAAATTGTTCACATTTTAATTTGAAGAAAAAAATCCACCACCTAAGGGTGAAAATAGGGACGAAATAAGGATGAAATAGTGACATTTAACTGAATTATCGCATTTTGATAATTTTTTTTTGTTGGAAAGAGTAATCCACTTAGTTTTGTTATTACATTTAAAAGCAAAAAATTTCAACCCTTAAGGGCAAAAAGGGATGATGTAGTAACTTTTAATATTAAACGGCGCTGCCTCATATGAGCAGCGCGTTTGGAAGGTTAACCATTTTCAAGAAAATAAAATCAGTTAACAAACTTCAGATCACTAAAACGCGAGAAATAAATAAGTATTATAAAAAAATGAAAAACCGACTTCAAAATATATAAAAATTCTTAAACAAGAAATGCACTAAAAAGTAACAAAATAATGGCGTATCCTTGCAGTATCTACAACTTACAAATTATTAGGATGATACAATGTACAACTATTGTTATTTTTGGAGTTGGTGTCAGTCAAGAAAATAAATATTAATGGTAATTTGTAAAAATTTAAAAAGGTTTAGTTGGTAATTGGTATTTTGTAGTTTAAAGGTCGCTAGATATTGTCGCAGTACGAGTATATTGTTTAAAAGTTCATTTGAAAAATAATTTTCATAAGGTATTCTCGTTTTTTGCTAAGTACCAATATAGTCGTATTTCCTTGGCTAATACCAACTCCAAAAATAACAATAGTTGTACATTGTATCATCCTAATAATTTGTAAGTTGTAGATACTGCAAGGATACGCCATTATTTTGTTACTTTTTAGTGCATTTCTTGTTTAAGATTTTTTATTTATTTTGAAGTCGGTTTTTCATTTTTTTATATTATTTATTTTTAGACGTACACGTCGACGTGACAGAAGGGCGGTGAATATGGCGTCATTACGTTGGTGATTCGTTTTATGGTGTCCGAGATACAATTTGAAAGGTTCATGTTACATTAGACTATGCGAGCGTGAAAGGTATTTATAATGTAAACGAGAACTAAATGGACATTGGGATCGATCACGGCACGGGAAAGCTATGAAGATAATGTTATAGAGATAATGGGAAATAGCTGTTAATGACCATTCACTCTTATCAAGAAGTCAATGTTGTTGATTTAACGACTGAAATAACCCATTTAAAAATTCTCATGCGCAAGTTTAATTAGGAAACGTTTGTTTGAATTTGTTGAAATAATTACAAAAGTTTTTCTTTTTGATGTTTGATTCTTCGTTGCAGAAAAAGGACATAATGAGCTTTTGTCACGAGTCACGAGATTTTTGCTTGCCGTCGATGAAGGGTGATACGGGACCGGTGGGTGAGAGAGGTGAACGTGGGCCGCGTGGAGAACGAGGTGAACCGGGGCTTCCAGGACAGATTGGCCCGCCGGGACCAACCGGACCTAGAGGTCCCACTGGCGAGGTTGGTTGGCCGGGGGCACCCGGCCTCGATGGTCGGGATGGTGTCCCTGGAGAACCAGGTTTGGATGGCGTGCCAGGCCGTAGTGGCACGGACGGCATTCCCGGTCTTGACGGTCTTCCCGGCAAAGACGGTACACCCGGTAAAGATGGAAAAGACGGCGCTAACGGTACAAAAAAAAAACCATACAAAGTAAAAAAATTAATTATAATTTTTTTTAAGGACTTAACGGAAAGACTGGACCACAAGGACCACCCGGACCGCAAGGACCACGAGGTATTGTATTTGCTTACTTTTTCATTTGTAGGGTTTGTAACGAAGCGGAGCTTAGACGAAGCTTAACGTGAATGCTCACGATTGTGTGAAAATGATAAATCAGGACCCCGGTTTGTTTCGTTTATTCCCGACCCCGGGATATGACGGGAGTGCAACAAAAAGACATTCATTCGCACACCACCGCACCGTCCTTCCCTACACAATCGGGTTGTAACGGGGGCATGATAATATAATAATTTACGTTTTGTGCAAGATATAATGCCAGGAGATAAACTTGAATTGTATATATATATACACATAGAAATTAACAACGGGAGCACGACTAAAAAACACAACCACGAACCGGACCGGTTCCCGTGTTTGTACGACTGCTCGTAAATATAAAATCTAATTCCATGTAATGGACCGTTGTTTTTACATGTCCATTATATAAATTTCCAGTTAAATGTCCACTTAAAAAGACCGTAAAAGTTTATATTTAACAAGAAATTGTCGGATTATGAAGTTTAGTTTGTTACGGGCAAAAGCTGAAGCGCCTTAAATATGGTGTCATATAATTAAAATATCTCAAAAACTTTTTGACGAGTGCATGATTTTTAGTTAACTATTTTATCGACACAAATGTCATAATTAATTTTTTTTTAATTTTCTTACATTTTAAAATAATTGTTCATACCGGAAAGAAGTTAGCGTAGAACTGTTATTTTATTTATTAACTATATGCCAAAGAAGTGCTCTTCAAATGCTCCTTCAGAATTTGCATTTGCTCCAGGTGTAGAGTTAACCGTTAATTAGTTATTCAAAAAAAAAAAACTAAAAAATCAACAATTAAAATCGCTATAAAATCCAAATTAATTTTTTCTTTAAATTCTTTCGTTCAAAATATTGCTCCGCGAATGCTCTTTCCGGATCCACACTTGCTCCAGGTGTGTGATTAACCGTTAATTAGTGTTAATTTTTTTTATCTATTAATTTTATACCTGGAACAATTGTGTATTTAAAAAGATTATTTAAGAAAACTTAAAAAAAATATTACTTTGGATAATAAAGCGAATTTAATTGTTGAGTTTTTGATTGTTTTTACAAAATGTAATAATTTATTAAGTAACGGTAAACTCTACACCTGGAACAATTGCGCATTCTAAAGAGCTTTTATGGAGCAATTTTTTGTAAGAAATAATTTTAATAAAAATATAGTATCTGGGATTTTAATAGTAATATTAATTGTTGAGGTAATGGCTAATTTTTTAAAAATTGAATAACTAATTAACCAAAAAGCATACACCTGAAGCAATTGTGGATCCGAAAAGGACATTCGGGGAGATATTTTTTCAACGAAAAATTTTAAGAAAATACATATAATTTGGATTTTATAGCGATTTTAATTGTTGAGTTTTTTAATTTTTTAAAAGTTGAAAAACTAATTAACGATTACCTTTACACCTATAGCAATTGTGGATCTGGAAAGAGCTTTAATGGAGCCATTTTTTGTAAGAAATAATTTTAATAAAAATATAGTATCTGGGATTTAAATAGCTTTTTTTTAATTGTTGAGGTTATGTCTATTTTTAAAAAAATTGAATAACTAATCAACGGTTACTCATACACTTAAAGCAATTGTGGATCCGGAAAGGACATTCGAGAAGAAATTTTTTGAATGAAAAAATTTTAAGAAAAAACTACTAATTTGGATTTTATAGCGATTTTAGCTGTTGATTTTTTTAATTTTTTAAAAATTAAATAATTAATTAACGGTTAACTTTACACCTTGAGCAATTGTGGATCTGGAAAAAAAATTCAAGGAGCAATTCTTTGAAAGAAAAATTAAAAAAAAAATAAGTAGTTTTTTACTTCAATAGCAATATTAATTGTTGAGGTAAAGGCTAATTTAAAAAAAATTGAATAAACAATTAACCAATAATCATACACCTGGAGCAATTGTGGATCCGAAAAGAACATTCGGGGAGATAATTTTTCAACGAAAATTTTTAAGAAAAACCTATTATTTGGATTTTATAGCGATTTTAATTAATGAGTTTTTTAATTTTTTAAAACTTGAATAACTAATTAACGGTTACCTTTACACCTAGAGCAATTGAGGATCAGGAAAGAGTATTTATGGAGCCATTTTTTGTAAGCAATAATTTTAATAAAAATATAGTATCTGGGATTTCAATAACTATTTTAATTGTTGAGGTTATGTCTAATTTTTTAATATTGAATAACCAATTAACGGTTAATCATACACCTGGAGTATTTGTGGATCCGAAAAAAATATTCGGGGAGATATTTCTTCAATGAAAAATTTTAAGAAAATACATATAATTTGGATTTTATAGCGATTTTAATTGTTGAGTTTTTTAATTTTTTAAAAGTTGAAAAACTAATTAACGATTACCTTTACACCTATAGCAATTGTGGATCTGGAAAGAGCTTTAATGGAGCCATTTTTTGTAAGAAATAATTTTAATAAAAATATAGTATCTGGGATTTAAATAGCTTTTTTTTAATTGTTGAGGTTTGTCTATTTTTAAAAAAAAATGAATAACTAATTAACGGTTAATCATACACTTAAAGCAATTGTGGATCCGGAAAGGACATTCGAGAAGAAATTTTTTGAATGAAAAAATTTTAAGAAAAAACTACTAATTTGGATTTTATAGCGATTTTAGCTGTTGATTTTTTTAATTTTTTTAAAATTAAATAATTAATTAACGGTTAACTTTACACCTTGAGCGATTGTGGATCTGGAAAAAAATTCAAGGAGCAATTCTTTGAAAGAAAAATTAAAAAAAAATAAGTAATTTTTTACTTCAATAGCAATATTAATTGTTGAGGTAAAGGCTAATTTTAAAAAAAATGAATAAACAATTAACCAATAATCATACACCTGGAACAATTGTGGATCCGAAAAGAACATTCGGGGAGATATTTTTTCAACGAAAATTTTTAAGAAAAACCTATAATTTGGAATTTATAGCGATTTTAATTGTTGAGTTTTTTAATTTTTTAAAACTTGAATAACTAATTAACGGTTACCTTGACATCTAGAGCAATTGTGGATCAGGAAAGAGCTATTACGGAGCCATTTTTTGTAAGAAATAATTTTAATAAAAATATAGTATCTGGGATTTTAATAGCTATTTTAATTGTTGAGGTTATGTCTAATTTTTTAAAATTTGATTAACTAATTAACGGTTAATCATACACCTGGAGTAATTGTGGATCCGGAAAGGGCATTCAAGGAGCAATTTTTTGAACGAAAAAATTTTAAGAACAAACTATTAATTTGGATTTTATAGCGACTTTAATTGTTGATTTTTTTTAGTTTTTTTTTAAAAAATGAATAATTAATTAACGGTTAACTCTACACCTGGAGCAAATGCAGATTCTGAAGGAGTATTTGAGGAGCAATTTTTTGGCATATAGTTAATAAATAAAATAAAAGTTCTACGCTAACTTCTCCGCAGAACTCTTCATTTAATTATTTTTAACATCCGTATAGTTATCAAGAAATTTTCTAGTTTAATTAAGTCATTTAGACAAAATCTATTAGATGTAATGTATTTTGTTAAAATGGTGAAAGCTATGTTTAGTTTTTGTAAGCTATTCAAACGTTATATCCGTTCTTTTTCACGTAAACTCAATTAGTGTATCTCATCAGATGCAGAAAATGCCGAGTGCAACGCTTGTCGTTGAGAATGATTTAATTTTTCACACGTTCCTTTCATGTCCACCAACACTGTAAGGCCGCAGGCCTTTTTACAATGAAAACTATCACACAGAGAGAAAGAGCTGTACTCAAATTTATCCTGTTTGATGTTGAAACTTGCAAGAATGAAAATGCACATTAATGAAAAATGTGCCTGAAATATTTTTACATGTTGTCAAGTTGTCGTCGTTCTGCTATATAAAACTTTTGTTGTTAAACCGTTTCAATTACAATTCCAAGCTCGGAAGCGCATATGAAAAGTGGAAAAGTTTCCCGCGATTGTAAAGGTGGATGTAGCATCAAGTAAATTCCCTTATGAGAAGATAAATTTTTCTTTTTAGACGCCTCACGCTTTTGTGTGTCGTAAATTTTCAATGGAAACGTCTTAAATCGCGTTGCCCGTACCATATTTCTATATACAAACTATGTCAATATCTAATCATGTTAGCAGCTTTGTTTCATATTTTCCGTCCAATTTTCCTTTTATATTTTTCATCTCTTATCTCACGTCGTGCTTTCGTTTATCCCACCTATTTTTATTAGATGTTTTCGAGCTTGAGAATATGATTCCTTACGGCTCACATATGATGTTGCGATGTCTCTTATACTCGTTGCATTTTACACTTTGGTATTATTATTATATACTTGGAAGCTGTACAGAAAGCAAAATTTCTTCATATATTTTCGTCACGGCACCAACAAACTCCCTGTGCACATATCGTACATGTGCCTTCATATAGAGCTATATGTATTGTATTATTATTGTGTCGGAACGAACGATGAAGTGGCTTTGCGACTTTGGAGACCGCGCTTTCTCCATAAGATCTTGTACGAGAGTATATCTGTGTTTAACCAAAAAAAAAAAAAAAAAAAAACGTAGTGCAAAAAGGAAAAATCCCATGCTGAATTTTCATCATATTTCCTAATGCCACATTCACACTCGTCCTCGTTGAATCCGTATGAGGAATATAAAAAATAAATAATAAAAAAATATACCCAGGAGACGCTTTAGCGTATATATAAATGAAATAACATACGTTCCCACCTACTTTTTCATACCACTTGGAAAAATTTTATTTTCCTCCACATAAAAATTCTAAATATAAAATCTCTTTCAATTCAAAGCCTTAAAATTTGATTTATCGATTCAAAAATGTCTTTGTATTATATTTAATAATGCATTATTAGGATTTTAAGAGCTTCGTTCATCACTTATTGATAAAGGGATAGAAGGTAGATCTGCACATATCTGACATATATGAACAATATTATTAGGTATATAACGTTGCTCCCGTCGTTTTTCCCGGCGTTCGCGACAACTAGGCGTCGAACAAAAACTTGATAGGTGTCGTTCTTTTACAAACCGCACAAAATCTGAGCAAATTTGAACTTGATATTTTAGAATCGCCTGAAATTTTTTTACAGCTTCTATGCGTGAATATAACATCCCGTATTTTTGGATTTTGCTCAAAAAAATTTTCTTTTGAGACTATGCCCATTTAAATTTTTGATGTTATTTGAATTTTCTCCAACCTTTGTCTATTTGAAATTTTATATCTCCAGTTCTACTAATCGGATTAAGGTCGGATTTTTTTTATTCTGTTCTTTGTTACTTAAGGTTTGAAAGTATATTGTTTAAAAAAAAAATTTGCATAAATGTTATAAACAATTGCAATTTAATTGTTTATAAGCATAAATCACCCCCTTACCCCAACTTGAATCGAATTAAAAAAATATCATTTTATTCCTTATTTTATCATCTACAAAACCCAGTTTACCAAAAGTTGGGATCTCTCTTACTTTGAAAGATATTAAATATTTTCGAGCGCAAGGTACCGAAACGCGCTCCGCCTGCGTCTAATTCCTAAGACCTCCAAAAATGAGGGAAATTTTTACAATAATTTATTATACTTACTTAATTTACATAATTATAAAAATTTCAGCAGAATTATCTATGTCCTTAAATATTTATAAATCTTTTTAAGAAGAACAATATTGATTTTGGGTCGTTGGAAAGTGATGACGTTGATATGGAACGTTTCCCAGCAAATTCCGATATAGCTTATGAGGAAAAAAAAGTAGTAGTATCTGCCGCAATTGATTCGTTCAATCAGGATTTGAATTTTATTGGATCTTCTGCCATTCACAGAAGAAAAATTTCTTAAAGACGTTATTCCGATAAAAATAAATAAAAAGAGCATCTGAAGCATTGTCGAAAAAAAAAATTTCATCCAACTATTGACGAAAATGATGATACCATTGAGGAAAATAATTTACTAGAATTTAGATTTTATAAAAAATGAACTAAAAATGGTTTCTAAGATCATATATTTTTCTGGGTCTAGTGCTCAATATAAAAAAAAATTGTAAACCTTACTTACCATGAAGAAAATTTTGGTCTTATTGCAGAGTGACACTTTTTCATGGTAAGGGCGCATGTGATGGATTAGGAGGAACTTTGAAAAGGTTAACAGCAAGAGCTAGTTTTCAAAGAACTTCCAATCCCATCCTAACACCAAAACAATTATTTGAATGAGCAAATGAGCCTTTTCCTAACATTTCTTCAAAATATGTCACTAAAGAAGAATATTTTGAAGTTTTTTTTTTAAGTAAATAATTATCAGATTAAAAAACCAGTTTTTTATTTTAACAATTTATTTACACTATGTTTCGTCAGTGTTATTATTATTATTATTATTAAATTTGACATCTGAAATTTTGTATTGTTAAATTTATATACAAATTATATATTTTTATTATATTTGATATAACAATTTTCAAAATACCTGATGAAGTCGGAATTACACTGACGAAACGTAGCGTAAAAAGAAAATAAATTGCTAAAATAAAAAACTGGTCTTTTCATCTGATAATTACTAAAAATATTAAACTTGTAAGACATGAAAATTAGTATTAAATATTTTGAAGAAAAACGAAAATTAGAGGTTCGATTTAGAAAAGCTACAACCGCCAAAGGGACATTAAAATTTCATGCTATAATACCGATTAAAAAATATTTTCTTTGCAAGACGAAAATGATACAATTAAGTACCTACTTTTAAAAAGTTATATAAATATTTCAACATGTACAACAATTATAATAAAATGAAAATTAATATTTTGAATACTTTTAAGTTTAAAACAAATACGTCCTTTTCCTACATCGCAACTGCATTCATTACATTTCCTTGCCTTTCCAAATAATATATGATTCATTTTTGAAGTAAGTATATCTATTGAAGTTTGCTTTTTAACGTTTAGTTTTACAATGGGGAAACTATTTTGAAGTTCTTCTAACAAACATTTTGATACTCAAACGCAAAATAGTTAACATTCAGCAATGTAAAGCGTTGGAGATCTTAGGAATTAGACGCAGGCGGAGCGCGTTTCGGTACCTTGCGCTCAAAAATATTTAATATCTTCCAAAATAAGAGAGATCCCAACTTTTGGTAAACTGGGTTTTGTAGATGATAAAATAAGGAATAAAATGATATTTTTTAACTCGATTCAAGTTGGGGTAAGGGGGTGATTTATGCTTATAAACAATTAAATTGCAATTGTTTATAACATTTATGCAAATTTTTTTTTTAAACAATATACTTTCAAACCTTAAGTAACAAAGAACAGAATAAAAAAAATCCGACCTTAATCCGATTTGTAGAACTGGAGATATAAAATTTCAAATAGACAAAGGTTGGAGAAAATTCAAATAACATCAAAAATTTAAATGGGCATAGTCTCAAAAGAAAATTTTTTTGAGCGAAATCCAAAAATACGGGTTGTTATATTCACGCATAGAAGCTGTAAAAAAAATTTCAGGCGATTCTAAAATGTCAAGTGTCGAATGGTGTACGATTGGTAAAAGAATGGCCCATAGGCGGCTTGCAATACCTACTCGTTAATATCTTGTGAACATAACCGGAAAGCAGCAATAGTTCCTTTATGTTTACATCATATAATTATTGCCGATTAAAAAAACCAGTTTATTTCTTTTTTTCTTTTTTTTTTTCTTCCAAATTGGTCATCAGGATCTGAGTCCTATAATTTAATATGATAGTGGGGCTTGGCATGATGGAGCTCGCTCCCGATGGAGGAGTCTCCTTATTCTATAATCTATTTACCAGGAACTCTTCTTATCAGCCGTCTATCACCTTGGGGTGTTAATAGTGACGATATTAATGGGTTAGAGTGATGGCGCAGATTTTCAAAGTAGTTGGGTGTGCGGATAGAAATAGTATCAACCACTGATGGGATGTGGAAGTCCCTACGAGGAGTCTCGTTGGTAACATACCATGGGGCATCTACCATTATTTTGGATTGTGTGGCTTCGATTAATTTTATGCTTGATTTGCTGGGCAGATCCCCACAGTTTGATACCGTACGTCCAGATGGGTACTATGAAAGCTTTGTAAAAAAATAATTTGTATTCAATAGGAAGTTTAGAGTCTCTTCCCAGCAGCCAGTGAAGTTGTTTGAATCTGTTGTTTATGGGCTTTCTCTTTTGTATTATGTGGTACTTCCAGGTAAGTCTCCTATCTAGATAAACACTAAGGTATTTGACGGTATCAAACGAAGGGATCGCGGATGAATCCAGGCGGACACACTGCTTTTCTCAAAGTGAAAGTCACTTGAACTTGATTTGTTGATGGTAGAAATCAGTTTATGAGCCAAACTCACGTCATTTGTGGGAGGTGTTAATATATTTTTAAATATTAAAAAATCTGCGGTTGAGGCTTATCGAATGCTCTCAAAAGCGTATGGTGAAGCTGCTATGACTGAAAGAACATGTCGTGAGTGGTATTATATAGATAGATTTTCACGTAAAAGACCGATACAGTAATGGACGATCAAATGTTTTTGAAGTTCAAAAATTACAGTTTTTGCTTGATGAAGACTCGTGTCAAACTCAAAAGGATTTGGCAAGAGCATTGGGAGTGAGTCAACAGGCAGTTCCAAAATGCCTAGAGAACCTGGAAATGATCCATATTAGGTGCCATACGAGTTGAAGTTGAAAGATGTTGAACGGCGTTTCTGTACTTGTGAACAATTGTTCGAAAGACAAAAATGGAAAGGATTTTTGCATCGCATTGTGGCAGGTGATGAAAACTGGATATATTACGGTAACCTTTTTTTATAAGAAATTTTTGGTTCAATCTGCCTTTGGCAATAATTGCAATGTGTCTATGGAAATACTCTTGAATTGGTTGAAATGTTCACTGACACAACTCAGTTTCTTTTATCAACACCCTTGTAATGTCTATTGACATCTATTGGTCAACTCCAGAATAGTGGGTCTCTTCAATCTCCTGTTTTTATTACTGTTATCAAGCAGATTGATAGCAAGCTGGTTAGGATAGTTCTCCAGTCTCACCTGGTAATGGTGTGATCGTTCCGTAATTACCTCCTTCACCTTTTCAATTCCAAGTTCCTCATGTACACGCCTTTTGTTAATGTGCCACGGTACGGGGCCATTCATAAATTACGTCACACGTTACGGGAGAGGGAGGGTCTCAACGAAGTGTGACATTGTGTGACAAGGGGGTGGGAGGGGTACTAAATTTCGTGACGTCACATTTCAAAATCTATTTTAAGGTAAGTGTTTAAAGGTGTGGATTCAAAGTCTCAAGATGATTAAGTTTGATATTTAATTAATATAAATAATTGTTTTTTTTTTTTGTTAATTTTTTGAAATGTTGGATTTGATGTTAATTTTATTAAAAAATCATTTAAATTGAAATAAAACAAATTTTAAAATTGCTGTTTTAATTCAACTAGAGGTCTCCCAGTGGTCGAAATTCGACCATAATTCGTTACAATTTTTACATACCTAAGGGTACACTTCACTTGTAACTGCCTCAAAAACTTTAGTTACTAAGCTAACTACAGCAGATAATGAATTGCATTTGCGAATGTTTGGAAAATAATTTCTTGACTAATTTTTTCTTCAAGGTTCATTTAAAGAAAGTGCATCATATAATGATTGAAAATATTTATTTTAAGTTAAGGAAGGAAAAAGGTGTAGAGGTTTCAAAATATTTATTTTTTTTCTTCCATAAATCTTTTACAAAACTATCTCAGAATATTCTCTAAAAATTTCAAAACTAAATATCAATTCGTTCATATTCGTTCACATGTTTTGAGGTCCCCTGAGTCCAAAAAAGTAGTTTTTAGAAACATGTCTGTGTGTGACAGCCATATCGTATCGAACGCTTTTCCGAATTTCACCAAACTTGGAAATTTTCCTTCATATTATATCTTGTTTTGCCGTGAAGCTTTTAATCGGTTAACCGAAAGCTCCACTTTATTCTCAGAGTTTTTGAGCTTTTTCAAATTTTTTCGTAAACGGCTGCAAAGATTTTTTTTAAACTTACGATAGTTCTTAGAATTAGTAATGGCTACAACTTTTATTTTAAACTTTTTCTTGGGAAAATTTGATTAAGAACGGTTCTGGGTTGAAGGTTGGGAATTCATAAATACATATATGTTGTATACTTGTATGTATAAAGTTCTGCTATGTATAGTTATAAGGTGCTTATATATTTCTTTTAACCAACAGCGAGTTTCATAAATGAAAGTAAAAGAAAGTACTGTGACGCCACGCAGCAGATATTTTTCTTTTTATAATCTTGTATGTCAATTCAAATTACAGTATTCTGAAATATGTTTTAGACAAACAAAAAAAAAAATATGACTATGAAACATCAGAAGTAATTTCAAGTGAGTTTCCTACGTTCAAAAGTAAAACAAAAGTAGCTTTATGTTTAGATTTTTTCATTTAAAAGCCAAAGATAAAAAAATGGAAATAGGCTGCATAAGTCCTGTTTAAAACTTTGAATTAAGCTAAGCTTTTTTTTTCAAATAGTACCTACCTACCTAAATTCATTTTTTGTGTAATTTATTTGAATGATTTTGCCACAAGAATATAGTATGAATTATTTATACGTTATATAATAATCAAGAAACACCTGATGAAGACCAAATAAAATGGTTGAAACGTTATGTATTTGAAGTTATACGTATCTTTTAAATATATTTTTAATAATATTACTCAATAATCAAATAATCGGTTAAATTTGTTTCCTTCAATTTTAATAATTACAATTTCAAAATTTAAATTCCTCTCACAATATTTTGTTTAGATAATGACATTTGGAATATGGTTGAAGTCTGTGGTCAAACTGAACAACTGAGATTTAAAAATCTACATATTTGTGTGTATTGTGTGTCTGTGTGTGTCAAACGCGTGGTAGTGTGTGTGACGTCTTTTTTCATTAATTTAAGGTATTTTGAAGCATTGTTATAAAAAAATATTATCTCAAAACGCAACTTCCTCATATAAACTTCAATTGTGCCAAATTTCATACTCCTCCGTTCGTATAATATTCGGTAAAAGGGGTTTAAAATTTTTGCTTCACGTATTAATATATAGATAATTATTTGTAGATGTAAAATTGTAAAATATGTGACGTCACACTAAGGAGGGGTGGGTTTCACAAATGTGACCAGCTGTGACAAGGACGGGGGAGGGTCAAAAATCATGAAATTTGTGTGACGTAATTTATGTATAGCTCCTACGCCTATTATCATTCGGTGGGTTTTGGATTGAAACTTCTGTTTATATTGGAGTTGGATGCCGTACCCCAAAGTTCCACTCCATATATCCAAATATATTTCAGTACTGATTTGTATAGTATCACGTTATTTTCGATCTTCAGTTGTGATTTTTGTCCAAGGAGCCAGTACATTTTTTCAAACTTTTTATTGAATACTTTTCTTTTTTCTTTAATATGTATGGACCGGGTCAATCTTCTATCGGCATACATACTCAGATATTTTGTGTGATCGGATTGAGGTAGTTCGACATCGTTTTATTTCACTGGAGGGCAGTGTTGATGTCTGATGGTAAACGTGATATGTATGGACTTACCCTCGCTGACTTTGATCCTCCAGATTAAAGATGTTTAATACCTCCTGAAGTTTTTCAGAAGCTACCTCTAGATCCCATGAAGTTTCCATCAATGCACTGTTATCCGGATACGTAGCGGTTGTGACCTCTTCGACTGTTGGGAGATTAGCTGTAAAGATAAGGTACAATAACGATAACCTCAAACACCTTGTGCGCCGGCAGCTAAACCGAACATCTACGGTTCTAAGGTCATGCTCTGTATTTGGTGGGACCAGCTCGGTGTAGTATATTTTGAGCTACTAAAACCGTCTGAAACCATAACATGGAATGGTTATCGAACGCAGTTAATGCGTTTGAGCCGAGTGTTTAAAGAAAAACTGCCACAATATCTTGAAAGACACGAAAACGTTATTATGCAACAAGACAATGCTCGGCCTCATGTTGCAAAAGATGTCAAAACGTACTTAGAAACGTTGAAATTGTCAGTCTTACCACATCCGCCTTATTCTCCAGACGTTGCTTTCTCTGACCATCATCTATTTCGATCGATAGCACACGGCCTGAAAAACCAGGACTTCCAGGTCTTATGAAGAAGTCAAGGAAGGACTTAAGGAGTAAACTCCAATACGATAAATAATTTATCATGTAGACCTTTTGATGAAAATATAACACATTTATATCTATGTAAAAACGGTCCCATGCTTATGTTACAGGAGGATAAAACATAAACTTTGATTTTTCTCGATAAGTGAATACAAAATCATCTTCAAAGTTCAAACTTTAACAAAATGCCGTTCATTATTTAATTTCGTTCCTGTAAGGTTATCAAAAAGTTTTCGATTTCCATTCTTTACAATCTTTTTAAAGGCTAATCAAAAATATACTTTTTCTAACGGTCTGGTTTTTTATCTTTCCATATAGAGACTATAAAAGTAATTATTTTGAAAAATCTTTTTTTTTAATTTCATAAAGCTTCTGTCAACGTAAGTCATTAAAATATAGTTACATTTTTCTCTAGACAACTTTTCTTTGTAATGTTGCAGAATGTAGTTTTGACGATGTCTTTATTGTTCGCAGGACTGACAGGACCTCGTGGTCGTCCTGGAAAGCCGGGCAACCACGGCACGCCCGGAATCCCTGGCATCACAGCGTGGAGCGTTCGTCTCAACAATACGATGGAATTACTCATTCCACCATCGATAGCTGGTGAGTGAAGGGTTGACATCAGAACCAATGTCTCATCCGTCCAACCCCCCATTTAGATTAGAATGCGTCGCCAGCGCAAAGTTTCGACAGCGCATAATTGCATTTTGCGGATATATTAAGTCTCATAACTCGTTGCAATTTCAATTATGTTAACTATTAAGCTAAGACAATCACTCGTCACTTCATCCCTTTAGCTATAGACGAACATTAACTTTATTACATCAGATAAAAGCTCATCATCTGTACGATGTCACATCCTAAACTTTCATCTAATTTTTTCAGTTGAAGAAGTTTTGATTATACATTCAACAACGTGTTGTGAAATATTGATACTGTCTTAAATGAGTTCGTTTGTGTTTCAATTAAACGTTACGAGCTTTAACGGTGCGAAAAGCTCGCGATAGCATTTAACTGTTTCACGATGGAGAGTGTTGCGTCGTTCTTTTTCAAAGAGCTTAACGAGAAAAATCTACGTGTGGAAATTTTCAGATTAAACTTTCATGTAATTCATAAACCGTTTACGCTACATTTACTCGCACACTTAATCGATTTATCCCTGCATCCCCTTATCAATACATATTTAGTTATTTTCCTTACTCCTCGTATTGTACAGCTGGCATCTTTGACGATAAAAATTTTACAAAGTTTTTCTTTTACGAAAGCGTTCAAATTTCATACTACGGAAAATTATCAGAGCACTTCCTTTGAGCTAAATAGAGATTAAATTAAAGATTGGGCGGGTGGAGGAGTTAATGTGATTTGTTCTGTGGGAAAAAATTGATCGGAATTTATTGAGGCGATGAAAATTCGATTAATTTGCATGAACAGGGAACAAGGCAAACAAGAAGTGTCGTATACGATAAGACGGGAACAAAATCGGGATGTGTAAAACAAAAAAAAAATATCAAAATCTTCTCTCGTCCCATATAAATTCTGGTTACTTGTCAATGTTGAACTCTCATTCTCTGTAGGATTTTGTCACATAATTTCAATCTGAAGCCTTACTCACACACACACACACATAAAACTCGTACGAGTCGAGTGGCGCGCTTTATTCAAATTTTATGGAGATTTTATAACACGAAATGTAATAGAATTTGCCTTTTTGATTTTCTGTCTTGCAGGTGATTTTCTTTTTGTTCGTCTTAGAACGTCTATTTCAGTTGGTTTTCACGCATTTTGACGACCATTTGGTAGAATTCAAAGTGAAAATTGAATATGTGGAATGAATGATGAATATATTCAAATGAAGTCTCTTGAAAATATTTCCAATACAATTTAAGAAATTCCATCTTCTATAACTTCTCAATCATGAAATGAGGTCATTAATTTTATCCATCAACACTTAACCTCTTGGTGGAAGTTCTCACGAAATAAAGTAGCTCAATTAAAAGTGTTTTAGACATCCTAAAAAGACGAAGAGTATACAATTTGTTCATGATATAGGATAGCTATAGATCTCAGTTTTTATTAATCATAGACTGCTCTACCTAGAAAATTATCTCTCCTCTAGTTTCATCTTTTTATTTAACTTTAGGCTATGTTCTCTCAATACTTTTGAATAGTATTATTTCTCGTAATATTTGTACATGTTGAGCTCTAAAAATGTCCAACCTCTTCTAGTTACCTTCAGAGGTGTTGATTCAGATTGAGCAGGCATCGGCTAGTATGGGTCTGATCATACCTTTGTAAATCATGATCTTTGCGGAGGTTTGATTTCTTATTTATAAGTGAGCAGAGGTGCACTCAGCGGTTAATTGCTTCTTTCAGTTTTAAGATAATGTGATCAGTCCAGCTTAGCCTGCAGTCAAGGTACACTCCGACATATTTGACAGGTTTGTTTCTGGGGCATTTCTCTGTCCTCGTATATTAGATTTCCTTGTCGTACCGCAAACCTCTTCAACACCTTGGCAATGCTTTTTGTTGAGTTTATAACAATTTTCCAGTCGTTAAATCAGGCTTTTAGTACATATATTGAGCGACTGCTGGGCATTTTCAATCGCATTTCTGAGGTCGATAACCTGGCTAACGATAGCTATGTTATCTGCAAACATGGCGAGAGTGCATTGTTCGCACCGAGGAAGATCAGCCACGTAAATAATAAATAAAGTAGGGCCGAGAACAGAGCTTCGAGGAACACCGGAGGTTGAAAGTTTAGCCGCTGATTTTCTATTTTGATGTTGAACGAACGGAAGATATGAGGCAATTACATTATATAAATATTCGGATGCCTTGTATTTCTAGCTGTATTCCTCCCTGTATTTTAGCTAACTTGGATAGTAGTCTTTCATGCCATACTCGATCGAAGGCTAAAGTAGCCTCGAAGAAAAATACGACGAAGTTTTTTGTTCTTCAAACCCATTTTTTCTGTCAATCGAAGCAATTGTTGTGTGGTGGAGTGGTTTGAGCGGAATCCAAGTTATCTTAATGTTTAAAGGCGTGTTTTAATGATTTTTTTTTCCAGTAGTGTAAATAGAGTAGATAGAAGACTTATTGGTCGATAATTGGCCAGTTTTTGTTTGGGCTTTGATGGTTTGAAGATGATTACAATATAGAACTCTTTTCCAGGAATTTGGGAAGTATTCATCTGTCAAGCAGTCATTAAACATTGAACATAAGAGGGAAATCACGTTATTAAAACATGAAGAGATTATCAGATGAAGAAATAATTTTTCTTTTATATAACGTTTCGTCGGTGTTATTCCGACTTCATCAGGTATCTGGAAATAGTCTGTTAAAACATTATCATACCCTATAAAAAACTGTGCTGTAATTAACATAGTGTATGACAATGTTTTAACAAACTATTTCAAGATACCTGATGAAGTCGGAATAACACCGACGAAACTTTTAATAAAAGAAAAACAAATTGTTTAATTAAACATACATAACTGCGATCTTTTGCATCTGATAATTTATTCATATATTAAAATATTATGACCTGAAAATTAGTAGCAGTATTATTTATTAAGACAGTTTTTCAGGTGTACCTACGTTTGATATTTGGTCTGGACCGGGGGCTTTGTTGTTTGGTATTGATAATTCTTTGATAAGAGTTTTGATTAGGAGGGGGTCAGAAATTTTACTTCGTCGCTAGGAATTTCTTTACTGTCGTAAACCTCATGGCCGGTGTGAGTAGGATTTATGTTTAGTACGGAATTGAAGTATTCGGAAAAACCTTCGCATTTTTCTTTTTGATACTACGAGTATAAGAACTGTCCAGTGCTTTGACTAAGGAAACTATAAAATATTAATCGTAACCATAGAAACAAATATAACAACGCTTTTCAACCAATCAGAATTATTTTGTAATTAAATTAGAGGTTTCTATGGAAATTTGTTTATTGATGGAATTATATCTACAACTTATTTCTACAAAACGTTACTTAATAAAGAAATTTATAGATGTAGTGGTGTATAGTGATAATTCCACAAAGAAACTTTTTGTGGGATATGGAAATCTTTTACGACCTATTGCTTTCAAGTGTTAAAAATTTTCAAGCCTTGAAAAAACCTGGAATTTCGTACTTTCTTATGAAAGCCTTACAAGTTGATAATACAATAGTTATTGTAACGTATGTTGTTTTTAATTTGGAAATACCTAACCAAAAGTCGTTAATAAAAATTCAGTAAGCAGTGTCAAAGAGTCTTTAATACTATAAAATTTAATAAAGTTATATAAAAGCGATATTTCGTTAGATTATTATATAAATTTAGCTCTTGGTTGCAATATATTTATTATAGTGACTTACAAATGAGTAGCCATGAATTATAGTTAACAAACTCATTTTTTATTAACCATTGTTTTAATACAGCCTTACGAGTCAGCCTACATCATACAAATTAAATGTAGTAGCTAAAGTTTTGAGGCAACTATTGAACTTGGTTTTATTCAAACACCAAGCTGCATTAATATGGCATTTAAAAATTAACTTGGTTGTAAATGTTGAGCCTCTTAAATAATAATTCCAATGAATGATAAAGCTCAGATTAAGCTCATAAAAAAACTCTGTTAAATCATATCCTGAATTTCAGAAAGAAAACTTTATTTAACGAAAGCTTCAAACTTTTCATCCCAATGTTCTGAAAAAAATGTAATGAATGTTGACCATCATACCTAAGCTTCTAAACATTTTTATAACTAACATAAATTTTTTGTAGCCTTATTAAAAATGTTTTTTATGCCCTGACTGTTAAAAAATATGTAACAATAATAATTAATGCAATTTGCGATGAGCTTTAATCTAAAAAGACGCTTCTAAAAAAGGCCTAAAAGTTTTCATATATTTTCTCATAAGATAAAACTTTAAATACCAATTTCAAAATAAAAGTTTTAAATTTTGGTGGAGCTTTTTTCTTAGTATCTATATACTTTTTGATTTGTGATGAGCTTTATTTCACACTAGCTGGTCCCCGCCCGCTTCGCTGAGCGTATCTAAATTATTCTGATTGAATAATAGAAACCGTAGAACCTCAGAAGCGGGGTATATTATATATTTAACTGAGTTTTTCGCCAAGTTCAAAGTTTTCAATAGTTCAAAAAATTGAGACAGTGGAGTAATTGTTGACTGTTTATATATAATTTAACACGCTTATTTTTAAAAATTATAGACATTCGAAAATTAACAATGAAAGAAGTTTCAATGTTTCAAAAATTTTCATTATTAATTTATCAATGTTATTGGTAGTTAAATTAGAAATCAAATTTTTCAGTAAAAATTGTCATTTTTATTTCAACTTATTATTTGGAGTAATTGTGTTAAAACGCTATTTCACGAACCTTAACGAAAGCTTTTTAAAAAACACGATTCCTGCAGGATAAGTACAATTGTTATGCTATCTTTTGAGAACCATGCATTATTCTAACATAAGAAATAATCTATATTATTCTCTGACCTCTCAACTACCCTATTGCAAAAAATCATGTAAATCTTTTGCTCTGAGAAAAACAAAAACATATCTATCCCACGGGAGTAGTACATTTTTCCTAGATAAAAAAGAGATCAGGTCTTCTTGAAGATAATGTGCTATAACTCTATTTCACGAACTTTAACGAAACCTCTTTTAAATACACGGTTCCTGTAAGATACAATTGTTTTGTTATCCCACGGGAAGAGTACAATTATGTCGATTTTTTTCTCTATGGAAAACAAAAACGTATCTTTTCCACGGAGCCCGTAAGTACATTTTCCTGGATAAAAGGTAGACCAATCCTTTTTGAGGAAAATTCGTTAAAACGCTTATTCATGCACTTTTACAAAACTCCTTTTAAATACTCAGTTCCTGAAGGATACAATTTTTATCTTTTCCTACGGAAACTATGCTATATTTTGACATAAAAGATAGCCTATATTTATTCTAACCCTTAATTAACCACCACATTGTAAGAAATTATGATAATCTTTTGCTCTGTGAAAAATAAAAACATATCTATTCTACGGGAACCGTACATTTTTCCTGGATATAAATAAGACTGTAGGATGAGAAAATTATTTTTTGCCTTGAGGACTTTATTAGTTATTACTATTAATATATTATAATCAGCTTAAAACGTTTAGTTTTAGCATTATTTTTCTTTAAACCAGTTTTCTATTTTCCCGTTGAAATTTTCCGAAATAAAACGTATTCTATTTAATGACTCAGATTGTCATTTATCATCATACCAAATTTGATTAAAAACCTTATTTATTTGGGTAAGAATTAATAATAACAATTTTGCAAATAATGAATTATTTTTGAAACAACTTTAGTAACCATTAAAAAGGTTATAGCGGGACAACCTTAAAAGATAGACATATGTCGCGGACTTTTTTTAGAACTTTTTAAGAGGAACAATTTTGCTACACATGATTTTTACGTAACTTTAACCGTATAGACAAGGCAGGCCACGAACGCTCTCAAATGGAAAAATTTTTCCTAGTTTTTGCAACATTTTCCATCGATGCTCTGCTGCTCGTCGTAGCGTGATTTTGTATAGCCTAAAGCCTTCGTCAATAATTAGGCTATCCAACACAAAAAGAATTTTTCAATTCGAACCAGTAGTTCCTGAGATTAGCGCGTTTAACCAAACAATCAAACAAACTCTACAATTTTATATATTAGTATAAAGCGAGAAAACTCTTAAATAAAATGAAGTATTTTAAAAAATTTTAAATAGTCCAGTTAAAAATATTCAATGATTGTATTTTGGACTCAATTTATTTGAATGAAGAGAATATTTAATAAATCACTATCAGTCATAAATAGTTAGAATACTTCTAAGAGATTATACTGGTATTAAATGCATTGATTCCTTTTCAGGGATAAATAATATCGAAAGCTGACACTAAATAATGTCATTATGGATTATATCGACCGCATTACAAACTTTAATTTTGTCTTAAAATTAATTTTTGTAAGTGGTTAGAAACGTTTTAATGATTTGTATCTCCACTTCCAATACAAAAAGAAACAAATCCAATTCCAATTGAACGAATGATATCTATCCTAAAATTAAAAACTCGTAACAGAAAATCTTTGACAATTGATGCAACCATATTTTTACCATCCGCTTTTTCATTTCCGCTTCTTTTCATTTCACAACAGCTTTGGAAATTTGACATAAATAAATCGTCGTTTCCTTTGTGTGTACGTCGTTTACTTTTTCGTTTACAAACGCAGTTACTTCATTCTGTATTAAGAGGTATACGTTTAGTTTTTCCTCGTCTTTAAATCACTTCGTGATAAATTGGGACAATCGAAAATGTTCATTTCCGACAGTGTTTTGGGAGAAATGAATGAACTTACAATTCATATTTTTTCGATTTTCTTAAATATTCTAAATGTTATCTTAAAGTTTTTTAATATCAGAACTTTGAATTTACCATTTTTCTGTGCCAAACATTTAATTATCAAAAGTTCCAAGCCGTCGACAATTAACTTTGAAATTCCAACGTTAATTTTAATACAGGCACATGATTACGTTGGTCAACCTGAATATCGTTTCTAAGCACATGGAAATTGGAAAACGTTACCGATGCCAATTAAATAATGGCATGTTTCAACAAACTTAATTAAAGTTAAACAATACAAACTACAAAAGCAAAATATTTGACTATTGTAACGTTTTCGTTTGTAATTACAATGATTAAATACAAATCTAACAATTTTGTAAGTACATATTTGAAATTAGTAATTAAATCGGAATATTTGATTGATTTCAAAGCTTGATTTTAATTGGTCCTTTCAATGACTTAAGATATTTTATTGCCAATAAAAACTTTTTTTTTAAGAAAACTGGCAGGATTACCAATTTCCCCTAATAATCTACAATAGTTTCGTTTTGAATTCTCCATTTTCCTAATTCAAATATCGATGCCCCATTTAAGTCCGTTTATAATCCCGTTTTAATTTAATCTCCTCTCTGTTTAGTCTTGACGATTTACATAATAATTAGCTCGCATATTATATACAATAATTTCGCTGTTATCAAAATGTCTATCGATTTGTTTTCATTTGATGCATTGCTAATATTAAATATAATAAATAATTTCAACCCTTGTTTATATTATTGTATTGGATGTATTTGATGGTGTGTGGGATGAGTGCGGGTTGGTTTTAATCTAATGATAAATATAAATTTTCAGGTTCGGCCTCGTTGACACCACCGAAAGCAATTGTTGTGCACGAGGGTGAAAATCTACGATTGCGATGTGCTGCAACGGGTCTTCCACGACCAGCGGTCGAATGGCGCAAAGCGGATGGCTCGGTCATTCCTCTGGGATCGTGGCAAAGTATTTAATAAATTAAGTCATTGAAATTTTTTTTTTAAATTTTAATTTTAGCTGCATCTGTTCCGGGGCATACATTGAACATAACACGCATCAATCGCGTGCATATGGGAGAGTATCAATGCATCGCTGATAATGGAGTTCCACCAGCAGCTAATCAAACGTTTTCAATTGAAGTTCATTGTAAGTTTTTTTAAGGTTTATCCTACTTCTTACTTACATTATAAACGTGAAAGTTTGTATGGATGTTTGTTGCTCTTTCACTCAAAAAGTATTGAATGGAACTGGATGAAATTTGGCATAGATATAGATTATAATCCAGATTAACATATAGTATACTTTATATCCAGAAAAAATGTACGGTTCCCGTGGAATAGATATTTTTTTATTTTTTACAGAGCAAAAGATTAACTTTCTTTTTTGTAATGTGGTAGTTTAGGGGCCAGAAAATGATATAGATTTCTTCTCATACCGGAATAATAAACGGTTCCCATGGGATTGCAAAACAAGTATTATTCTATAAGAACCGTGTAGTTAAAAGCAGTTTAATTATAATCCACGAAATAGAGTCTTAACTCATTTTCCTTAAGAAGATTTGATCTACTTTTTACTCAGGAGAGATGTACTATTCCCGTGGGATAGATATGTTTTTTGTTTATCACAGAGTTAAAGATTGATATGATTTTTGCAATGTGGTAGTTTGGGGGAGAATGATATAGCTTACTTTTAAGGCAAAAATAATGCATAGTTCCCATGGGATGACAAATCAATTATATCCTACAGGAACCGTACATTTAAAAAGTGTCGGTAAAGTTCGTGAAATAGAATTTTAACGCATTTTCTTCCAATTTTACACAATAACGAAAGAAATCTCTACAAAGTTGAATTTAAAAAATTGACAATTTTTACTGTAAAATAAATATAAATTTCAATTTAACGCCTGGTAAAATTAATAATGAAATTGTTTAAAATATTTGAATTTTTTGAATTTTTTCATTGTACATTGTCGAAGATATTAATTAGAAATAAACGTATTAAAATAATAAATACTAAATATTTCAAAATTCAACAATAACTTAACGGAACGAATTGTAATGAAGTTTTGCTAAAGATTCGGTAGGATAGCTACTAATCTATTATTTTAAGGGAACATCCATTAATTACGTGAGGCGTTCAGGGGCTGATGGGGTCGAGCTGAATCTCATCTAATCTTACTTTGGGGAAAAGGAAGGTCTCGCAAATATCAAGTTTTTTTTTTGTTTTTAAAAATATCATATAAGATTGCGGTTTGGGGGAAAAATATATGCCAAATCTCATGACATCTTACCCTAGGGGTGGGGAGGGGATTTAAAAAATCGCAAATAACGCCTCGCGCAATTAATGGATGCCCCCTAAAATAGCTGTACCGTTTTAAATGGCATTTGGTATGAAAGATTTTCAAGTCCTAAAGGAAGGAATACAGGTACTTTTTTACTAAAAATCGTATAGAAGCTGATGTAAGACAGCTAACATCTCTTTCTTGAAAAGTAGTTTTACGAATTTTGATGAACTGTCTTTGGATCTAAAGTCTGAAAGTATCTATCATTTTTTTCTGTCAAAATAGATTAATTTTTATATTTCGCTATGAACGTAGGGAATCTTTTAATCAATCAGTTAAATTTAGATACACTTAGCGAAGCGAGCGGGTATCAGCTAGTTATATATAAACATAATATAAAAAACACTTTTTTAGTTCCGCCATTGATTCGGATTCGCAATCAAATGGTTGGAGCCGTCAATGGGACGATGGCAACTCTCGAGTGCGAGGTGGAAGCGTTTCCAGAAGCGATTCGATACTGGGAACGAGCCGATGGACGGTTATTGGAACACGGTGATAAATATCGAGTCGACATCACCGAACGCGATGGTTATCGATCGAAGATGCGACTAAATATAACACGAATCGGACCACATGATTACACCCTGTATCATTGTATCACAAAAAACGAAATGGGAATTACAAGAGGCGTTTTTACTCTATATGGTATTGGATTTTTCTTCCCCTAAAAATTAAATTAAATTTTTTTTTTTTTTTAAAGAAATTGATCCTCGATTGGCAAAACCACCACCAATGAAGGGTGAAGGCATTGGCGTGGGTGGTGGTACAATTGCAATTTATGGTGAACGACCTCCAGAACGAGTTTCCCTGGAAGATCTATGCCCACCGCCGGTACAATGTCCCGAGTGTCTCGATCCAAAAGATTTCAAATGTCGCGAGACGGGAATTTCTCTGTTCGATTTGGTTGGTCGATTAGACATTCGCCAATTGGGAAATGTCTCATATCCAGGACTTCCAAATCGTACATTAGACTGTGTTTTGTATGCTGTCGGAAAACCAGTCTATCATCGTTTCACCGATCAAAGTTTTGGATCGTGGATGCGCGATCCATCACCCAAATCAGAACAAGCCGGTGAACGACTGTGGGTCACTCGCGAGGACGATGCCTATCACCTCTTGGAATTCTCCAATAAAACAGCGTTTCGTAAAGATTTGCCCACTAAAAAATACACGCTAGAACATCCATTTAAAGGTTGTTTACAAAATCTCTTAACATCAATGATTTAAGTTTCTTGTGGTTTTAGGAAATGCTCATGTTATCTATAATGGTTCGTTTTATTATAACGCGCGAGATAAGCCTCGAATTATTCGTTTCGATATGGAAAGTGAGAGATATCATGCGTTGGAGGTACCGAATTTAGTGGCGACAAATGGAACAACGAATTTCTTATATACGACTGAGTATAATTACATGGACTTTAGTGTCGATGACAATGGCTTGTGGGTGATTTACGGCTTACCCGAGACAAATAACACGGCCGTGCTAAAAGTCGACACGTACGAAATGAAGTTACAGTATGCATGGAATATTAGCGTCAATCATCATAAAGTTGGTGAAATGTTTGTCGTTTGTGGCGTTCTATATGCTGTCGATAGCGTCACCGAACGTAACACGAGAATACGTTTAGCTCTTGATCTCTACAAGAACAAACTTCTTGATGTCAATCTCTCGTTTACGAATCCATTTAGAAAGACGACCATGCTAGGATATAATCCTCGAAATAAAGTACGAAAGTGTGATATTTTAATCACCTTAATAAATCTTAATTTTTTTGGATTTTTAAGGAATTGTATTCATGGGATAAGGGCAATCAGTTAACGTATCCGATTCGATATCATGAAATTGGTTATAATATGAGTTCTCATGATGATCATCAGAACCAACAAAGGAATGGGGATGCGATGGGATTGTCGCAAATGCATACGGGATACGATGTATATGGAGATCCTTCTTAATTTTTTTTATGTTTAACATTTTTGGATTAATGTAGAAGTTAAAAAAAATGTTAATATTAATTTAGTTTAATGTTCACTTATATATTGTAACCGTTTGTCTAAAAAACTAAAAAAAGCGATATTTTTACAATAAATTTTTTTTTTCAAAGCCTATACAGGACAAGAAAGAAGTCATGAAAGATAGAGGGATTATTTGGAGCTTTTTAAAGCTTGAAGATTTTTCTTTAATAAGTTGTATTTGTATTGCTTAGCCAATTTTGATACATATCACTTCCATGAATTAAATGAAACTGCATAGTTTTCGGAAGTATTTACGCAGTTGTCAGACCCCCATGGCAGCCCATACTAATGTCACCCTCATCAACAAGAAGGTATTAGAAAAGATTAAAGAGGAAGCACCACGGAGACCTGAAGTTCTAAGCCACACCACCAACTAAAAATAGCAGCACCGCTGCTGAGCAGCGCCCTGTAATCAAGGTTATTAGATACATAAGGTATGCTCACTTGCCTAGGCGGCGTTTCTTTGATCTCTGAAAATGACGTCATCGGTATTTTGTTTCTGACAGAAGCCAGTAGAGGCGTTAAAGGCCATTAGCTATCGTTAGTTTGTGGGGGATTCCACTTGGTGACTGCATTTGGTTGGCACTACTATATTTAAGAAAATATTCTTTTTATCAGGCAGTATGCACTCCATAGGAGACAGTCTCTACAGGCCGGGGCCAATAATAGAGACAAAGCTATATGATTTTTCACATACAAAAAGAGAAAGACGATTTTGAACAGAGTTTTTATATTCCCCCATATGGTTGATTGGCCATAATGTTTTTCTTGAAAAATTGAATCGTGATGTATTTCACAGGCAGTATGCACTCCATAGGAGATCGTCTCTAAAGGCCGGGGCCAATAATAGAGACAAAGCTATATGATTTTTCACATACAAAAAGAGAAGGACGATTTTGAACAGAGTTTTTATATTCCCCCATATGTTAGTTGGTCATAATGTTTTTTTTGAAAAATTGAATCGTGATGTATTTCAGATTTATTGTGTATCACAATCTAATTTAAATTATTCAAAAATAAAACGCCTTTATTTTGGAAAATCGAACTATTTTATTTATATATATTATAGAAACCATAACAACACTTGTCATACGAACAATAGTCACGAAAAATTCGCTATCAGATAATTTCTAATTTTATTTTTACATTTTCGAAGCACTGATTCGTTTTATTCTTTCGTTAATTTAATCAATGTTTTTAAGTGACTGTAACCAGCTATGATTACTAAGTGGTAAAAGTACTCGTATTGTGTAAAATATTCCAGTGAACACCAGTTATGTATCTTTTTGTAAACAAATTGGAAATTTCCCTTATCCTGTTATCAACATTGGAGAAAAAAATGAATATTTACTAGGTATACGGAGAAATAACATCGAGTGATCAAAAACGATTGCTAACATTGTCTTTACTAGGTAGGTAATAATATTGTTATACTTTTATCATAATTTGATTCTTGAAAGTATATAGGCATTGTACAGGTTTCTTACGGGAAACAATTTCGATAGTTATCATACATAAAGTAGAATCCCGTTTTTACGTTTTATAAATTAGCTACTTCAAAAAGTAATTAAGAGTAAACATAGTTATGGAGTAAAATTAATACAATGGGTACCATATATAATGTATTGTTTATAGATTCTTAGCACTTAATTATTTGGTAAAATTTAAGGCAACTTTTCTTGACCACTAGTCATTATCTGGGAGGACGTATCGTTAATTGGTACTGATTTGTTATTTTAAAATAATTACTTAGTAGGGATTTTTTAAGAAATCTTTAAATATTTACATTCAAAAATATTTACAATTTAGCTATTGGACTATATTGTACTACGATTATATACTTTTGGCGTTAAGGTTTTATTAATATATATCACACATCTTTTTTTATGATATAAGAGTTGCAGAGATTTTTACATGCTTTTTGTAAGATTGATTGAGTTTTTTAAATAAAAAACTCATAAAATGATCAATTTGTCTTTGAAAAAATTAATACTTGCACAACACGTATAAATTTTAGGGGCGAATAACTGAGAAAGCATGATGTTTTAATCGTTTAAACTTAGAAAAATTTTTCTCGTCAAAAAGTACTAATATTTGTATGTAATGGCTATGCTGTTGTAATGGAAACCAACATATAAATATTAGTATCGACGAGAAAAATTTTTCTAAGTTAAAACGGTTAAAACATCATGTTTTCTCAGTTATTCGCACCTAAAATTTATGCGTGTTGTGCAGGTATAAATTTTTCCAAAATAAATATACCGATTTCATTTATATACATGTGTAGAAGAGAAAAAGAAGCATTAAAACACCTAGGAAACATATGCATACCTTTATCTATTCTATATCTATCGCAGTTATTTGCCCCGAATTTGATTTGTCTATTTAATTTTCTTATTAATTAAATTAACTTAGGTATTAAATCATATTTTCACATACATTTTTAAAGTGAAACTTTTTTTATTTTCAATGTATACCTATTTAATTTTGGTTATTTTACGAACGAGCGACAAATTTAGATTTATTTCGATTTAATATACAAAGATACTTATAATATTTTGATTAATAAGATTTTCTTAAGCATAAGTATTTGTTCATAATGAAATATTAAATTTTTCAAAATTAGAATCTTTATTGTGAGAACCATTTTTCGCTATTATCAGTTAGGTAAATCGTTAATGTAAGCACAGGAAAACGAATAACGTCTATTTCACTTAAAATTTATCGAATATAATTGTTGATACTTCTAAATTTAATTTTTAATACCAGAATTACATTGAATCATACATGTACATGATATTAAAAATATTTTATTTTACAGATATCGGAACAGAAGACAGTACACCGTCCAATTCATAACTAACCACGCTATTGTTTTAAAAAATTTAGAAGTGTGGAAATTGAAATGTGGCTCATAATATATGTATGTATGTTGATTAATAAATATTATGTCTCACTATAATTTATAACTTCATCATGTTCTTATTTTAGATTCACCGTATGATAAACAGTAGAAAATTAAAGAAAACTTTTCGCAAAAGATTCAATAGTAAAGAAAATTATTGACAATGGTTCCATAGTTAATGATTACCCATAACTTTCATCAGATTGCATTAAGTGCATTGCATCAAGACTATAAGTACAAATTACTGAATGAAGTTGCGGAATAAAATATATGAGTTCTTCAAAGACTTTAACTTCAGAAGGTGCCATATATATGGTTACAGAAGAATTTTGACTTTTGTGCAGGAAGTGAAATTTAACATATGTATATTGCAGCCATGTTATAGAATAAGGATAGTTAAAAATTCGGGTTTTTCGAGCTAATACTAGAATTCAATTGTGGGTAGGTTAAATTTTATTCGTAAAAAACGGGAAAAGTCTACTTCATGTTTGATCTATAAAAGGGTAAATGTAGTCTCTATTCTACGCAGTAAGAAATCATTGCGTGCGAAAAATGTAGAAGCAATCTATTCAAAACAGAAAATTTGAGTTGACAAAAACTCATAAAGCAGTACAAAAGCATATAAAATTAAACACAATATATTCAGTAGAATGAAATAATGTGGTAATATGCTAACTTTATAGTTCTTTACATAATTAACTTTAGGAAAATAAATAAATTAGGTATTATAAAGACCAGTAATTAAAACCACATTTTTTTTTTCAAAAAATTGGCCTATTTAGGTATTTTGAAAAAAAGCAATAGATTTATTGTATCTTAATTATTACATTGTAATATACATTTTTTTTTTGTTATTTATGGTCATTTCATCTAATATGGACGTTCGGTGGATTTGAAAACTCCATAAATAAAAATCCTGGACTTCCATTAAAATTCGGCCCTATGATCACGTAATAATCAAATGTAACAACAATTGTAATTTTTGTGTAGCGACATATAAAATGATTATAATAAATTAATGTAAATACAAATATTGTTCACTGTTTTCATTTTTTTATTTTTGGTTTCAGATTTTACATTAAGATTTAAAAAAAAAAATAAAAAAAAACCGCCTTGGATTAATATCATTAAAATTATTTTAAGTTATCAAAGATTAACACTTCAACCATAGAGCTATACTTTTGTTTTCTTAATAGTTAATACGTTCTAGAAAAAAAAGTCACTAGAAATATGATAGAAAATGTAGCCGGCCGCCATTTTCGCCCCGGATTTTTGTATTGAGTGCAAACCCCCTGCCCCCTGCTTTAGACCACTAACCAGCTGAACAATATTGTAACCAATTGTAACGTAACTTACAAACAGTTTAAAAAGAAAAAAAAAGTTGTCAGGCCTGTTATTTAAGACTCCCTTCTATAACGATAAAAATGCAGTTGAAGGCGACCGTATTGAAGAAGTATCAGAGATCGGCGATTTGTCGTAGATAACTCTTAATTTTATCTATTTATAATCATAAAACTGTAGAAGATTTTTGTCTTTTTGTTTGTTGTTCCTCTTTCACGTAAAAACTATTGAACGGATTTTGATGAAAATTTTTTTTTATATAGCTTTTAGTACTTGGTAACATAATGGCTATAATTTATACATAATTAAGTAGAGAGTCGGGAAATTCAAAGATTTGTAATAGGGCAACAGAAGATGTTCGATGACGTCACAAAAAGCGATCAAATTTTAGCGATCTTTAAAAGCCCTTCCGTTTCAACGATGCGACCATCGTTACTATACGATCGATAGTTATCGAGATCTTCACGCACGTTTGACACTTAGAAAATTTTGTTAAAATTTACATAAGGTGAACCAATTGAGTAATAGGGCAACAGAAGATGTCCGATTTTAGCGATCTTTAAGAGCCCGTCCGTGTGACTTCTCCTCCTTCCCCCTTAACGTGTGACGTAATTTATGGATGGCCCTTAAGTACCTGGTTAGGTATCTTCTGTACACAGCAGTAAAACAAAAATTTAAATTACAAACCCCAACTCAACTTTAAATAATTTCTTTTATTGAACGTTGGCTGACAGCTCTCAGTCGGACCTAGCAAACCTCGCACACATGGCACAACTGAGTCAAAACTGGTTGGGTGCCTGGGCAGAAGGGACTTGACGGCAATGAAGAAGCTGATGCTTGCATAAGTGCTGGTTCGTAGACTTCGCTCTTGAGCCCGGAGCCTGGAATGGGGATCACCAAATTCCCTATCAAAAGGGCGATGAAAAGTCGGCTGAGACAGCAGCAAAACAAATACTGGGCACAAATTTCCAATCAGAAGCTCATAAAAAGACTGATGGAGAGAATTTGTCACTCGCTCACCGTTGCGGTTTTACGGCTGGGGAGGAACCAACTCAAGACAGTGACGGGACTAATAACCGGACACTGTAGAAAGCATCTGCAAAGTATTGTGGTGTCCCAACAAGACCCCAATTGCAGACTGTGTGATGAAGGGGAAGAAAACGTGACCTATGTCATTTTTGACTACAAAACCCTCACAAAGTGGCGACACCTGTATGAGATAAATGACGCCCAAATAGACACAAATCGTGCAAAAAGCTTAGTACAGGGAATGCTTTTGCTAGGAACAATGCTAAACCTGGAATAGGCAAGAATCCTTGTAGAACAGAGATACATGAGCAGAACAGGAGTAAAATAAGCCTAAGGCTGCAGTACGTTAAGCACCAGGCCTAACCTTGTTTTTCTGCTAACGGAAAAAAATTGGTTCATTTTATTAACTAAATTATGACGTCCTTTTGTTCAACAATGAGATAAGAACATGGACAGAAAAATAATTTTCATTTTTACAAACATTAAAAAAACTTATAATATGGTACATTTTCTTCGACATTCACCAGGACAATTAAACACCCTATTGAAATAAGGAGAATGAACCAAACTTCCCATGACCCGGTACCGTTTGGGAGACCTTGATTCCATTGCAATATGCTTCCACAACGTGTCGTGTGAATGCACTTCACATAACATCTAAAACATTGAATCCATAACCAATCATCTGATTAAGATAATTAGCTCATTAAACCTTAGAAAAACTAATAAAAAATAATTCTGATGCTTTAAACGGCGATAGTTCTCCTCCAAGTACCATATTGTTACTCGTTTGGTTTTTATTGAACACGCTATAAGTTATGGTCAGTCCATCAATGTCCGCTAAATTTGCATCAAGGGTTTGAATACTGTTAATCTTAAAAAAAAAAAAAAAAACTACATCAACAGATTGTTTCGTTATCAACGACTTACAGTGGTATTGTCAAACATAAAATATCGAAATTCGTCCAATTTAATATTTCGATAGTAATCAATGTGACATTTCGTTCGTTCCTTGAACTGTTTGTTACTTTGTGTTGACAACCACGGCTTCCAGTTTCCGTAATTATCAAAGTTACAGCCCATTAAACTAAAACCATAAATCATTTCTTGACTAATTAACGAGCCGAGCATCGCCAAGTTAATCGCACTAAAAAAATTAAATTATAAAAAGTTTTCTTTTCAAATTTTCTTTGGTCTTACGATGGTCTTTCCATTTCATAGATTGGAAAATTAAGCAACGGATTAAGAACATCTAAAAATAAATTTCAGTTGCGGTTACACAGAGCAGAGAGAAGGTTGAGAGAGCCAGATTGCACGAATACACGTGCTGCCCCCTACTCCGACTACGAAAGTTGGAACTATTTCAAGCACTCGTTTGCACTTTTCTACACTCGGAACGACTGATGCCATAGAGTGTAGAAAAGTGGAGAAATGTGCAAGCAAGTGCTTAAGGAATAGTTCCAAATTTCGGAGTAGGGGGGCAGCACGTGTAATCTGGTTCTCTCAACCTTCTCTCTGCACAGAGAAAAGTCAATGAATACAGAGCATATTTTCTTTTAAACTATACGCGATGTTAGCCTCTAAAGGATATCTCATCCTAAAAGAAAAATATTTAAGAAAACCCAATAAAAGTTAGTACTAAAAATTAATACCGAGTCCAAAACAAATCCAAATCCTGTGTAAAAATCAAATTCAATCGATTCCTTTGTCTCCAGTTGATCACATTTTTAAGATTTTCAAAATAGAAATCGCCCAAGCTCAGATCTTTATGTTCACTTTCAAGCTTTGTCGAGTCCATCAAACTTGTTCGATATCCAATACTTAGCTTCATCGCAGCAAGTTTTTCAATCGCACGCTTTCTGTCTGAATCATTAAATATCTCGGTTATCATCAAACGTCTTCTAAGCTCATCTTTGATTGACTGAGCCAAGTCTTTCACCTTAAAATGCAAAGCTTACAATTACATTGATAGAATTTTTTTTATCGATGATACCTTTTCTATTATTTTATCGTTCTTATTTTTTTTCAAATATTGATAGCCTAGTGCAAATCCAAAAAATTGTTTGCTATAAAGGACGCATGGTCTTTCATTGTTCACTCTAAAAAAAAAATCCATTTAAGGTTATAGTAAGAAGTGTTGATACAGTGAACCGTACTTGACACCAACTTCGGTTAGTCCAATATTGTCTGAGAATTCTTTCGTTAGTTTACTGTGAAACTCTTCAACAAAATGTGTCGTCATGTAATTAGCTGAAATTATTTAAAATGAGTTAGCTACTTATTTTTTAAAATTTTAAGATGATATAGGTATGAGGAGTTATTTTAAATTTTTAGGATCATCATTTTTGTAAAAGTCAAAATTTTATTCTATAGAATACGTAGACATACCACGTGTTAACTTTTTAAAGCCAGAGAGAAGACTGAGAGAGCCAGATCGCATGAATACACGTGCTGCCATCTACTCCGAGTAACGGTATTTGGAACTATTCCTTAGTCAGTTTGTGTTCCTTTCTCCACCGTTCTACACTCGGAACGTCTGCCATAGAGAAGGTTCTCTCTGTCGAAACATACTACTTATCCTATGCTCATGAGAGAGAAAAAAAGCGTTCCGAGTATGTTTCGACAGAAAGAACCTTCTCTATGTCTTTAGACGTTCCGAGTGTAGAACGGTGGAGAAAGGAACACAAATTGTCTAAGGAATAGTTCCAAACACTCCTAGTCGGAGTAGATGGCAGCACGTGTATTCATGCGATCTGGCTCTCTCAGTCTTCTCTCTGTTAAAGCTTTTAATTGCCAAAGCTTCAGCACTAATTTTATTCTTTACAAGGATTAAAACAATTGACGAAAAAAGCTTCTAAGCAAATTTTTTTTAATTTAAAAATTGTTTTCAGCCGTTACGACTATATACACTACTGTACAAAATGGATCAAAGCAAATTCAATTCGAAACATAAAAGAAACTATCAGTGACAATAATTTTTGTGATATTAAAATTCAGTTAACATGGAGGTAAACACACAGAAGCAGGTAATCTTTCACTTAAGATGTGTCTAGCAAACATTTCGTTGGCATATTTATGTTTCCATCTTCCTCAGGCAACTAGAAGTTAGAATACAAATTACTAATTGAAGAATTAAAAAATACTCCTAATAGATTATAAATAATTGATGAAATGATTACAACAAATGATTTGACTTTCGTTTCATAGTTTTTTTTACTGAAAATTGTCACAGAACATTTAAGAAACGTTAAGCTCCATATAGAATTTAAGACGTCCTTTATCCTTCTAATTTTATTTCAAATACATAATCATTCTCTGTTAATCCTATTAATTATATCGAAGCAAATATGGTCTAAATATAAACTCTATTTCGTTGTTAATCCAGTGCAATAGCGAATAAAAAGGGAAAATCTCGCGATAAAAGATAAGACCAGTGCTTTTAGCCTTTGAAAATGGTAAGTGAAAAAAATTATAGTAGGATGAAACCCATTGCAAATAAATTATTTTATAATAATGCTTCAAAATACCTTAAATTAATGAAAAAAGACGTCACACACACTACCACGCGTTTGACACACACAGACACACAATACACACAAATATGTAGATTTTTAAATCTCAGTTGTTCAATTTGACCACAGACTTCAACCATTTTTTCCAAATGTCATTATTTAAACAAAATATTGTGAGAGGAATTTAAATTTTGAAATTGTAATTATTGAAATTGAAGGAAACAAATTTAACCGATTATTTGATTATTGAGTAATATTATTAAAAATATATTTAAAAGATACGTATAACTTCAAATACACAACGTTTCAACCATTTTATTTGGTCTTCAGCAGGTGTTTCTTGATTATTATATAACGTATAAACAATTCGTACTATATTCTTTTGGCAAAATCATTCAAATAAACTACACAAAAAATTAATTTAAGTAGGTAGGTACTATTTGAAACAAAAAAGCTTAGCTTAATTCAAAGTTTTAAACAGAACTTATGCTGCCTATATCCATGTTTTTATCTTTGGCTTTTAAATGAAAAAATCTAAACATAAAGCTACTTTTGTTTTACTTTTGAACGTAGGAAACTCACTTGAAATTACTTCCGATGTTTCATAGTCATATTTTTTTTTTGTTTGTCTAAAAAATATTTCAGAATACTGTAATTTGAATTAACATACAACATTATAAAAAGAAAAATATCTGCTGCGTGGCCTCACAGTACTTTCTTTTACTTTCATTTATGAAACTCGCTGTTGCTTAAAAGAAATATATAAGCACCTTATAACTATACATAGCAGAACTATATGCATACAAGTATACAACATATATGTATTTATGAATTCCCAACCATCACCCCAGAACCGTCCTTAATCGAATTTTCCCAAGAAAAAGTTTAAAATAAAAGTTTTAGCCATTAATAAGTCTCAGAACTATCATAAGCTTAAAGAAAATCTTTGCAGCCGTTTTCAAAAAAATTTGAAAAAGCTGAAAAACTCCGAGAATAAAGTGGAGCTTTCGGTAAACCGATTTCAACTAAAAGCTTCACGGCAAAACAATATATAATATGAAGGAAAATTTCCAAGTTTGGTAAAATTCGGAAAAGCGTTCGATACGATATGGCTGTCACACACAGACATGTTTCTAAAAACTACTTTTTTGCACTCAGGGGACCTCAAAACATGTATGATATGAACGAATTGATATTTAGTTTTGAAACTTTTAGAGAATAATCTGAAATAATTTTGTAAAAGATTTATGGGAGAAAAAAAAAATACATATTTTGAAACCTCTACACCTATTTCCTTCCTTAACTTAAAATAAATATTTTAATCATTATATGATGCACTTTCTTTAAATGAACCTTGAAGAAAAAATTAGTCAAGAAATTATTTTCCAAACATTCGCAAATGCAATTCATTATCTGCTGTAGTTAGCTTAGTAACTAAAGTTTTTGAGGCAGTTACAAGTGAAGTGTACGAAAAAGTGTAGTAAAAATTGTAACGAATTATGGTCGAATTTTGATCACTGGGCGACCTCTAGTACTAGTTAATGTAGTAAAATTAACAAGAAATGTTGTTAAATCTACAACACATCATATGAGCTTTTTGAGATCTTAAATTTTGAAATATGTTCTCACCCAAAACGTGAAGCTTGTCCATTGAATTTAAATACGACATCAAGTTTTTGATACTATCCCACATTGCTATACCAATTTTCATACTGGAACTCACTGGCACATTAGTGCCTTGAAAAATAATTTTAAAAAACTCGACCCAATCAATCTGCAAACGTAAACATCCTTGAAACATTTCAACTATAAATTTGACCTCATATTACTTTAAAAGTGGAAGATAAATTTAGGGAATCAGTTTCTTTTTGTAGCTTTTTAATGGTTGTTATTTGGAAGTCCTCAACGCCACTTCGCACATTTGAGAGCTTTACCAGTTCCATTTGTAATGTAGCGACATCTTTCATCATATCGATTCCCGTGGTCAACGTTTCCCGTATACTATCTTTGCTTCCACGATCTTTGTAATTCTCATACATTCTGTTAGCCTTTTTTGCAAACTTATCTGTAAAGACTGTTTGATTATCGGTATTATGCACCGAAAAGAATGCCATCGATCCCGTGATCTAAAATACGATCTAAACTTTTGTATTGATTTTAAATGCACTTGACTTACAAATGGATGTAAATGACGTGGTGTTTCTTCATCATGATGAACTTGAACGTTAAAAAATGGAGCGATATCATAGTATCGAATCATTTTAGCAACAACACTCCACAGATTGAAATTTTTTACCGACCAATTTGGATTTGTAATTGGACTACCGCCTAGATCATTGTACACTTTCAAAATTATTTCAGAAACATTTGTTACATCCTCTTTGGTAACTAAATGAAACAAATCGCAATTAGATAGTAATGAAAAAATTTAATGAAAATCTAAACCTTTTAAACATGATGAATAAAATTGTTTCATTTTCTTTATTCCATTTGGTTCGGATGATTCAGACTTGGTACTTAAGACTGTTAATAGTTTCGAGTTAAGGTCTTCATTCATTTCACTTAGAATATTGGTAGCGAATCGTAATTGGCTGTTAATTAAACGTTCGCCACATGTGAATTGGTAAAAACTTTTACAAGGATCGAATGTGAGATTCATCGTTTCCATGAAGAAATCAACTTAAAATGAAGAAAAGTTTTAATTGAATTGATTAAAAAACTTTAAGTCAATCATTACCATTGCGTTTACAAATGTTTGTGTCACAAATTTTATCCTCGGAATGCACTTTTTGTAGTAATAAAATGGAATACACTACATTGAAATACCTTAAACAAATCTAGTTAAAAATCGAATAAATATGACTTAGTAATTTTTTTACTTTATCCTTTGAGAACAAAACATTTTGCTTTTAATAAAATGAGTTAAAAAAATCTTCGCTAATGTATAAATCTTTGCGCAATAAATGTAATTTACGAAATTTTTCAATTAATTTTATTTCATGAAAAATTATACCCATGTAAAATAAATCGATTAATTTTTAATTTTAATTTTTTTCTTCAATGCTGAGAGGATTAATATTAAAATTTATGACATCTTTTATGGATATTTACTTGACCTTTCATTGAAAATGGATATTGAAATCACTGAAGCTTAATTACACGATTTTGATTGAAATGTTTGGATGGGTTGGATATTTTATAAATAAATATTATAAAAAAATGAAAAACCGTCTTCAAAATATATAAAAATTCTTAAACAAGAAATGCACTAAAAAGTAACAAAATAATGGCGTATCCTTGCAGTATCTACAACTTACAAATTATTAGGATGATACAATGTACAACTATTGTTATTTTTGGAGTTGGTGTCAGCCAAGGAAATACGACTATATTGGTACTTAGCAAAAAACGAGAATACCTTATGATTAATTATTTTTCAAATGAACTTTTAAACAATATACTCGAACTGTAACAATCTCTAGCGACCTTTAAACTGCAAAATACCAATTACCAACTAAACCTTTTTACAATTTTTACAAAATATTACCATTAATATTTACTTTCTTGACTGACACCAACTCCAAAAATAACAATAGTTGTACATTGTATAATCCTAATAATTTGTAAGTTGTAGATACTGCAAGGATATGCCATTATTTTGTTACTTTTTAGTGCATTTCTTGTTTAAGAATTTTTATATATTTTGAAGTCGGTTTTTAATTAATTTATAATATTTATTTATTTCTCGCGTTTTAGTGATCTGAAGTTTGATAACTGATTTTATTTTCTTGAAAATGGTTAACCTTCCAAACGCGCTGCTCATATGAGGCAGCGCCGTTTAATATTAAAAGTTACTACATCATCCCTTTTTGCTCTTAAGGGTTGAAATTTTTTGCTTTTAAATTAAATAAAACTAAGTGGATTATTCTTTCAAACAGAAAAAATTTTTTCAAAATTCGGTTAAATGTCACTATTTCATCCCCTATTTTCATCCTTAAGGGGTGGATTTTTTTCTTCAAATTGAAATGTGAACAATTTAAAGGTACGTTGTACGTAATAGAAACAAAATTATCAAAATCGGGTTAGCCAGAAAAAATTTATAATATTATTTCATCTCTAATTTTTAACCTCTTATGAGTGGAGTTTTTTTTTTAATGGATAGGAGATTAATTTAAAATTGTGTTCTACAAATAAAAAAAATATATCAAAATCGAGCTATCCAATAAGAAGTTAATATTTCATCCCTTAGTTTTCAACCCTTTAGAAGTGAACGATTTCCTTCAAATTAAAACTGGACCCCACGAAAAGCACCAGCTTTCAAATAAAAAAAGAATTATCAAAATCGAGCTATCCAATTAGAAGTTAGTAGTTCATCCCTTAGTTTTTAACCCCTTAGAAGTGAACGACTTCCTTCAAATTAAAACTGTTCTACACGGAAAGCATCAGCTTTCAAATAAAAAAAGAATTATCAAAATCGAGCTATCCGATAAGAATTTAATATTTCATCTCTTAGTTTAAAACCTCTTAGAAGTGGAAGATTTTCTTTAAATTAAAATGGGACCATTCGGGAAGCACCAGCTTTCAAATAAAAAAAGAATCATAAAAATCGCTTCATCCAGTCGGAAATGCTGAAGTAACAAACATTAAAAAAAAAATACAGTCGAATTGAGAACCTCCTCCTTTTTTTGAAGTCGGTTAAAAAGGTAAAAAGGTCTCGCAAATATCAAGTATTTTTTTGTTTTGAAAAATATCACATTTGATTGTGGGTTGGGGAATGATATATGCCAAATCGCATGACATCTTACCAGAGGGAAAGGGATGGGATTTCAAAAATCGCAAAAAAACGCCTCGCGCAATTAATGGATACCCCCTAAAATAGCTGTACGGTTTTAAATGATATTTGGTATGAAAGATTTTCAAGTCCTAAAGGAAGAAAAAGAGTTACTTTTTTACTAAAAATTGTATAGAAGCTGATGTGAGACAGCTAACATCTCTTTCTTGAACAGTAATTTTACGAATTTTGATAAACTTTCTTTGGATCTAAAGTCTGAAAGTATCTATCATTTTTTTTTCTGTCAAAATAGATTAATTTTTATATTTCGTGAGCGGGTATCAGCTAGTATACGGTATATGAATAAACTCTACTTTGCAAACAAAAATGTCGCCTTTTATTTATGAATGACAAATGTTTACTATAAGTCTTATGACCAACTCTTTGTTCATTCATTTAAGCTTAATAATACTTAGTTTTGATAGCCACATACATTTTGTAAGTTGTAAAACTATAAGCTGGAGGCTGGCGTATACAAGGCCTTAAATACACAGGTAGTAAGTACACGAGTAATATTTTAATTACTAACCTACCTGATCCTTTCAATCCTATCCCATTCATAAAACGTGTCATAACATTACACTATCACTTATTCACAAACTATAAAATGTTAATGTGGAAATCCTCAACGAAAAAAAGCTAGCATTAAATAAATAAGTGACAGAAATCTAGGTTGAAAATTATCATATTATAATGTCTTACGTTAAAACCTGAGAAGTTCTATTCTTTTATATGTATTTTGTAAATCAATAAAAATATCGACACTTAAACTATACCATCTAAAAAATCTCTTTCGGAGTCTTTATTTAATCAATTCTTTAGGTAATCATCATTGAAAGCGATACGAATTCATGTTGTAAGCTTTCATTCATTGCTTCCAAAATAATTTATATTTGTAAAAGATTATCCCAGTTTTACATTTCTTTGACACTTGAAAAACTTCAAAAAAATATTTAATTCCCATTAAAATTTTTATACCTTAATCATTTACATACGAAAGTAGTTATTCAATATTTTAACACAACTTATAGGTATTTAAAAACTATAATACTTCAATTTAAAAAAAATGTATCCAATTAACATTCAATACAGTAAATGTTTTGAGATTAGAAAAGAGTGCATTTCCTGTGGAGTTTTTCAGGACAATTAAACACTTTGTTAAAATAAGGCGAGTTAAAATAACTTCCTAAGATGCGATAATGATTGGGACAATGTTGATCTCGTTTGACACTCATTGAAAAGTGGTCCACTGAAGTCAATTGGCAGTTTAACTAAAACAATGTCAAAATTAAAATCCTAGTTATGCCGCGTTCACACGGTTCAACTTGAGTTGAACGATAATTTTCAATCTTTTAGACCGTAGCGGGGTAAGCGACGCGAGAAGTGAAGCACAAGCGAGTCGAATTGGAAGCAAATTGAGGAGAATTGTTGTGACAAAATGTTTGACTCATGCCGCGTTCACACGTTTCAACTTCAGTTTTCTTTCAATTCTGCTCAATTTGCTTCCAATTCGACTCGCGTGTGCTTCACTTCTCGCGTCACTTACCCCGCTACGGTCTAAAAGATTGAAAATTATTGTTCAACTCAAGTTGAACCGTGTGAACGCGGCATTAGATAAAGTACTTGACTAACAGATGATAACGCAATGAAGAACAACTGAGACGGCGTGTATTTCGACAGGACGCCTGGAAGGCGTTGATCTTTATTTCTTTTGACTGTGTTTCGATACGCTTCATATGCCACTGTTAACCCATCAATATCAGCGATATTTTCTCCAAGATTTTGACTACCGTTAATCTACAAGGAAACTAAATTAACAACTATTTGTAATATCGAAATATTTCAACCTTTAAATGTTGATATTTCGTGTTATTAAGTTCTTCTAACTCTAAATTACTGTAGTAATCAATCACACAATTGGCTCGTTCCTGATATATTTTATAACTTTTCTGTGATAACCACGAGTTATGATTTCCATATTCATCATATTCAATTCCTGTGTAACCAAAACTATGCAATATTTCATGGCCGATCGTTTTACCGATTATTCCAAAATTGATTGCTCTGAAAATTTATCTTATCAAAGGCAATGTTAATAATTTAGGCCAGTCAAAATCAACAATAAATTCGCAAAACATGATCCATCTCTGATTTTTTAGTATGTTGTGGATTCAATTAGGGCTATATATTCTCAACGTTGCAACTCTCAAAATTTTTATACGGGAAAACCCGTGAAATATTTGAACTTATTTCAGATTCTGCTCGGTATCTCCTAATCCAAGGATTTTTCTTCGAAGGCTATTTTGTACGGTTTTTAAGAGCATTAAATTTGTTACAATTAAGCCCAACTGGAGCTTTGCACGTCAATCGGTTGCCGAGTTAGAAAATAGGTCAGTTCTTTTCAAAAATTGAAAATTTAGACATTTTTGGATCAAGTTTGTGTCGAAAGCAGCCCCCTACAACTCCACGTTACAGAAAATGGCCCTATTTTGTCACTGCTTGCAGATAGCGCTAGTAGTACAGTTGCACAAAGATTTTTATGGAGATTAGAAATAATTTTTTTTTTTAAACGTCAGGCAATTTATTTTTATTGTTATCATTGTTATTGTTATTTTATGAGAATTATGATGAAGTTGGCATTGGTGACTACCAGCGCCACCCAAAGGTACTAAAACATGCGACACTAAAACGGTCACTTTTTTAGTCTTTCTCGCATTTAAGTGACAGGGGGCTGGTCGAAACCATTGATTTTAATTAGCCTTAAATAAAATTTAGAACGGGGTCTGTAAGCTTCGTAGTTCACCTTAAAATCTTAAAGATCTCATATAAGATACAATCACATTGGGGTGAGTACTCCAGTATTGGTGGATCTTCAGGGTTGTCTTGAAGCTTGTCACCGTCGTCCTTTTCAGGGAAGATAAGGGCAGCATTCCTGCACATTTCCCCAGAGCAGGTAGCACATATCACAGAACACCTAAGTCTTGCTTTCAGGTAAGTGCAGCCACCTCTGCACCCCTTCTTGCATTTACAAGAGATGCATTTTAGGAGCTTTGCGGGGGCAAGAGCTTGCCGACTGGCAATGTGGATGAGTCCAGCTGAAGTCATGCATATATTAAAATCACGTCATGCAATAAAAAAGTGTTTACGTACATTTCTGGAAAAATTTGATTTTACCTTATATGGGTTCTCTAAGATTTTAAGGTGAACCACGAGGTTTACAGACCCCGTTTTGCACTTAATTTAAAGCTAATAAAATGGCCTACAAATTATATTCAAGAAGTTCTGCTCGTAGGATCAATGGTTTCGACGCAACTTCGATCCAAAAAAGGTTTAAAACTAAAATTTTTCAAAAGACTGGTCTATTTTCAAAGTGCCGTAGCTCAATAACTCATTGACGTGCAGAGCTCCGGTTGGGCTTATTTTGAAACATATTTAATGCTCTTAAAAAACGTAAAGCGTAACTTTTGAAGAAAAATGCATGGATTAGGAGATACCGAGCAGAATCTGAAACAAGTTCAAAACTTTCACGATTTTTCCCGGATAAAAGTTTTTCCACAACTTTTTGAGTTGCAAACTGGAGAATACATAGCCCTAATAGGTTCAAACAACGTACTGTAAAATCAGAGATACACCATGTTTTGTGAATTTAGTGATTTTTTATAACCACTTACTTACAAAGGTCTGTCCAATTGAAATCTCGGAAATCCAATGTAAGGGTGGAGTAAGACTAGAAATAATAAAACTATTAAAAAAAAAAACTTATTGCACCAGAAACGTACCAAAAGCATTTTCCGTGTGTCGATTGAATGCATTTACTTCCAGAATTGATCGTTGACTACAAATTAAAATCAATTAACACTTGCCAGTTAGACCAGAGTTTAGGCCTTTAAAAATGGTAAAAAGTGAAAAAAATTAAAGTACAATGAAACCCATTGAAAAAGGAAGCAAATATAACAAAAATGAAAGGAAAAATAAATTACGGCCGATCTGAGGTGGGGACGTGGAAAAGGGGGGTGTTTTTAAGGGTAGAAACGATTTATCTCGATTTCCGACAAAACTACAAGTCCTATGGAAAAAGTTAAATGACAAAGTTGTAGGTAATAAGAAGATTTACAACTTTTGTGCTAACACTTTTTTCACGTAATCTCAAAATTTAGTGAAAATTTCCAATAACCAAGTTCTTAGTTTTTTATTTTTAACTTTAAAAAAAAAATTTTAAGAAATTTTGTAAAAATTTAACTTTTTAATGTCCCAAACACACTGTAATTTTTTTTATTTAAAATATTTATTTTTTTCACCTTATAACGACTTTATATCGAAAAAGCATTTTAATTTTCAATCGAAAATTCTCACGTCAAAACATCTAATTTTTTTTAAAATCAGTGAGCTTTTTGTTTGTTGAAATTTCTACTTTCTGATGGTGCAAAAATATATACGTTACAACGTTAAATATTCACAGAAAATGCAATAATTATAGTGTAAATTTTAATAAATTGTTCATAATTGAATTATGTACAATTTTGAGCAATTTATTAAAATTTACACTTTAATTATTGCATTTTCTGGGAACATTTAACATTGTTATTTGTATTTTTTTGCACCATTAAAAGGTAGAGATTTCAACAAACAAAAAGCTCACTGATTTTTAAAAAAATTAGATGTTTTGACGTGAAAATTTTCGATTGAAAATTAAGGTGCTTTTTCGATATAAAGTCATTATAAGGTGAAAAAAAATAAATATTTTAAATAAAAAAAAATGTCAGTGTGTTTGGGACATTAAAAAGTTAAATTTTTACAACATTTCGTTTAAATTTTTTTTTAAAGATAAAAATGAAAATCTAAAAACTTGGTTATTGGAATTTTTCACATAAATTTTTATGTTATGTGAAAAAAGTCAAAGTACAAAGTGTGTAAATCTACTTATTATCTACAACTTTGCCATTTAACTTTTTTCCATAGGACTTGTAGTTTTGTCGAAAGAAAAAATGTCTACCCTTACCTCTCCCCCTTTTTCCACTTCCCTACCTCAGATCAGCCGTAATTTATTTTTTCTTTCTTTTTTTGTTATATTCTCTTCCTTTTCCAATAGGTTTCATCCTTCTATATTTTTTTTTCGGTTCAAAAATTATCTACTCTCGTCTAAGTGGCCGATTAACGTTTAATTACCTGCTCCAATACAACTCTAAATTTTGTGATGCAAGCAGTTTAAATCGATTTAATTGTTTCCATTCCATGATACTTTTGAAATTATCAAAAAAATCATCGCCAAGCACCAGATTTTCGTATTCTTTTTCTATGTGTGTTGCATTGACTTGAAAATCTCGAAAGCCGATAATTTTCCTCATTCGCCTCAATATGGTTAGGGCTCTGTTTCTGGATTCGTCATCATAAATTGTTGTATTACTCAAATGAGTTTTAACCTCGTTTACGATTGCCTCGGTCATTTTTGTCAACTAGAATATTACACTTCAAAAAAAGTTAGGTGAAAATTTAGATAGTATTTTACCTCTTCTATAGCCGTGTCATTTTTATATTCTTTCAAATATTGGTAGGTTAACGCTCCACTTAGATGCTTTAGAGTAAATTTGAGACAAACCAATTTTTTCTTACCTCTATAAAAATAGGATATTAATAGGATCATAGGATAATCTTCCTCTTTAAAACTCCAAAAATAGGACCAAAATCATCTTATTATTATCATTTTGATTGAATAACTTACTTGTAAATTTCAAAGTCTTGTTTTATTCGATCATGGTACCTTTCAACAAAGGACGATGCCATATGAACAGCTAAAAATTAAAAATTACAATTATTGATTTATACGATCTCCAACAATTTACCAATGTCTTTGATGCTTTGTTTATTGATCAATTTTAAAATATTTTTTAGTACTTCCATGTCATTAATCATAATTTTCATATCTGAAGTCATAACCACTTCGGTGCCCTTAACGATTGCCTTAAAAAATTCGAGCCAGTCAATCTAAAATTAAATCTGTTACTAAGTGGAAATTACATAATTAAGAGTTGAGAACTTTTTTTTCTGGTGCTAGTTCCAGTGCATCAGTTTCATTTTGTAACTGTGCAATGGTGTACAGATTGGGTGTTACATTTTCATTTAACGAATCTAATAATTTGATTAGTTCAATCGCAAACATTGCAACGTTAAGGAAATCGGTTGTATTCATTACATTCAAGAACGGTATCAGAACCGTTGGGGGAGCCCTGCTTCGAGAGTTTGCGAAAAGTTTTTCAAGATTATGCGCATAATTTTTGGTGATTAATCTTTCGATCGTTCCATTTGTAAATTCTTTCGATGAAAATAAAGTGTCTTGGGCTATAACCTAAAAATAAATTTAATAAAAAATATTTTTTTAAGAAATCGTACCCTTACTGAAAGATATAAGACCCGATGTCTTTCATATCCATGTACAATTGTTACATTCAAAAAAGTTTCAATTCCATACGAACGAATAAATTTACCAACGATTTGAGGCCATGAAAAACTTTTCTCCCATAACATAAGATTTTTCGTTGGTAAATCGAACATTTTATCAATTATATTCCATGTGGAATCGATCCATGTGTCTGGTTCTTCATCTTCAACTAATAACAAGACTAAACAATGAAATTTTCTTTGTTTGAGTGGTGAAAATCAACCATTTACACATGACGTGAAGAATTTTTTCATGGATTTCACTGCGTTTAAATCTTCGGGTTGGGATTTGGCTCCTAATATTTGTAACAGTCGACGATAAAACGTTTTTCTTATCTTATACACACGACTGTTGGGTTTTCTTGTTGAATTAATTAGAGTTTGACCACAGGTGAATTTGTAGAAATCGTTGCATGGATCGACATTGAAATCCATTTTCTTTGCCAAGAACACCACTAAAAATGCAAATGAACATTCAATGAAGGGTTTGAAATATTTAATGATTTTAAATTCATTACTGTTTTGATGGCAAATTTTTGTTTCACAAATATCGCCACTTTCTTCACATCCCATTTCTTTAACAGTAAAAGCAAGGAATAAAACCAAAGCTGCACAGAGAAATCTATGAAAAAATTAAAAAGTTTGATTAAAATATGAATAAAATTTTGAAATTCTTACAAAATTTTCTTTAGTATGTTCATTTTGAGTTAGAAAATATAATTGATTTGTTTTTAATTTTGAAGTGGATTTAAAGTAAATTTTATTCAATTGGGACCGTAAAAAAATTTAGATTTTGATTTTATAATAAATTATGTAATCAAAAATGATTTCATAACATTGGAAGGAACATTAGAAGCTTGAAATATTTTTCATTAACTTTTCGCTCTTAATTTCTCTAAAAATGTGTGTTATTAATGAAATTAAAATTAATTATTTGCACATATCAAATAATGCAAATTTGGAGTGTTACGAATCGTAACATTAGATACGAATTTTACTTACATGAATCACGTATGGATTAAAACAACTCATTTCGGAACCAAATCGATTAGTTTTAGACACTAAAATTTGAACACTGTACTCCTATTATAACCATTTTAATGTGGAAAATTGGAAAAAGAAGGGATTTAAAATTGACAATCGTTAATTGTTCCATTTTCATCTATATGTAAAAATAAATCACAAGTAGTTTTAAGTTAATTTAATGTTAAGTTAAAAATTACCTCCCTGTTTCGTGGAAAACAAAGATAAAAAATGTGGAAATAAAATGCATTATTTAAATTTAAAACATTGACTTGAGTTTTCTTAAAACAACGGCCGATTCTCTTCTGCGAAATACCGTTCAAATAATGTGGTAGATATCAGTTAAAACACGCAAATAATTAATCATTAAAAATAACTCAATAATCAAATAATCAGTTACTTAAATTAGTTTGTTACAATTTCAAAATTTAAATTTTTCTCACAAGACTATTTGTCTAGGTCAGTGGTCGGGGAACTTTTTTTGTACCATTACCCGAAAATAATATTGCATAAATCGATATTAGTCCAGGCAAACTAAGCCAGAAAATGATAAATAAACGAAAAAAGTCATGTAGTTCCAATTTTTTCGGAAATATATAGGGGAGGGTCCCCTGTACCCGCAATAAAAAATCCCCTGCGATCGGGGTGCCGCGGGGGGTGGGGGGGAAGATTTAAAGGGACCTTCCCGCGGTTGCGCGCGCATATCTCAAAGACGGTGCGTCGTAGAAAAAAAACCAAGATATAAAAAATGAAGCTGACAAAATTTTCTATAATTTTCCTTCTTATATTATTTGAAAAAAAAAACAACCGTTTCCGAGATATCCTCTCTGGAAAATGGGAAATTTTTTGAAAGTTTGTTTTTTTTGCCATACTTGTCCTAACTCTTTCCAACATTTTTTTACACTATGTTGTGAGTTGGAAAGTTGTAGAAAATTTAATTTCCTTCAAGAATATATACACATTTGCCAATTTATCTTAAACTGGTCAAAAGATATAGCAATTTGAAGGGTGTGGAAAATGTCGACACTACAGCCATAAATAGATATAAAAAAATGAAAACCCGACTTCAAAATATATAAAAATTCTTAAACAAGAAATGCACTAAAAAGTAACAAAATAATGGCGTATCCTTGCAGTATCTACAACTTACAAATTACTAGGATGATACAATGTACAACTATTGTTATTTTTGGAGTTGGTGTCAGCCAAGGAAATACGACTATATTGGTACTTAGCAAAAAACGAGAATACCTTATGAAAATTATTTTTCAATTGAACCTTTAAACAATATAATCGAACTGTAACAATATCTAGCGACCTTTAACCTACAAAATACCAATTTCCAACTAAACTTTTTTACAATTTTTACAAATTACCATTAATATTCATTTTCTTGACTGACACCAACTCCAAAAATAACAATAGTTGTACATTGTATCATTCTAATAATTTGTACGTTGTAGATACTGCAAGGATACGCCATTATTTAGTTACTTTTTAGTACATTTCTTGTTTAAAATTGTTTATATATTTTGAAGTCGGTTTTTCATTTTTTTATAATATTTATTTATTTCTCGCATTTTAGTGATCTGAAGTTTGATAACTGATTTTATTTTCTTGAAAATGCTTAACCTTCCAAACGCGCTGCTCATATGAGGCAGCGCCGTTTAATATTAAAAGTTACTACATCATCCCTTTTTGCCCTTAAGGGTTGAAATTTTTTGCTTTTAAATGTAATAACAAAACTAAGTGGATTATTCTTTTCAACAGAAAAAAAATTATCAAAATTCGGTTAAATGTCACTATTTTATCCCCTATTTTCATCCTTAAGGGGTGGATTTTTTTCTTCAATTTGAAATGTGCACAATTTAAAGGTACGTTGTACGTAATAGAAACAAAATTTTCAAAATCGGGTTAGCCAGGAAAAATTTGTAATATTATTTCATCTCTAATTTTTAACCCCTTATGATTGGAGTTTTGTTTTTTTTAATAGATAGGAGATTAATTTAAAGTTGTGTTCTACAAATAAAAAAAGAATTATAAAAATCAAGCTATCCAATAAGAAGTTAATATTTCATCCCTTAGTTTTCAACCCCTTAGAAGTGGAAGATTTCCCTCAAATTAAAACTGGACCCCACGAAAAGCACTAGCTTTCAAATAAAAAAAGAATTATCAAAATCGAGCTATCCAATAAGAAGTTAATATTTCATCTCTTAGTTTTCAACCCTTTAGAAGTGAAAGATTTTCTTCAAATTAAAATGGGGCCACACGAGAAGCACTAGCTTTCAAATAAAAAAAGAATTATCGAAATCGAGCTATCCAATAAGAAGTTCGAATTTCATCCCTTAGTTTTCAACCCCTTAGAAGTGAACGATTTCCTTCAAATTAAAATGGAACCACACGAAAAGCACTGGCTTTCAAATAAAAAAATAATTTTCAAAATCGAGCTATCCAATAAGAAGTTAGTATTTCATCCTTTAGTTTTCAACCCCTTAATTTTTCGGTTAATAAAAGACCAATGTTATTGTTGGCACTTATTCCTTTTGAAACGTGTCGTAGGAACTCCACTGTCAAGTGTAGGTAATGCTTATGTTAATTAAAATGAATTCCCGAGATTACGTAGCCCACCCCCCCCCCTACCCCCATGCGCGAAAATTAATTTTCGTGAATTATTAAAATATTAGATTATCAACAAAGCTATTCACAATTTTGGCAATAATGAATTTGGAAAACTTAACTTTTTTTTTTTAATTTGAGTGCACCTCTTTGTTGTTTAGCGTTAATTGTTGACTTCTTCCCCTTTCTACTTCCGATTTCTACCTCATCAGTTACTGTGTTCTTTTTATCTTGGATTTTTACAAGCAATAGTTTATAGCCAAATCTTAATTGAATACTGCAATTCTCCAGTGTATTTGGTTATCAATTGGGCATAAGTAGTCTATAGATTTTAAAGTGCATATTTTCAATATTGGTGTCTCCAGAATGGAAAAGATGGAAACGTGTTTATTTTGTGACAACCTGGTGATGATGGCGCAGTAAGTGATTGGGCCTGCGTGAGCTGGAAAGGAATCAAATCATTGGTAAGTGCTAGCAAACTAGAAGAAATGATGTATTTAGAATAAAAACAACCGGTTGTGTAGATGTGAAGAAACTGTACACAAGAGTCCTGCGTTCTGATGCTAACAAGTCAATCGTAAAAAATACTTTTTACAGCATCTTAAGCCTTTTAAGCTTCGCATCTGTGCATCATCAATAAATTTTTTTGATTTTTTTATTACTAATTTTATTAGATCTATTGAAGCTTATAGAAGTCTATTGAAATCTATAATGAAATCTATATAATTTATTGAAGTGTATGAAATTTGTGGCGACGACATACATACATTGCACATTACACATAGCGATCAGTAAGTGTAGACAAGGCTTAAGAAAAATACAGAAGAACCACACCCTTTTTTACATAAGTTAAAATTCTTATTGACGTTCCTGCATATAAAAAATTATTTTATCCGCCATAACAACTTCTGAGTTACCTTAGTCTTTTCCCAAACCTATAGTGCAAAGATCCAGCTATTTTGCACATTCTTTAAACCGAAAATAACAATTTGTTCTTTAAATCTTTATGCCAAATACTGTTTTATTGACCGATCGTACCCTGTACAGATTCGACGACCCAACGCACTTGTTACAAATCGAGATGTTTTTGCTTCCTCCGTAAGTATACAAACTCTAAATTAACACTCTACTAATTATTTTTAGTTATAACAAATAAAAATATTACTTGATTCAAATAATAATACTAACAATATTTGAGTAGGTATGTAGGTAATCTGAGATAGAAAATTATTACAAGTAGGTATTATTTATCAAACTTTCTTTGAATGTATTATTAGTAAAAGAATGGATAAAAGATCCCTACACTATATTGTTAATAGGCCTATAAAAAAGTTCAAAAATTAATCAATTAATTTCTCTCTCAGGACCTTTTTTCTTGACGAAACCCATATTATGACATATATGTATATAAAAGTCATAAAGCAATAAATGCATTTACGAAATGCGCTGTCTATTACAAACCTGTCCCTGGATGACCTCATTTTGGTGGTGAGCGACAACTAATTTCTTTAAGCGACTTTTTTTAAATGAAAGATGGATAATAAATGCCCTAATCGCATTTTTAAAAAAAGGTGTAACTTTAAGGGTTGATATAAAAAACCACCCTCAAAAAATAAAAATAATATTTTTCATCATTTATAGATTTACAAAAATTCCGAAAAAATATATATTATGCGTTTTATCAATATCTACGTACAGTTTGAATTTCATGAAAAAATCTTCAATAGTTTACTAGAAAAAAAATTTTAACGTCTGGGGTAGTTTCCCCCGTAACTCCAATACAATGGGGGGTAACGGGTTGAAATTGTGCGACAATACGTTTTTCATGAAGAAGAATCAGCACACGGAAGCATTTTTTAAAAACCGCCTGGGGCACTTTTCTTATGGCTATTGGGCTAGAGCCTTTCTTTCCGTGTGTGTTTGATACGTCAATCCATTGCGTCAATTTGTATACCAAAGAAACACAATCTAAACAAGCGGATAGTACAATCCAAATGCATTGCTTACCGGGCTTACCCAAACTTCTTCACAGCCTCCAGAAAAAAAAAACTCCTAAAAATAAATCTCCAACATCACATTTATATTTTTAATCAGAGTATTAAAACATAAAGTTTGTTTTATTCTTACAATTTATCTTTGGTATAGCAATAAATAAAAATAACAATTAATCAATGTTGTAATAATATGTATAAATAAAATATGACGAACTTTTTTTTTTTCTTCTTCGTTAAAATCTGACATAAAATATTTACATAATTTATTATATTATATTATATATAAATTAACAATTTTTCTTTTGCTTTTAATCAAAATATATTAATAACGAAAGATATTCCAATTAAAATTCCTGCATTGAACGTTTCACCTCGACGATGTCGAGGGAATTTAAATGGAAATTCAAAGCTTACGTTTAGCTTAATAATAATCAACAATAGCGTTTATGACATCGTTTATTTTGCATTAAAACTTCACACTGTTGAATCATTCGAGATCATCTCGTCTATAATTGGTCCTTGATTACTTGAACTTGGTAAGTTTTCAAATTCGTCGTCACTTTTATCACCGAGATGTTCGAGGTTTTCAATCGCGTTCGGTGGCAAGCCTTCGGCTTGCATATCACGCACGTTTCCCGGTAGATAGTCCTTCCAACTTCGAAACAGGTAGCGCGTGAATTTCCGCAGTTGCCGGAACTTGCAGTAAGTGGCGCCCTCGGCCGATTCAAGTTGTTGCGTCTGAATCAAAAAACCCTTTTCCTTGAACGTCTGCTCGAGCTTTTCACGTTGAATTGACTTGCGAGTTTTTCGCTTTTTGTGCTTATGCACAAGACTTTCGGACGATGTGGGTGACGGAGGTGGCGCCGGTTCGGGGGCCAACAAAAAATGAGGTCGTACTGCCGGCGAGTTTTCCACTAAATGGGGTGGCAATGGCAACTTTTCACCGCTTGCATTTAAAAAAACGCCGGAACTTGAACAGTTCTGGGTGTTTGCTTGTTGTTGTTGAAGAGTTTCTCGCGGAAAAAATTCATAACCCCGCATACTTTTGTCACCCGTACCACTGTAATATCGGAAATTTCCGCCTGAGTCGACCGATAACATTTTTTTCTCTTGTAAACTCGGCTTGGCGCCCCCTGTGAACTTAAATTTACAAATACTGACTTCCGTCGCGGGATTGGTTTGGTTTTCTGATGGTATTGGAGGGATGAAGATTGCACTGCGTTTTCGTTTGGTGGGCGGCGGTGCCGCCGAAGAGCTTGCCGTTGATGGTGTTTGACTTCCACGTTTAACTTTCTCGCTGGTTTCTTCACCTTTTTTGACGACTGTCGATGAAGAACTACTTGCATTGCTCGATGGCCTCGATCCAGGACTTGGTAACGCATAGTTATTGTTCGCCGCCAATTTTTGATAGTAAAGCATTTGCGATTGCAATGCCATGGGATGAACAAAAACTCCAGCATTGGGCCAGAAAACATAACCCCCCGGCACGGCTTCAGTCTCGGGCGTGGCAGAATTTTTCTCGGAATTTTCCGGAGACGTAGACTCGCTGGTCTTAGCCGCGACTTTAATCTCATCGACAAATTCAACCTCGTCATCGCTGGGTGGTTCTGATTTCACTTCAACGGGTGACGTCGACTCATAGACATTATCATGTCGTCGCAATAACCTAATTTTCAACTGGTTCAAATCTCGAATGCACAAGTTCAGTGGTTCGTTTTGAGAATTTTTTGCGACAATTTCTTCCTTCTTTCGCGTTTCTAACGTTAAACGTTTCTCTAATAAGCTACTGATAATTTTGTTTTGAATATCACTTCGTAAAATCGGGCTTGGAGCGTCAGCCTTTGGCGATTCGACATCGACTTGAGTTTCTACCCGAGACTTGGCCATGGCCGTATTGTTCTGAGCCGGATTTCCAGGAATGATCGTTCCATAATTTTTATAGATCAAATGACAAATATCAGCTTTTTTGGGCTTACGCCCACGTCGAGGTTTACAATTATCCAAAGTCATTTCCCCCATATAAGGAAGATCGCAGTAATTCACGACACGACTCGGTGGTGGTTGAGACGGTATAGTGGCCGGGGGCGGAATTTTCCGCTTTCCATCACGTGTTGTTGTGGTTGTTGGCGGCACACCATCGACCACATGATTTTTTTGAATCTCGTTCTGCATGGCTGTAATTCGTTGCAACCACGATTTGATCGACTCATTGGGAAGACTCTCGTAAGTCACTTTCCCACCGCTCAAACTACCCGATGAAGAAATTTTCACCATGCCATTTTCCAACTCTTTCTTACCAACACTGATAACACTAACGGGGTCTTCGTCAGATCTTTCACAGCCAAGTAAACTTTTGCTCTCGTGCTTTTGAATCACGGACACCGCTTTGGACTCGTCCACTTTGGTATCATCTTCCTGTTTAATTCTGAAAATTAAAACGAAACATTAAAATAATATAAAGGAGTTTTTATTCGTGCTAGTACGAACTCTTTGTTAAACGGCCATAATATGGACGGTTGAAAATCGCCGTCGGGGGTCGTTTCGGGCGTGGACGTGGATGGAGATGGTTCGATCGATTCGCGTTTTACAATAACCGTCATTTCTGTGGCAGATGATTGAGGCTCTTCTTCAGACATTCCATCTGAGTCCATCACACAACCGCCAATCTGCATGGCTTTAAAAAAAATAAGTTAGGTTAGGTTTAAGAAAATGAGGTTAGAGTTCTTATAACCTATAAAATTTTAGGAAAAGTTAAGTTTTCCTATTGTTCTTACTAGTTTTGCTGGGGTGTCAAACATTATTTCATTATAAAAAGTGTTCTATTAACCCATCCTATGTTCACCTCTACTAACCTCAATATATGAAAAAATTACGTTTTAGATTATTTGATTTATTTGATTATTTTTCCTCAAACTTTTAAAAGCGTCTTTACACGTATCAAGGTTGGTTTTTAGAGGAAGTTGAAATCATTTTCCTTAAGTTTTTTTTTTATTTAAAATTCTCTTAGAACACAAAGATGAATGTTACAGGTAGTCCATTAAAGTTTTTCTCGCTGTTGCTATGGTAACCTAAGATTTTCTTCGTAATTTTACGAGATAAAGCTCTAAGAGTACTATAAAATTTGATCACGACTTAATAATACTGTACAAAAATACCAACGAGTCTGAAACGTTTGATTTGCAACCCATTTTTATCTACAGAAAAATTTCAAAGGACCTTCAACGAATTTTATTATTTTATAGTAAAGGAAGTATTGTAATTCCGAATTCGAGCTTTCACCAGAAATACATGCTTTGAGAGCCTCTGAGTCCGAAAAGCTGTTTTAAAAAAAATGTCTGTGTGTGTGTGTGGGACAGCCATATCGTATAGAAAGCCTTAACCGAATAACACCAAACTTGGAATTTGACTTTTATATTATACCTAATTGTGCCGCAAAGCTTTTAATTAAAATCGGTTAACCGGGAGCTCTACTTTATTCTTGGAGTTTTTGAGCTTTTTTAATTTTTTTCGAAAACGGCTCTAACGATTTTCTTTACACTTTCTACAGATGTTAGACTCATTATTGCCTACAACTTTTATTTGAAACTTTTTCCTGGCAAAATTCGAATAAGGACGCTTTTGGGGTGCATTTTGGGAAATTGTATTTGCATATAGGTTGTATGCATATTTATAGTTCTGTTTATATGTATAAAGAGCTTTTAAATTTCTTTTACCCAAAGTAAGGAAAAATACTGTGACGCCTCGCAGCAGATATTTTTATTTGAATTAAGAGCCAACTTATAATAACCATAGTAACGAAGGCAATAACTAAACAAACTATCTGAAACATTCTTTGTGTTCTTCAAACGTGGTGGTTTTTTGTAATTTATTCAAAATATTCTCAAAGTTCAAACTTTTATCAGAATCAACCATGAAAAGTATGAAACTGTCATCTAAATTTTTTTAGGTTAGGTATAACCTAAAAATCAAGAGTAATGATAAGTATTTTGTAATAACCTTAAAATAAGCATCTTGTGCTCCAATTATGATTGGAAATTTTTAAAAACTCTGGTAGTTAATTGAGGTTAATGTATTGCATAGTAGCATATCTACTAGAAATGAGATCAAAATTTTTAAAAACGCTTTTTCTAAAAAAATTTTGTTGCCAAGAAAAAAAATATTGAAGTAGTTAGTAGAGAGATTTTTTTTAATTTTAATTGGAAATTTCTAACAAAATTCTATAGCTTTGAAGATCAAAAATAGAGCAATTCAACATTTTTCTTCCACTTTAAGTCACATAAACTTTTGTATGGTGGTGTATCGTTATAATAATAAACTCTCAAACATTTTGATAATGCAAACGTGCGCTTGATAGTAATTTAAGCGCGTGTGCGTGCGCTTTATATTTAAAAAAAAATTTTTTTTTCCTCTTCAATCCGTTCGTACACATTTACACACATGTACGCAACTATGCAAAAGTATATGAGGCAATAAGCGCCACGTTTACTTAGAAAGTTGTTAAAAATAGACATGGAAATATAAGGGAATTTTATCAGCGGCCAAATCCCGCTGAGGTCTCCGCGCTTCCTTCACCAACCATCCCACATTCGTTCTCCCTCGCACACACTAACACCAGTGCGTTTGATATTCTTTCGGTTACGATCAAATTCCCGACTGTCATTGATGAGAAGAAAAAATTTAAATTTCAAACAATTAACAACAACAATTAAAACAAATTAAATAATTTGATGAGTTCATTTATTTCCCGTTTCTTGATCTAATTGATGAGTCGTTTTTAAGAATACGCAATAAGTATAAGTAAAGAACTTTTACCTTTGGATTGTTAGTAACGTCTATTTGTTGCACTGAGTACACTTAGATTCATTGGATTAATGGGAGAGAAAGAAGAAACTAATGAAGCAAACACATCGAGCAAATCACGCACTTTGGTTTAAGTAAAAATTTGTTCATTTTGACTAAGTTCGGGATTTTATTATCACTTCATTTGCAATTGGTGAGGACGTGGTTAAGCGATGTTTTCGTGGCGAAAGAACTATGGTAATCTGTTTGTTCTCGCGGCCATTTGAAAACGTGGTCGCTGCGCTTTTTCCCTGTAAGGCGACCGGCGTCACTCGGAAATAGACGGGCGTCTTGTCTTGGCCTAATAATAAGCGGGAGCGAACGCCCCCCGTGTATCGTCAGGCATCGGAGTCCATCGGGATCTATAGGCACTATATAGAGGTAACCCGAGATTCGACCAAATTAGGCTCTAGACGCCTAGAGCCACGTGCAATGGTAACGGCAGCGACGCGACGCGACGCCTCAACCCGACCAAAACAAACCGAACGGCCGAAGGCTATTTTTAACAAACGATTTTCGAGAGACGCGGACGCCGTTTTACGGCTTTTCCGTACTGATTTTCCTCGGATCGGATTTTATCGCACGCGGTGCGTTTCGTCTCGCTTCCTCCTTCCTCGGCTAGTTATTACAATAATATTTGTACCTTCATCGATGGCTATTTTCATTTAAAATTCATCGTCCGCGTTCATCTTTCTATCTTGTTCATATAGATTTAAGTATTTGTACATGCAACACATCTCGTAATACAGTTTCAGATAAAAGTCTTTAGCTATGATGGTCTTCTAGAATAGACCCATAATAAATAAATATTATAAAAAATGAAAAACCGACTTAAAAATATATAAAAATTCTTAAACAAGAAATGCACTAAAAAGTAACAAAATAATGGCGTATCCTTGCAGTATCTACAACTTACAAATTATTAGGATGATACAAGGTACAACTATTGTTATTTTTGGAGTTGGTGTCAGTCAAGAAAATACGACTATATTGGTACTTAACAAAAAAAAGAGAAAACCTTATGAAAATTATTTTTCAAATGAACTTTTAAACAATATACTCGAACTGTAACAATATCTAGCGACCTTCAAACTACAAAATACCAATTACCAACTAAACCTTTTTACAATTTTTACAAATTACCATTAATATTTATTTTCTTTACTGACACCAACTCCAAAAATAACAATAGTTGTACCTTGTATCATCCTAATAATTTGTAAGTTATAGATACTGCAAGGATATGCCATTTTTGTGTTACTTTTTAGTGCATTTTTAGTTTAAGATTTTTTATTTATTTTGAAGCCGGTTTTTCATTTTTTTATAATATTTATTTATTTCTCGCGTTTTAGTGATCTGAAGTTTGATAACTGATTTTATTTTTTTGAAAATGGTTAACCTTCTAAACGCGCTGCTCATATGAGGCAGCGCCTTTAAATATTAAAAGTTACTACATCATCCCTTTTTGCCCTTAAGGGTTGAAATTTTTTGCTTTTAAATGTAATAACAAAACTAAGTGGATTATTCTTTCCAACAGAAAAAAAATTATCAAAATTCGGTTAAATGTCACTATTTCATCCCCTATTTTCATCCTTAAGGGGTGGATTTTTTTTTTCAAATTAAAATGTGAACAATTTAAAGGTACGTTGTACGTAATAGAAACAAAATTATCAAAATCGAGTTAGCCTGAAAAAAATTATAATATTATTTCATCTCTAATTTTTAACCCTTTATGAGTGGAGTTTTTTTTTTTTTTTAATGGATAGGAAATTAATTTAAAGTTGTGTTTTACAGATAAAAAAAGAATAATCAAAATCGAGCTAGCCAATAAGAAGTTAATATTTCATCCCTTAGTTTTTAACCTCTTAGAAGTGGAAGATTTCCCTCAAATTAAAACTGGACCCCACGAAAATCACCAGCTTTCAAATAAAAAAAGAATTATCAAAATCGAGCTATCAAATAAGAAGTTAATATTTCATCCCTTAGTTTTCAACCCTTTAGAAGTGAACGATTTCCTTCAAATTAAAATGGGACCATTCGGGAAACAACAGCTTTCAAATAAAAAAAGAATCATCAAAATCGCTTCACCCAGTCGGAAATGCTGAGGTAACAAACATTAAAAAAAAAATACAGTCGAATTGAGAACCTCCTCCTTTTTTTGAAGTCGGTTAAAAAAGAATTACCACGATATCTTCATTAAAAACAAAGTAATTAACGTTTAAAAAAATGCGATTTTTAGAAGCTAAACGCGTTAAGCGGTCATTTTTCGTCGCTTTGATAGAGTGGAGCAAACGGTTTAATGCGCATGAGCTGCTTCAGAGAGAGTATTTCTCCTTCCACTGCCTACTATTTATTTCATATTTGAGCGTAGATTTAATAGTTAATGTAGTTAACTAAGTAGTTAACTTTTTAAAATTCTCTTTTAGCATTTTTTATATTTTACTGTCAATACAAATTCAAAATACATTTTTAAGTTACAACCGTTACAATAACCAAATTACATTTCAACGCTCCCTTTTATTATAACATATATATTTTTGTTAATCGGAAAGAGTTAAGTTGGCAAAATTAATTTTTTTTTATTTGCTCCTTAAATGCTCTTTCCGGATCCGCAATTGCTCCAGGTGTATAGTTAATAGTTAAGTAATTAATAATTAAACTTTTAAAAAAATGTCAATATCAAGAATTAAAATCGTTCTAAAACCCAAAATAATTTTTAATTGAAACAGTTGTTTTTTTAAGTTCTCTATCTGCTCTTTTCATTACGCAAATAATTGATCAAATTTTTGCACTATTTTTAATAATTAAATATTTTCAACTATTTATACATGTATTGTTTTACTATGTCGCCATTAACTGCCGTTGGATCTTATAAACATGAATAGTTTAAAAATTGAATTACTAATTAACTATACACCTGGAGCAATTGTGGATCCGGGAAGAGCATTTAAGGAACAATTTTTTGGAAAAAAAAATTAAAAAAGTGACTATTTTGAATTATACCTATATGTCAGCAATTTTTATTTTTGAATTTAAAAGTTTTGAAACAGTAATTATTAATTAACTAATGACTATACACTTGGAGCAATAGCGCACTCGGAAGGAGCAACTTCGGAGCAGTTTTTTGGCATATAGTTAAAAATGTTCTACGCTAAGGTCTTTCCGGTTATTTTTAATACAATAATTCTGTTTTCAATTTTTAAATGTTTTTCCTCTGTAAATTAAATATATTTTTAACATAATAACCTACGCAGACGACGTCGCGGGTATCAGCTAGTCTATCAAATAAATTAATTTCAGTCGTTTTGATAGAAATAATATAAGTTTGGTAGTTATAGGTAGTAGATATAACCAGAGGACTTTAGTTCTCTTCATAAAGTAAGATTCGTTAAAATCCACTTTGTCGTTCTTATAGGAATGATCAGTAACTGTTCTAAAGGAGCCGTACATTTGCCCAAGTTAAAAAATGTGCACTGTACAATTTGAAGATCTTGGACATTTTTATTATTAAGGATTTATCGTTGTAGATTTCCGAAATTATTTTTGCTTGAAATTTAGGCTTGTAAATAAAATTACTTTCAAATTCAATGCTTGATTTGGGTTAATATTTAAGTAAAGCGTCAGATTTTTACTGAAAGCTGTTACTCTACCCACATGAACTATGGACTTTTCCAGAGTTCAACATGCTACTATGCACAGAATAAAAATCTTAGATATAAGAAATTATGTTGAATTACCGCTGCGTTTTAGCGTACCAGAAACACAAATCAAAAAGCCAACATTTAAAACTGTTCCCAAAGAGTCGTGAAGTATTCCAGGATAAATTTCTTGAGTCACATTCGCATTTTTCATTGACGTAAAATTAAATAAACAATTGAAAACTTTTAACCTATTTGAAAAAAGTAATCAAGTTAAAAGTCTTAATACACGGCTCTATCCATCTAATAATCAGGATTGAAGACACTTTTTTATTAAAACCTATATGTATACAAATCCCCAACCTTCACTCCCGAAACTGTCCTTATTCGAATTTTCCCAGGAAAAAATTTCAAATATAACTTGTAGGCATCAATGAGTATTAGAACTATAGAAAGTTTATCGAAAATCCTTGGAGCCGTTTTCGAAAAAAATTGAACATGCTCAAAAACTCCTAGAATAAATTCGAACTTTTGGTTAACCAATTTTAACCAAAAGCTTCGCGGCACAACTAGATATATTATGCAGGCAAAATTCCAAGTTTGGTGAAATTCGAATAAAGCTTTCGATACCATATCGCTAACACACACAGACATTTTTTTAAAAACCTTTTTTTCGGACTCTGGGGACCTCAAAACATGTATTTCCGGTGAAAGCTCGGATTGATGCGAAGCGTCACAGAACTTTCTTTTATGAAACTCGCTGTTGGTTAAAAGAAATATGTATGTACGAATTCTCAACCTTCAACCCAGAACCATCCTAATTCGAATTTTCCAAGGAAAAAGTTTAAAATAAAAGTTGTAGGAATCAATGATCCTAAGAACTATAGAAAGTTTAAAGAAAATCGTTGAAGTCGTTTTTGAAAAAAATTGTAAAATCTCAAAAACTCCTTGAATAAAGTGTAGCTTCGGGTTAACCGATTTTAATCAAAAGCTTCATGGCGCAACTAGATTAGGCCAGTCATAATCAGCAATAAATTCACAAAACATGATGTATCTCTAATTTCTTAGTATGTTGTTTGGACCCATTAGGGCTATGTATTCTCAAGTTTGCAACTCTCAAAAAGTTGTGGAAAAATTTTTATAGAGGAAAAACCGTGAAATTTTTAAATTTGTTTCGTATTCTGCTCGGTGCCTCCTAATCCATGCCTTTTTCTGCGAAAGCTATTCTGTACGTTCTTTAAGAGCATCAAATTTGTTACAAACAAAGCCCAATTGGAGCTCTTCACGTTAATGGATTGCCAAGTTACAGCCATTTTTTTCATATATTGAAAATTTTAGTTTTAGACTTTTTTTGAATCAATGTTGCGTCGAAACCATTGACCTTACGAGTAGAACTCATTGAATATAATTTGTAGAAAAATTTAATTAGCTTTAAATTAAGTACAATGCCGGGCCTGTAAGCTTCGTAGTTCTCTCAAAATCTTAGAGAAACCATATAAAATAATATAATAAGTACTTTATTTGTTGTCGCTCTTATTGTTAAAATGGGTTTTAACCATTGATCCTATGAGCAGAACTTGTGATTATATTTTGTAGGCACATTAATAAGCTTTAAATTAAGTGCAGAGCGGGGTCTGTAAGCCTCATAGTTCTCTCAAAATCTTAAAAAAAAAACTATAAAAGATAAAATTGCGTTTTCCCAGAAATGTACCTAAAGATTTTTTTGTTGTATCAAGAGATTTTTTTTTTTGATGATTTATTGGACAAGTCACCAGAACAGCGATTCTTGAAATCGCTGAAGAGATTTTTAAACATGTATATCATGCCTCTCATCCGTCAACTCCTGTATCTTCCAATCAAAAAATCGTCGACCTCATTTGGATCCCATCTCTTATGGGAATCAAGGGAAATGAAAGAGCCGAAAACGAGGCCAAAAAAGCCACAAAACTGTCTCTATCCAGGGAAACGCCAGTTGGGGGTTCACTCGAGGTTTATAAAAGGTATCTAATCACCCAAGATTTATAACTATACCAATAATAAGATTGAAGATGTTTACTACTTGAATACCTATATAATAAAAACGTTCCATCTCTCCTGCGCGAAAGAACGAAAAACGGAATCATTTTTCCCAGCTAAGATTTTTATCTAATCTAAAACATTTAAGGTGTTTTGTTGAATACTCTTTATAGCCTACATTTTAATATGTTTAATAGAAAAAAATAAATGCCATTTACATTGTAATTTTCTCCAAAAAAGCAGGGTAATGACAGGGTTTGTCCAGGGTAAACTTGAAAACAGCTGAGCCGATTTCAATGGAGTTTTCACAAAACGTTATTAAATATTGTAACTTACATTATAGACTACTTTTTATTTCGAATAGTTTTCCTTGTCTGTTTGTTTGTTCTTGGCAAACTTGAAAACGGCTGATCCGATTTGGACGAAATTGTCACTACAAGTAGTGAATATTACAAAAAGTGCTTTAAAATACTTTTTATTCCAAAAAAATGTTGATTTTCTGAGCAAAAAAATTAAAACTATAAAAACTGCGCAACGAAAAACATACATCGGCAGGCAGTTGTGATACAATGTGCATATACTAACATATCGTAGAGACGACATGATTTTAAACTATGTAATTTGTTATTCTTATAAATTAATGGTCGCAAATTTAAAAATTATAACCATGATAGAAGTATAGCGATAGGTTAAATTCCTAGAAACCATAACTCCATTGTAAATTTACGGGTAGTTAATATATTATTAATAGTACGGCTGTGTAAACGTTCGAATTGTCGAGGGAGGAAAAAAAAATCCTCTGCAGTAAATATGATTTAATTCATAAAAATAAATATCTTAGTTCAAAAATGAGACCCGTAAGAATAAATAACAAAAACAGACAGTTCGACTTAAGTGATCCCGATTAAGAGTTTGACTAAGAGAGGTGAAGCCGTTAGGCAGAGCCCCCCAAACAAAAAGAAATCCAGCCCAACTTATTTTTTAAGAGAAAATAGCAACTTAGATTTGACCATTGCGTTGTTTTTTTACCAAAAAACTTTATTTTTAATTTTCAATTTATTTTAGCAAGATATATAAGAATTTGTTGTCTAATCTTGGACCTCGGGAAATATCAGACTTGCCGATTAGACATAATGGATTTAATACTATATCCTAGAATAATGTTCCTAAGGCAGCCCCAAACCTGATACCTCCGATCTTAAGATAATACATTAAATATTATTAATCCTAAAAAAGGTACACTTCCTAAAGGATAGCTACTAATCCATTCTACTAAAATTAATAAATTATTTCATATGACATTTGGTGTGAAAGGTTCTCAAGGCTTAAAATTTTCTTCATATTTTACAATATTCAAAAAAAACGTAAAGATCCTACATATAAGATAGCTTATATCTGCTCCTGGAAAAGTAGTTTAACGGATTTTTATGAACTTTCTATGAAATAAAGGTTTAGAAATATTTAATTATCTTTTTTGGAAAAAATAGCTGAATTTTTAATTTTGGGTAAAATTTTCTATTATTCAATCAGATTAATTTAGATACGCTCTGCGAAGCGGGCGGGTATCAGCTAGTGTAGTATAATAAAGCAGAATATATCCAAAAAAAATTCTCATAATGTTGACAAGTCTTAGAACCGTCAAACTGACAGCTGGTATCAGATTTTGATAAAGTTTTGAAAGAATTTCAACTAAAATTTTAGATTTTTGATACAAACTATGGCAGGTACTGATTGACCCTAATTTAAATTTGATTCCTATCAGACAATTTTCCTGAATCATATACCTTAAAAATAGTTGTAAATAACTAAGATTATCAAACGATGCATCGTCATTTATCCTTGTCACCACAAAAACGTAAAAAGTCCCATTGTAACATGAAAATTTAATGACTTGATATGTTCCTGGTTAATTTATTATTTGTTAACAAGAACAAATTTAACTTGCAACTTGAAGAAAAAAAAACTTTTCAAGGCACAAGCTTCACTTTTGGCGAGGTCTGTATAAAAAAATCCATCGTTTATAAATAGCACTTAAATGCGTTTACAATTAAATTTTTAGTGAAATTCTTTCGATATTTTTATTTATTTTTATTTTTAGCCAACGATTTCCTGATTTGAAAAATATGCCTTGTTGCGTACGACCACCGCGCGTTCCGTTCGGTTGGTCGCCAAAAATTTTCGCAATCTCAAACTATGCATACGTTACAAAATTCGATATTAAATTACCAAAAAATTAAAAACATAATTTAAAATAACGTCCATTATTTATCAAAAAAAAAAAAATGAGTAAAAGAAAATAGATAGGTACTGCCATAATCGAGGAATTATCAATATTTACAAACATCATCAACCATCATTTCAAACATTCAGCTTTGTGTGTGTGCAAATTAAGGACGAGAACTGGAGATTTCAATGCATGGTTATGAAAGCTCGTTTTTTTTTAAACTACCAATACCTTAAAATAATCTTTACGTAATCGTAATTAAATTAACTTCTTAGATCAATTAAGTGTTCCTTTAAATAACTTACCATTCTGTCAAGTAATTTTATAAAATTATCCCCAAAAAGCACAAACTTAAGTGTCTCCCTTCAACAAAAACAATTCACTAAGTCGAACATTTCTCTCCCTCTAAAATGTCCCTATAGTCATTCATTTTTAACCTCAAAATCCATAATGTCTAAAATTATCTTCATCACATTGTTGTTAGCTTAACATCCCATTGCAAATAGCATACACAAACTCGTGTCAACCGCACAACATTGTTGCCTCTTGTTTTCTCGCCTGGTTGCACCACCTCGCCGTTCAACCATCGTAACTGAACTCCCATGTCCAAGACTCCAGCCCATAAACTCCGCCGTAAATTCCGCAAAAATCCTCATCGAATCATTCAACGTTTCTCCTCACATCACCCGTTTTCTTTTCCTTCCAATCCAATCAATAACATAAAAATAGACACACCTGTAAATAATAAAAATCACGACCACAGACCCGGCTTCACCCCTTTTTAACAACCCCAACAAAAACGAATCGACAAACCATAAATTTAACATCTGATAAATGGATCTATAGAAAAAATCATGAAGATAACCTAAATTTTTCATTTAACCATGTAAATCTTTGTTAAATTTAACAAATTGGATGGTAAAATTATAATTCCGAGCCTGGCACATCAACAAGGTCTAATTTGGATCATTTACACCTACGTGCGAACAAATCAAACTCGAGGAATTGCAGCAAAATCTTGGAGAAGAGAAAGGAAGATCTGAAACGTTAATGGTTCGGTGTTGTGGTCTTTCACGTGAAGAGCACACGAATTGAGTCACGCTTTGTGACATTTTATAAAATAACGAGAAATTCTTGACGATCGACAAAGATGAATGAAATGGTCGAGTCTTTCGCTGCTTCGTGCTTGATTGAGGCAATTCCGCGATTCATTCACAATATTAATATAGGCGGAGTTTATATACAGCAAATAGTTGGTTCTTGGGCTACAAGAAGAAAACTTTTCGTAAGTTTTTCTGAATTTTAATTCCGAAAAAAGGACGAAAAGGATGGAACTTACAGCAAGTACTTTTTTGTTTTTTGGCAACTGTTTTCTAGTTTTTTTTTAAATATTTAGGTAGAAACTAGTGATGTAACGAATGTTCGATTTTTCACATTGGCGAATGCGATTATGTCGTTTTGCGACAAAACTACAAGTTCTATGGAAAAATGTTAAACGGCAAAGTTGTAGGTAATAAGAAAATCTACAACTATTGTATCAACACTGTAATTTTTTAATGTAAAATATTAGTTTTTTCACCATTTTTGACTTAATATTTAAAAAGCACCCTAATTTTCAATCGAAAATTCTTCGTTAAAATATTTACTTTTTTGAAAAAATTGGTGGATTTTATTGTTAAATGTTCCCAGAAAATACAATAGTTAAACTGTAAATTTTTATAAATTTCTCAAAGTTTTATTTGTTCAATGGTATTATGTACAATTTTGAGCAGTTTATTATAATTTACAATTTAATTATTGCATTTTCTGGGAACATTTAACTTTGTTATGTACATATATATTTTTTGGACAAGATTTGTTTAAACAAGTAGATATTTTGACGTGAGAATTTTCGATTGAAAATTAGAGTGCTTTTTCCATATTAAGTCAAAATAAGGTAAAAAATAAATATTTTAAATCAAAAAAAAAATTACAGTACGTTTGGAACATTAAAAAGTTATTACTTATTTAGTAAATATCATGAAATAAATTTTTTTTTTTGGAAAGAAAAAACCACAAACCGGGTTATTGGAATTTTTCAAATAAATTTTGAGGTTATGTGGAAAAAGTGTTACTACAAAAGTTGTAGATTTTCTTAGTACCTACAACTTTGTAATTGAACTTTTTTCCATAGCACTTGTAGTTTTGTCGGAAATTTAGATAAATCTTTCTACCCTTACCCCACCCCCCTACATTTCCTAACCTCTGATCGACCGTTATTTATTTTTCCTTTCATTTTTGTTATATTCTCTTCATTTTCTAATGGGTTTCATCCAACTATAATTTTTTTTTTTTCACTTTTTACCATTTATAAAGGCCTTAGCTCTGGTCTATTAATTAAAATCCTAGTTATAATCTGCAACAAGACTTATTATATAATATTACTCTCTACTTGATTGGATTCTCAAGTTCATTTTCAAAATACATATATACAAACATTTTAGAAATAGAGTTTTTGTAAACGTAAAGAAGTAATTAGATTTTTGAAGTTATACTTCTTTAGGCGCGTTATGAAAAAATGATGAGAGTGAAATTTTTAGATAGGCGGCCATCTTGAAACAAAAATTAACAAAATGAAGTTGGCCGCAAAACACTCGGTTTCTTGTCGCGCGTAATTTGAATTTTTGTTTTATTTATTTACTTATTTATTTATTTTTATATTAAAATTAAAAATAATTATATATACAAATGACACATATTATTTATAAATAAGTTATTACTTTTCTCGAATTTTGCAGTAACTGTTAAACTATTATGAGGTTAGTGATGAAAATGACATTTGCATTTCATGTATATTCTTAGTTATCACAAAATCTGGGATTCTGAAATGATTTAACCATCTTAGAATAATAATTTAGTAACACAAGATATGAATAAGATTAAGACATTTACTTTGACAAGTAGCTACCAACTATATTTTGCAATTTTTATGAAGCTTCGTTTTCATGACATGCATGAATTGTTAACCAGAAAAATGATCCTGACAAATTTTATAAACGTCTGACAGCTTCGTTTGGATATTATTTATTGATATTAATTAAAATATTATTCTCTTAATTTTATTTTTAATAATTATATCTTTAAATATATATTATTATTAAATATTAATTTACAATTTTTCAAAATTGACTATTTGAATGCAATTAATAAAAACTAATTTTTAATGATGCCAAAGAAGTATAACTTCTCATGCGCGTACATAAGTACACGCAACCATTTTTTTAATATATAGGTAGGAACAATTATCAAGTTTAAATTGGACGGCCTTCGCAATGATTTTCGTTTATCACTTTCATCTTATCAGCTACCACATTGATGGCACCCAAATTTGCTTGTTGGGGGCAATCAACCGAAACACCAACTATACAATCGAAAAGAATAAAACTGTTAGTTTAGAATTTCCAGTTTTTTTTTTTTATAATTTTGGGCGTCGAATTGAAACATTAATTAGAGTGGTTGTCAAATTTACGAGCCTAAAATTGACACCCAAACATTTCCGACCATAAATGGAAGAAAGTGAGATGGCAAAATTGGCCCGTACCTACATAGATACTTGGGAAATTCATAATATGACGATGGATGTGAAACGAGTGAGTGGCTTCAGAGTAGATGATGGTGCTGATGATAATTGTAAAAAGGGAGCTCCTTTGATTTGCGTGTATTTATAATGTTATTATTATTTTCGTATGTAAGTATATATAATATAAAATTGTTTCGTCGTGTGGGTCGATGTGTTATGTGTCGTTCGTTTCATTTATGTTTGTGTGTCTTGATTTTTTGCAGAAAGCCAGAGTTTGCCCCTAAATGGCGCGAGACCGGCTCAGCCCCCGCAAATAACACCAACTCACATATTCCATTTAGAAAAAAAATTATTTGTATGTATATATATATATTACGAGTAGAAAATTAACAACTACCGTCACGAGAGGAAAACGACGAATTATTATCATTATTTCCAATGAATGTCATTATTTCCATTCAATAAATCCAAGGTCTGAAGAAGCAATTGATTCATTGAGCCTCAAATTTTCTCATCGATCAAAATCTGAAAGACAAATATGTACCTATTATTGATAAATCTTAGCTAAGTATTTAATATAAAGTAATCTTAAAAGAAAAGAGAAATTTTCGCTGATAAATGCAAATTTTTGTCATCAGATCAGAGAGCTATTAGCGTGGGGACTCGATGGAAATGTAAATCAATATTTTCTCTGAATCTGTCATAAATTGGCCTCTATAAACTCAATGCGATTGATTTGGATTTCACTTAGAAATTCGGCCGTGAATTGTTAGAAAATGACAAAATTGTTAATATTTGTATCTCTTCTTTTATTAAAAAATAAAAATTGACTTGAGCTGAAGCTCACTCTGTCGCATACCTACTGTAATACCCCACATATTGTCACAGTTTAAGAATGTGCCGTCATGTGTCTAAGAGAGTGTCGCCATTTTATGACTCTGGGGGTGGTGTCACCTGCCCTAAGCCGTGGGTGGGCCGAACCAATCACCAGCCAATGGAGGAGCACCGTGGTCACAGGATGGGAGAAATCTTGTAAAATTCCAGAATATTTAGAATTTTCAAAGAAAGCATAGAATTGAATTCTTTCAAGAATAGACAAAAGAATGGAAATTTCTACCAAGGAATAATAAAACCGAATATTCTAGAAGGCTTCCGAAATCCTATATAAGCCCCGGACAAACATAGGCGAGTCAGTCTTGAAATAAATAGTGCACGTGAACAGTGTTAAATAAATTGTGAACAGTGTTTAATCAAGTGTAACAGTACAATGAGAGTGACAATAATTAGTGAATAAGTGACTGTGAACACTGAATATTTAAGCAGTGAGCTAACTCATTGTTAACGTGTAGTTTATAAGCATATAAAGTGTAAGATAAATCAATAAACAATTGTTAAAAATAAATATGTCGTCATTAAATACAAACCTAAGAACCCGAAAAACGTTACAATATTATATACAGTTGCATTTGCCTCAGCTAAAAACAGTTTATGACTGTCAAGGTATTACATTCGAACTCCGGCAGAACGTTGTAGATCAGGACACTTTAATTACTTAAATTTTATCTCTACTCTTTTTTCCGTTTTACGGATCTTAGGATATTCCTTCCCTTTACCACAGCGACCAAAGAAGGTCTATTATAATTTGACCCTCTGTGTTAAGCAGGGAAGCATCAGACTTTTAAAAAAAACCAGCACCTGCATAGGGGCTGCCATTGCTATCTCGCTAGGCGTCATGTCACAAAATGTGTAGATACCGATCTTGTGTAGATGATAATTCAGAGTACAGTGGTCTGTATATAGGCTTATTAGGAGTCTGACGTCCCTTTTGTCGAGTGACAATATCTTATTAATTCTCTTCTTGTAGTTTATGAATTTCTTAGCTTGTCTATGCCCCGAAATATTCTTCCAGTGCAAGGCCTTGGTTTTAGTCTTCCAAGCTAGAGAAGCGTTTTTAATTCTACAAAAAGGTTCGGGTCCTATGAGGTCTGATTAGGCGCCATTTTTGGCCAGTTGATCGGCCTTTTCATTGGCCTCTATACCTTGGAGCCCTTGGTAGACCTTGTTGCAAGCTGCTAGCTCCCTGAGAGTTTGTTGACATTGCCAAACAAGCATTGACTCAACCGTCTTAGATGACTTAGTGTGCTCCATTTAAACCCTTGGAAAAGTTTAGTCTGACACATGAGTTTGGAAAATGGTAGTGCAAGTCTCTAGGACTTGTTCAATTTGGCCAGATGACCCGTAAACGCTTATCCCTGCTCTCCCATCCATAACTGAGCCGTCAGTGAACCAGACCAGTCTGCGTTTTAAAACCGACCCCCCTCCCCCCGACACCCACAGTGGTCTGTCTGGTATGCAGACCTCGTATAGTTGATCAAAGTTGTATGTCTTCGGAATTTCGTCCGATGGCATTTGAAGCACTAGATCTTTTAATATTTGATTCAGGACCTCTAGGTGACTTAGGTCTAAGTGGTGTCTAAGACTAAGGTCCCTCGACTTCAACTTTGCTTCTGCATTTAGTCTTAGAGCAGAGATCATAGCCTCTTTCTGTACATGACCATGTAGAGTGAGGAGATCCAACTAATCTTTACTCTTGATAAAAATGATACATATAAAAAAAATACCACAATTGTGATGGTCAGCACATAGCCAACTATCGGGGGTATCCAGTTAAAAAAATTGTTCGATCAGGCCGCGAAAATAAAAATTAATGGTAGATTCCAACACCATTCGCTCCAAGAACGAACAACTACCCCTCTTAATTGGGGAGTCAGGGTTTCGTCCGGATGTCTCTGTCCAAATAAACGACTGGATTTTGTTTCCGTTAGCAGAAAACCAGGTTAGGGCTCGTTTCTCTCGCACTGAAGCCTTAGGCTTATTGTACTCCTGTTCTGCTCATGTATCCCTGTTGTACAAGGATTCCTGCTTGTTTCAGGTTCTGCATTCTGCCTAGCAGAAGCAGCCTCTTTACTAAGCGCTTTGTGCGATTTGGGCCTGTTTGGGTGTCAATAAACAACTAGAGTACTGCGCGTCCAAATGTGTCATATGCTCAGGCTGCCGGATCTTCTCGAACTTCTTCTGTCAAGCAAAAGCCATCGTATCCAACCAACTTCTAGAATCTAGACTGTTGTTTAAATGATGATGTCGTTAATGAACAACATTCAAAGTTTGGTAACGTCAATTAGCACCATTCAAGGTATTCTTGCCAGGCAGGGCCATTCTTGAAATGTTGTTATAAAAATGAATGAGATTACATAGGCTCAATGGAACACTAACAGTGTTCGTCAGTACAAGCAAGAAATTGAACTATTTTTAAGTTAAGTTAAAATTAACATCGATTCAACAGTTTATCCTGATATTTTCAAAGACCACTCCCATGGCAGTTATTTAAGTGTCGCGATTGAAAACGCAAAGTTGCCATTTACCCTGCGAAGACCACTAGAATCTTCATAATGACAGATGCAATATTGCCATCTTCCGATTAATTTTGCAACTAAATTTTGAATTGATTTTTAAAAAAATCTCAGTTTTTATCTCTCCTGTTTCCTTCTTAATGTGAAAAATAATTTTCTCTTAAAATTACAAAAGGCTATTTATAACCTCCAAATACCTCAGCTAAACATATGTCAATACCGTGTTAGCTAAACCATAAAACCGTCCAAAGTTGGACTCAAATTACCGACTAAATGCCAGTTTCCAATTTCAATTGTAAACTTGATTACTTTTATGCAAATCACATTGGAAAAAATCAAGATTTATTTATTCGAAAATCATAAAACGGTAGGCGTATTTATTAAAGGTTTTCCACACAAGACACACAAATGCAATCAGCCAGAAAAAAATCGGCCATAAAACAGCCAATATTTAGACCCATATACGGCCAATTTAAATTAGTCGATAAAATAAAATAAATAAAAAAAAGTTTTTTTTCAGAAGATAAGTATATAATTGCGATAACGAATGAGGTATAGTAATAAAATAAATTAACATTAAATGGTAATTTATTGTGAGTATGAGCTCGATAATTTATTTAACCGAGACGTCAAGACTTGGCTTACAACTAGACAAATAATTCGAGCATTTCGAGCCTTTTTCGCCGGGATTTATTAGGCGCGAAACAATAAAATCCATACTGGAATTATCATGGACTCGATAACAAATTGATTTTGAATTTGTTTGCGATTTAATCGAGTGGGTTATCGAGTTAAGGCAGAGCGAAAAAAAATTTGTAGGAAGTTGATGTGATTTGGAATGAATTTTAAAACGATTAAAATGATAAATATATTGTACTATGACTTCATTGCTTGCTTAAAATTATCTGAAGATTTTTATATAAGTTGGAAAACTGTGCCTTGTTTGGGCCGATTTTCAAGGTTTTCAATCGGCTTTTTATTGGATCTTAATTGCTTCTTCTCGACCCGATTGCATCATTGTTACTACGGAAAAAATGAAAAAAAAATTTTGCCACGGTGTAAAAATAAACTCAGTCCAAATATTTAAGAAAATGTATTTTTAACAAGTTAAATCTATTTTGAAAGTGTCAAAACATAACTTTAAGCCATTCGTCAATGGATTTATGAATGATTTTCTGACTTCCTCAAACGTATTGATAATTTTTTTATGTCAATCAATATTTATTTATTTTTTCAATGCCAAGAATGTAACTTGAGTAAGAAATAAATAAGTTAATAAATAATAAATTTCGTCACTAATTGAAGCTATTGACTCAGCCACTTTGAATGCGTGCCAAAATGTCAATACTACGGAGGAATCTGCCCGTATAACTATTACATATATCTAACAGTCTTATGAAGCTTTGAACGATAAGAATATAAAAATTAATATTCTGTCTTTTAATACCACATAAAGCTTATATAAGCATTATCTTTGTTTTTCTTATATGTTATGATTATATTATCCTATTGATTAAGAGAAGAAAAAAAATCGTTCAACTTTATGCTTTTGTGTAACCATAAAGTAAGGCCAATAGAAGCTAAAGAGCGTGTCAATTATCCCAAAATCGAAAATCGAAATTTCAAGAGAAATCGATGAATTTTGACGTCAGCATGAGGCCTAAACAAGCCATTTGCAAAATTCAAGGTATGACTAACTATGGGAACTTACGTGGTCCAATTTGAACACTCAATATTTTTTATTTGCGAACACGTTTTCAATATTAAATTTCCATTGAGTGATAATAATTGTCATTTATTTTACAATTTAAAAGCACACATATTTTATAAACATCACAAATAATACCAAATTTCAGGAATAAAACACAGAAAGAACCATAAAATTAATTAAATTTTAAGTATTGCGATTTGGTCTTGAACTATAATTGGCAAAATAAACAATCCTTAGATACCACGTATTTTAATAATGCAGGATCTGTATTCATAAAGATTTTCAACGAATACTGAAATCTCATCGATTTTTATAATAATAATTTTTATGTTAAAATATGTAATTTTGTGTAAAACTTCGTGGTGTCAGGAAATGCACATTCAGTCAAATAATGAAAATTGGGTAAACGAACAGTGACTACAATTTCTTTTCAAACCTCCGCCAGGGGGGCCCCCTAGACCCTTTTGGCATTTGTAGTGGGAAATTCTTGGATGAATTTATATGAATTAATAACTTAAAATAAATGACAGTTCCCATAGTTACGTCTTAATTGACAGATTTATCAAAATCATTTCCCATAAGAAAAATGCGTCTAGAAATCCGGTTATTATCGAAAACGAAGCGAAAATTCGTAAATTACCACTCTTCACGGAAAAAATGTGTTGTAGTTTTAACAAAATTGTTAGTTTTACTACATTAACTGGTATTATAAAGGATGACACCACGTGTGGTAACGTTTATCAGTTAAATGTAATTAAAAAACTGTAGTATTATTAACAACACGAACTAGTAAAAATGTAGTTGAGTTTTTGACACTTACATTTATTTGTCAAAATTATTGGTTATGTAGTACGCGGCGCATGCGCACCAGTAACAGAAACGCCAAAATGTGTTAATTGTACAACACTCAGCATTTGTAACAGCTACATATAATTTCTACACTATGATAGTTAAAAATACTATACGTTAGAGCTGAATACAACACAGTATGTTATCTAATGTTACATTTGTGGTTATAGTGAACGCAAAGTGCAGTAATAATATTACAAGTTTAGTGTTGTAAATCTTACACCACTATTTTTTTCCGTGTTCATTTTCGTTTTCTTTTGACTTGTTTTATCGGAAACCGTAGTTAATTCTTGGGGCCACACCAACCTTACTCTCCCCTTTTTTATAGGTTATTATAGATTTTGATGCTTTTTTTAATATTCATCTCCATATAGTTTCATGATATTGACAACGATTTTCAGAGCTTTTTCGATAGTGGCTTCCAGAAATCTGGCACTTTATATTAAACCTTTCCTCTTATTTGTCCAGAAGAGAAAATCAAATTACCAACATCATAAAATATCTTACTATGGTGACAAATTGTATCAACATAATCGTAGTTAATTCTTGGCGCCACGCCAACCTTACTTTCCTCTTTTTTATAGGTTGTTATAAATTTGATGCTTTTTTAATATTCATTTCCATATAGTTTCATGATATTGACAACAATTTTCAGAGCTTTTTCGATAGTGGCTTCCAGAAATCTGGCACTTTATATTAAACCTTTTCTCTTATTTGTCCAGAGGAGAAAATCAAATTACCAACATCATAAAATATCTACATATCGTATCAACATAATTTAAATGATGCTTTATATAAATGTCTCAAAGTGTTTCTTTTTTTAAGCGTTTCTACTGGGTAAATTTGAGTAGCCCCCTATCACTTAAATACGACAAAAACTAAAAAAAAGTGACCGTTTGTGCCGCATGTTTTAGTACCTTTGGGTGGCGCTGGTAGTTTAGTTGAACAACAGCTGCTAACTATTTATGTTGTCATTTATCAGTTCTTTATGCTATTATCATCGTTACTGTCACCAATGACAACTCAATAATAATTATTTTTATATAATAACAATAAAAATAATTTGCCTGACGTTTAAAAAAAAATTATTTCTAACCTCCAAAAGTCTTTATTCAACTGTACTACTAGCGCTACCTGCAAGCAGTGACAAAATAAGGCCATTTTCTCTAACATGAAGTTATAAGGGGCTGCCTGGATCTGTAATTTTGAGGAAAATTTATATTATAAGTAACAAGGTCCAAATTGTTTCATGTGCTTAGTTAATAACCAACGTTAAATGTTAAAATAAACTGAAAATTTTTATACCGAATTACATGCGTATTTAATCTATACTAATATATAAAATTGAAGAGTTTGTTTGATTGTTTGATTAAACGCGCTAATCTCAGGAACTACTGGTTCGATTTAAAAAATTCATTTTGTGTTGGATAGCTTAATTATACCAATAGCAGTAGAGCATCAATGGAAAATGTTGCAAAAACCAGGAAATTTTTTTCCTTTTGAGAGCGTTTGTTGCCTGCCCTGCGTAAATGGTTAAAGTTACGCAAAAATCATGTATAGCAAAATTGTTCCTCTTAAAAAGTACTAAAAAAAAGTCCCCGACGACATATGTCTATCCTTTAAGGTTGGCCCGCTATAACCTTTTTAATGGTTATTAAAGTTGTTTCAAAAATAATTCATTATTTGCGAAATTGTTTTTAGAAACATATTATTAATTATTACCCAAATAAATACGGTTTTTAATGAAACTTGGTATGATGATAAATGACAATCTGAGTAATAAAAAGAATACTTTTTATTACGGGAAAATGTCTCATTATTCGGGAAATTGAAAAACGGGTTGGAACAAAAATTATGCATAAACTATACATTTTTATTTGAAAATGAATATTGGTGAGTATGATGATAGCTAATTATGCGAATCATTATCTACAATACGTTTTAGTTCGGAAAAATTTCTCATTTCAGCGGGAAAATAAAAAATCTGGTTTAAAGAACATGCACATCATGCAGAACCTAAACGTTTTTAGCTGATTATAATAGAGTATTTTAATAGTTATAACTCATAATGTCCTCAAGGCAAAAAATAATTTTCTTATCCTACAGTCTTATTTTTATGCAGGAAAAATGTGCGGTTCCCGTAGGATAAATATGTTTTTATTTTTCACAGAGCAAAGGATTACCATAATTTCTTACAATGAGGTGGTTAATTGAGAGTCAGAGAATAAATATAGGCTACCTATTGTTTCAGAATATAGCACGGTTCCCGTAGGATAGGATAAGAATTGTATCCTTCAGGAACTGAGTATTTAAAAGGAGTTTCGTAAAAGTTCATGGATAAGCGTTTTAAGGAATTTTCCTCAAGAAAGATTGGTCTACCTTTTATCCAGGAAAAATGTACAGGCCCGTGGGATAGATACGTTTTTATTTTTCATAGAGCAAAACATCGACATAATTGTACTTTTCCCGTGGGATAACAAGACAATTGTATTTTACAGGAACCGTGTATTTAATAGAAGTTTCGTTAAAGTACGTGAAATAGAGTTCTAGCGCAATATCCTCAAGAAGGCCTGATCTCTTTTTTATCCAAGAAAAATGTACTACTCCCGTGGGATAGATATGTTTTTGTTTGTCATAGAGCAAAAGATTGACATGATTTTTTGCAATAGGGTAGTTGAAAGGTCACGGAAAAATATAGATTATTAATTCGTATGTTAGAATAATGTACGATTCTCAAAAGATAGCTTTAACAATTGTACTTATCCTACAGGAATCGTGTTTTTAAAAAAGCTTTCCCTAAAGTTCGTAAAATAGCGTTTTAACACAATCACTCCAAAAAAATTTATATAAAAATTAAAATTTCTACAGCAAAATATGATTTTTAATTTAACATCCGATAACATCGATAAATTAATAATGAAAATTTTTGAAACATTGAAACTTCTTTCATTGTTAATTTTTGAATGTCTATAATGTTTAGAAATAAACGTGTTAAATTACTATTGAAAAATTTGAACTTGGTGAAAAACTCAGTTTAATATACAGGGTGCGCCATCTAGACAGGGCCTATTGAAATGTTGAATAACTCCGCCATTTTTCAGCCGATTTTGACAAATCAGCCAGATTCTGAAACGTCAGTCTATGCCATTATAGTCATGGATCGGTTTACGCCAAAAAAACGGGCTGAAATTGTAGCGCTGTACATTGAAAACAATCGTTCAACTGTGAAAACTGTGCGTGCGTATCGTAAGAAATATGGGAGACATTCGGCGCCTTCCGCCAAGACAATTCGTACTTTGGCGAAAAATTTCTTTGAACACGGGTCTGTAGCTACTCGCCCGCGACCCATTCGACCGCGTCCGCGACGCTCCAATGAAGTTGTTGAAGCGGTGAGAGAGAGTGTTGCCGAAAATCCAAGTGTGTCGTATCGGCGTCGTTCTCAGGCGCTGAATGTGAGTGGAACCACTTTAAGAAGAATTTTGAAGGATGATCTCCATCTTTTTCCATACAAAGTGCAACTAACCCAAAGATTGTTGGAAACGGACAAGCCGCGTCGCCTCGAATATGGGAATACGATCGCAAGAAAGATCGATGCCGAGCCTGATTTTTGGGATCGAATTTTGATGACGGACGAAGCTCATTTTACGCTCTCTGGCGGGGTCAATAAACAAAACTGTCGAATTTGGGGAACAGAAAACCCACACATCATTCACGAAACACCATTGCACGACCAAAGAGTTACTGTTTGGGCCGGAGTGTGCTCAAAAACGATTATTGGACCATTTTTTTTCAAAGTTGGAGAAACCGTCGACGGTGCACGCTATCGTTGGATGTTGGCGCACTTTGTTTGTCCGGAAATGCGGAAACACCGTCTAACAAACTTCTATTTTCAACAAGACGGCGCACCTTGTCACACCGCAGTTGCTACTATGAAGTTTTTGCAGAGCAAGTTCCCGGGACGCGTTGTGTCAAAAAAGGGTGATTTGGAGTGGCCTCCTCGTTCGCCGGATTTGACGGCGCCAGACTTTTTCCTGTGGGGCTATTTGAAGAGTAAGATGTATGCCAGCAAACCAAAGACTATTGAAGAACTAAAAGCTAATATTAAAGCGGAAATTGCTGCTATTACGCCCGAAATGTTGTCAAATACAATGAAAAATGCCCAAAAAAGGGCCGCTTTTTGTGTGTCTAATGGAGGCGGTCATTTGATCGATATTGTATTCTGAGTGAATTGTCAATAAATGGCATTGTATACCCTAAATGAATCTTGTTCATTTTCCAAAATCGGCTGAAAAATGGCGGAGTTATTCAACATTTCAATAAGTCCTGTCTAGATGGCGCACCCTGTATATAATACATTCAACATTTTCAAATTGTATTGCTACTTAAGGAACACAAGTATAGGTATTTTATAATATTCATAAAAACGTATAGAACCAATAAGATAGCTCTGCTAGATAGCTATATAGAATATCTTCCTGGAAAAGTAGTTGATCTGATTTTCATGAACTTTCTATGAATCAAAGATCTAGAAATATCTATCTGTCTTTTTTTGTCGATGGGATGAAAGTTTCCATTATTCAATCAGTATAATTTAGATACGCTCAGCGAAGCGGGCGGGGACCAGCTAGTGGTCAATAAAAATCTTCCCCTCACACATTATATAAATATCGATAGTTCATTTGCAAATTGTTCATTTCATATGAGACAGATACTTTATTATGATTGAATCATAAATTAAAATGCTGATTAAGCCAAGAATTTATTGTATATGTGCCTATTAATTAAGTGAAGGTATCAGACTGTAAAAGTAGATGTAAATTTTTTTTTCCTCAACATTCACAACACCCATTTCGATCGTTATCAATAAAATAATTAGATTTTAATCGTCTGGAAAACCAGAATTAATAAAAATTCCTCCACTTGTAGCACAGAATTAATTTGCAACTAATTGATTTTGATCGATTTTTTAAGCGCACGACTTGACTTATGAAAATATTATGTAAAATTTATGAGAGGTCCAACTGAGTGTGATGACAACTATTATTTATAAATATGGAAAGAAATAAATCGTAGTTGTTATGAAAGTATTTTGTGAGTTTTAAAGGGGTGAATTTAAGTTTTTTTTTTTTTTTTTTTTTTGTAATATGCATTGGAAAAAATCGACAAATTCAAATTGTTTCGGTGCCCCGGAGGTGTGGAGTTGTCGACCTCGTCGCAATTGAGAATTTTTTGCGCCCACGTTTGCTCCAAACTCGCACACAGACATTTACAAAATGTGTCTTTCTCTTTAAATATAATAATAATAATAATAATAATATAGATAACATAGGTGATACTTATACATACACACAAAATAAGCAATATTGAAATCCGTTCGTTCTTATTTAGGACAAAATATCAATAAATTTCATTTCATAAAACTCATTTGGTTTGTTGTGTGTATGGAGGCCTGAAACTGATCCACTCACGTCATTTCAAGGAAACTATGTATATCTACGACCAGTCGCTCCAATATTTTCCCGTGAAGTTGCAAGAAAAATAGAAATTTAAAAAAAAATGTTTCAATTAGATAAAATGCAAATTTTATGCCAATTTACTAAGCAACTTCGATAGATAGATAGACAGGTGATCATTTTGTAATAAATCATTACAATCGCCTTATATTTCTATATTAATAAATTTTTCCTTTTCCATCCCACGCACATATTTCCTTCATATGCAAACCGTACATTTTTCAGATTCATATCTACAAAATTAAATCGTATTAATTTCTCTCAAGTTCAAGTCACAACTAAATCATCTGGCTATTGGAGTGAGGTGAATTCGATTCGAAATTGATTTCACACAAATTAGCATTGTGAACGGATTATCCGGATTTGGATGAACTGATCTGTCACATTCAGGCTGGAAATTGTCAAAGAATCGAGAGCTTATTCATTAAACTCAATCGGTTATAATAATCATATCAGTTCCTTGACTATTTTAATTTGTGTTTTCTACAAGCAAAAGCGATTCCTTAATTTATTAATTTAGATTGAGTCATTAGTCATACCTTTAGTTATTTCCTATGGTGGAGGTAGTTTTCTATTTGGGTTTTATTGAAAATGAATCATCGGTAAAGAACGGGTTTATGACTTGGTTCGAACTACTATAAAAGATGATTAAGTTTTCCGAATATTCTTCAAAAAAGGACTTGGACGAAATAAGAGTTTAATGATTGGTGAAACCTAAATACTTTAGTGCTCTATAATTATTTCTCTTTTAACAAGAAAAAATTTTAATTTTAAAGGAACAATTAAAACAATTGAAAATCTAATTATTTCAAAAATCGAAACATTGTTGTAACGGTTTTTTTTTTATTATTGAATAATATTTGATTGGATAACATTTACCCATGGCAAATTCAGCCCCTTTATAACTGGGACTACAATTTGTGTTATATGCAAAAGGATGTTACAAATTATGCAATCCAATTACCAATATTTAAAATTTTTTTTACCAATTTGTTACTTTTCTCAAATATTTCCATTTGTCAGTTCATTTTGATAGTTTTGTACAATAATAGACCAAGGTCGATAAATTTTGAACCCAAAATAAATTATAGTAGGATAAGAGCCATAAGAAAAAGAAGATAATACAACATAAACGAAAGGTTAAATAAATTACGGTCAATCTGAGGTGGGGAAGTGGAAAAAAGGGGTGTTTTTAAGGGTAGAAACGGTTTATCTCGATTTCCGACAAAACAACAAGTCTTATGGAAAAAAGTTAAATAGAAAAGTTGTAGGTAATAAGAAGATCTACAACTTTTGTCCGAACACTTTTTTCACATAACCTCAAAATTTATGTGAAAAATTCCAATAACTAAGTTTTTTATTTTTATCTTTTACAAAAAAAAAAAATTGTCATGAAATTTGGTAAAAATTTACCCTTTTATATCCCAAACACAGTGTAATTTTTTTTATTTAAAATATTTATTCTTTCACCTTATTTTGACTTAATATTGAAAAAGCACCCTAAATTTCAATCGAAAATTCTCACGTCAAAACATCAGTTTTTTTTTTAAAAATTGGTGGAGTTTTTGTTTGTTGAAATCTCTTCTTTCTTATGGTGCAAAAAATATACATTGCTACAATGCTGCATACAATGCTTTAATTATTGCATTTCCTGGGAACATTTAACTTTGTAATGTATATTTCCTTTTGCACTATCAGAAAGTAGAGATTTCCACGAACAAAAAGCTCACCGACTTATTTAAAAAAGTGGATATTTTGACGTGAGAATTTTCGATTTAAAATTAGGGCGCTTTTTCAAAATCCTAAGTCAAAATAAGGTGAAAAAATAAATATTTCAAATCAAATAAATTACACTGTGTTTGGGACATTAAAAAGTAAATTTTTACAAAAAAATCATGATAAAAATTTTTTTTTTTTTGAAAAAGATAAAAATAAAAACCCAAAAACTTGGTTATTGGAATTTTTCACATACATTTTGAGGTTATGTGATAAAAGTGTTAGTTCAAAAGTTGTAGATCTTCTTATAGCCTACAACTTTGCTTGTATTTTTTTCCATAGGACTTGTAATTTTGTCGGAAATCGAGATAAACCATTTCTGCCCTCAAACACCTCCCTCTTTTTCCACTTCCCCACCTTAGATCAACCGTAATTTATTTTTCTTTTCATTTTTGTTATATTCTCTTTCTTTTCTAATGGGTTTCATGCTACTATATTTTTTTTTTCACTTTTTACCATTTTCAAAGGCTTAGCTCTGGTCTATTAGAGCTACCCTTTGATTTAAATTAACGATTTTTTTTTATTGTAGCCCTCGATTTGCCATCTTCTGCATCAACTGATATTTTCCTGTTTTTGGTATGTCCTAATTGTTGCTACCAAAGGATGTCTACATTAGAGATGAAACGGATAACAATTTAGCCGGATACCAGATATTCGGCCGGAAATATCCACCGGAATGTAAAAAACTGATGTTAAAACTCGTTTTAACTCCATAAGTCAAGATCTACCCCTTAATGTAATGAAATTAGTAACAATTCATCATAATTTACATTTTCTAAGTTGTAGAATTATCTTGTGATTACTGATTGTATTTCTTAAATGATACAAACTAAATAGAGCAATTAATTACTTACAAATATTTTTTTTTTCTAGTATTCGACGAGATAATATGTCCACTGCCGGATAGGCCGAATACCGGATAGTTACCGGATATCCGTTTCATCTCTAGTCTACCTACATACTCGGATGACTGCAAGTGAACGTCGATCTTAAGAAATTGTGAAATCCTTCACCACAATTTGTAGTTCTATTAACCTGATTTAAGTTTTCTTAATCTTTTTAGAATAATCACCATAATAGTAGTCCCAAGTGCTAAGAGTCCCGGTTGACAATGACCTGCAGGGGTCGGCCACCCGCGACTCGCATGCGGCTCTTTTATCCAAACTGTGTGGCCCTTCAACATATTCAAATTATATATTTTAAAAGCGAAAAGTTGACGATATATATGATGGAAAGAAATTTCCAATTTTCAAAAGGAAGATCAAATTATTTTTGTAAATAAATTGTATGTAATAAAATTTTTGCAAATGTGATGAATGTACAGGTGGAAAAGACCACACCTCCTTAAAGGAGTACCTTAAGATGTTAGTGGTTCTCTGAAAGGTAACTCCAGAAATAAGACGCGATTGAGAGGCTTTGATGGTAGCCGGAATTATCCAGGAGGTTGACAGCCAGATAATTGGGATGTTCGTTCAGTCTGCAAGTATTTTTGACTGAATCTGACCATCTCACTCCTCACTGTAGCCACTTTAAGGTCCCGATGGATGGCGTGATTCGTGACGTATCAAGGGACGTCAGTTATTGTCCTCGAAGTTTTTGACTGGAAGCACTGAACATGAACATCTTTTAAAGTAAAGTAAGATCCTTTCTCAACGATGTTCACCTTAAAAGTTGTCTAACAATAAAGATCTCAAATTATGAACCTGATGTAAAATAAATCTATGAATCAATAATGATCTACAGAGTTTTTTTCACTATCATCCTTGTGGGTCTTGGTAAGATTTTTTAAAATTATTTAAGGGAAAATGGCTCTTTAATTAAAATGCTGACCTTTAACCTATGTTAACAATGAACCCAGTGTGAAGGACCCGAATCGTTATCTAGTCTAACTCTTTGGATATCGTCTATGATATAAACCGTTGTCAGTTAGGTATATGGAGCCACCACAAAAATTTATGAAATGTTATTTATCTTAAACTTGAAACTATATTCTGATTTAAAACCCCCGATAAATTTTAGCTTAGTCAAATATCAAAGTGTGAAAGTTCAAAGTGTATTTCCTCATTATTAAGGATTCGCTCAAGTCTAAATTTTAGACCTATTTTAGCCCTAAAATGGTACTTTTACCCTCATTTCAACCTACAAAGAGTAAAATGAAACTCATCTCAACCTAAACGATACTCCATCGTACTCATTTTAACCTACATGAAATTTTTATTATATTATGTGAACCCCGGTTCGTCCTAAAAAAGTTTTATCATCATAAAACATAAAACTAGGTTGTAAACCTGCTTTTTTACAATACCTATTGCACATATTATTTTCTAATAACCCAAATTTTTGATCTCTCTCTTTCCTATATTTAATAATCGCCTGTCAAAATTTAACATTTCTAATTTTAACGATTATGGCAGAGAACCCTAGTCGAAATTTCAGATCTTTTTTGGCCCTAAAATGGTACTTTTACTCTCTTTTGGACCTCCAAAGAGTAAAATGAGCCGCAGATAGACCTAAACGATTTCATCGTCTTCATTTTAACCTACATGAAATTTTTA